>CM076577.1:581374763-581974763 GCA_034641835.2 Pinus albicaulis
GGCACGCTTTACGATCTGCTCCCCCATGCCCCTGGTAACCCGAACCCTCCGGCTACTAAGAAAACCGGAGCTCATGCCGATGGTCTCGTTGGCACGATCTCTGGTGTAGCCACCAATCAGTCTCGGGGGAAAACCTCCCAGCCATCCTTGGCTGCCACCGCCCCCCATCAAACGACTCCTCTCCTTTCCGCTGAGGTAAATTCGGTGCAAACCTCACAAAACCCAACGGGAAAAATAGGAAGAATAAGAAGAACATCTTCTTCAAGAGCAGCCTAACAGCTGGTTGAACTTAACTTCTGGAAAATGTCATAACGGTATAAAGATAAACTCACATTCCTTGTAAATCTGTGCGGAGGACAACTTTACATACGGATTTGGGTCACACAGTGGTGACTGCACCCATTTTAAGATGTTAACAGGATTTCGGGAGACACTGCTGCCTTTCACAATCCTTTCTCCTCTAATCACCAGTGATAACATCAACATATGTTGAAAACCCACACAACCCCATCAACGTTTCCGTGTTCAATCTTCCAAGCATAGACCATTCATACTATGGTATCATATATTGACCTCCAAACTCGTGCCAAGATTTATGGAGCCCCTACCATAGATGCTCAAGAACCTGGAACTAGTTCCAATCCGCCGCCGCCTAACGATTTGCATATCAAAAGGCCTAATGCTGAACCTGTAATTCGTCCCCCAAAAGGGACACTTCGACGCACGACTCATAATACCTCTGCACGTGCAGCCCAAAACTACAATATTGTAGAAGATTTGGCGCAGGCACCGTCAGCCATGTCTGCACTTGAAGTATTACAAACCTGTCCAGCATAAAGGAAAGCCTTGCTTTCGGCCATTGGTGGAATAGATCCCCAGGATTCCATGCTAGCAGTCTTTGATATGGAAAAGGCTAAACCTCGCCTCTCGCATCAACTCGCATTCCAGGTGCAGGTTGTGTCGAAAGGGAGACCCATCCATCGCACTGTCATAGACGAAGGTGCTTCGACCTGCGTTATGTCACAAGCTTGCTGGCTGAATTTAGGTTCTCCTACTCTAACCATGCCATCGAATTCCCTGAAAGCTTTCGATGGCCACACGTTCCTACCCAAAGGATACCTTGCTAGATTTCCTGTCACTCTTGGTGGGAAAACGGTAAACGTGGACCTTGAAGTCGTAGAGCGTCATCTCGACTATAATCTATTGCTCGGTCGCAGTTGGTCTTATGCTATGACCGCCATCGTGGCTTCGGTCTTCCGACTCATCCTATTTCCATTGGATGGGAAAATAGTCATGGTCGATCAACTATCCTTCTGCACCCCTGATTATTCCACTTTACCAAGTAGCTCTGTACCCTTAATAGGAGGCGTCCCTGACTCTTACGTCAGTATCGGTACCGGTCTTCTGAAGGCATCTTCCCTACTGGGTTGTTTTCCTCTTCCGCCGCCTCAGATCCCAAACACGGTTGCAATGATATCCACCTCTTCGGATGGCTCTATCGACCCATGGATCCTTTCGGCACCTTCAGAAATTGATTCCTATGGAGATCAGATGCCGCTTTCGCCGGTTGAGTTGGCTTACCAAGCCATCCAAGTCGCATCTGAACCCTCCACTGATATGGTTTCAACTACAGGTACAACCCTCTCTCCCATAACAGTTCTCTCTAAGGATCTCCTCAATGAAGTCTGGCCTACAGAAGAAGATATTCGAGAGATCATGTCATTAGAAGAACGACCTTGGGGAGAGTTCCACCATCGCGCTTCGACGATTGATTCGGAGGCGATAAAAACTGAAATCCCGTCTTTTGACCAACCTGAGATAGTTCCCTCCTCTTATACGACTGTCCACACTATCGATTCAGAAGGGAACATGGGTAATATTTCCAAGACTTTACTCATTGATATCTTGGTCAAAATGGGTATCGTGGAAAATATTCAGACTGGAGAAGATTGCAATCCTGAGGAAATTGCGCGCTTCACATCCATTTTCAAAGAATTCCGCGATGTGTTTGCTTGGTCTCACAAGAAAATTCCCGACATAGATCCTTCTATTGACGAGAAAGAGATCAAGAAATTTTGAGCATTCTTTTTACGGTATTTTTCTCGCTCGTTAATCCGAAAAACCTCGAGTCCTCTTCGTCGGGCTCGTTAAACTTACACGACGAAGCTTCGAGCATTCTTTTTTACGGTATTTTTCTTGCTCGTTAATCCGAAAAACCTCGAGTTCTCTCCTTCGGACTCGTTAAACTTACACGAAGCTGACATCGAGTGTTCTTTTTATGGTATTTTTCTTGCTCGTTAATCCAAAAAACCTCGAGTTCTCTTCTTCGGACTCGTTAAACTCACACGAAGTTGGCATCGAGCATTCTTTTTATGGTCTTTTCTTGCTCGTTAATCCGAAAAACCTAGAGTTTTCTTCTTCAGACTCGTCAAAACCATGAAGAAGCTCTGAGCATTCTTTTTAGGAATCTTTTTCTCGCTCATAAAACCGAAAAAATCCCGAGTCACCTTTGTCAGCCTCGTTAAACTACTGAGACAAAGAACAAGGAGCCATTCTTTTCTCAAAGCTCTTTAAATGTGTTAGGGATTGAGTTTTTTCCGTGACTTCCGTTAAATTTCAATGAGACGAAGTTTTCCATGGGACTGCTAAAATTTCACGGAGGTATCGAGTTTTCTCCGTGTGACTCGTTAAAATTTCACGGAGGTATCGAGTTTTCTCCGTGTGACTCGTTAAAATTTCACGGAGGTACCGAGTTTTCTTTGTTGGACTCGTTAAAATTTCACAAGGAATATTGAGTTTACTTCGTCTCCTCGTACTCATAACAAAATGAGGCAGACGTCCATTGAACATATATTTCTCACTTTTCCGGATTCGATGGACTAACTAACGGAAAATGAACTGTTTCAGGCTTACTATTACCCCTTTGCCGTGCCCGGTTATCAAGACATGACAAAGGTACCCCAATGGAGCCGTCTTTTACGACATTTTTCAGACTCCCTAAACATGAAAAATTCACCGAGTTTTCTCGTCTAGACTCGTTAAACCTAATCAGACAGGTCATGGAGTTGTCTTTTATGACATTTTTCAGACTCTCTAAACATGAAAAATTCACCGAGTTTGCTCATCTGGACTCGTTAAATCTAATCAGATGGGGCACAGAGTTGTCTTTCCTGACATTTTTCAGACTCTTTAAACATGAAAAATTCACCGAGTTTGCTCATCCGGACTCGTTAAAACTAATCAGATGGGGCACAGAGTTGTCTTTCCTGAAATTTTTCCGACTCTTTAAACATGAAAAATTCACCGAGTTTACTCGTCTGGACTCGTTAAACTTAATCAGACGGGGAAAAATTTGGACAAAATGGATACTACCTCTGTTACATTTCCAAAAAAGGTCGATTTGGCAGCAAAATTCTTGAACATGGCACTTCCTAGAAAACTCTTTCGCAGTTAGCCGAACCCTACCATCTATGAGTATTAGCCTTCATTTCCCAGTGTCCCTGCACCGGTAAAATCCTAACACACTCTTTGGTGTTCAACACGCTTTAGCTGCCTAGTACCCTGCTAGAGTGCCTTCTATTGTTCAAGCAGATCTCGCTATCTACTGCTCCTGTTATCAACCAAACCGTTCATTATGCCAGAAATTATTTGTCGTCTGACGTTCCCATTTACTCTTCCTTATCTCAAATCATAAACAAAATCAGTTGGTTTCCGTTTCGTGTTGACTGATGTAGGACGCCTCAGTGCCTACCTCTCAACAAATCACTTCCTATCGACTTCAACACCTTATCTAGGAAGTTGATCCAGAAACACATCAGTACCCAGATACTCGCAGACATCAGTGGCAGGTAGTCTTGTGTTTGATCAAGGGTCTTCATCATTGGCTCTTGGTTGAATGATTCTACGAGTGTTCGACTTCAACTCCTTTTATTCACACTCGCTAGATTGTACTGGGCATCTTAGGGACAATCATCATTATCGGTGGCCACCTTCGCGTCTGTTAACAGTTTTCATTATTGACTGGTAATCAGACGATTTCTCACATGTTCGACGACAACTCCCTCATTCACATGTTGAGAAATATGCAGTTTAAGTGAATCGGCGGTCAAGACCTTGGGGAAAAAGGCTACACCATTAAAGTTGTGTTCCCTTCCCCAAGCTGCGATATTGTTTATGGAGACAACTTCTTCAGCCTGATCCTGTTATGACAGACACTTCCACATTGTGCCTATTGGTGGATAGATTCTTCATATCTCTATTCTAGAGAAATCATGTTGTTTAAAGCTACTGAGCATGGGACATGCCCGACTCTTGGCAAATACTATATTTTCTGAAATATGTTTTTGTTTAAGGTTTTCCTCAGTCTTTCAATCTCTCTCTCTCTACAAATTATAAAGTATTTCGGCCATCGTCTTCATCTCTGACCTCACACTTTAGGGGGCATCTGTTACAGGTCAAAATACCTCCTCATCAGCTCAGAGGGGAAGACAAATATGGAAGAAGTACAAAGACCTAAATTAAACCTATTTCTGCCAGGGTAACACATATATAGAATAGAACAAGAGTGTTATAACGCAGGCAAGCAATACATTGGACGCGTTAGTGGCTAGGGAAACGCTCTGTTTACACTGGAGGGATGCGTTACCCTTGTTTTAAGTTTGAATTGGGAAAAGAGCGTGGAGAAAGATTTGAATCTCTGACTTTCCCTCACAAAGGAGTCAGTGCACAAAGGAAACTGCAGAAGCACCAGTTCATTATTGGTCATTGCCATAGAAGACTGAACTCCAAGAGAGGAAAAAGCATGGAGATCAAGGAAACATCTAAGCCTTTTCCATTCCAAACTAGTGGAAAGAGAAGGGCAACAATGGCCTCCTCCCTCTCCTATAAAAAGGAGCTGAAGGCTCTTAATTGAAGGTCGAAGGATTGCTCAAAAGTTCTTGTATACTTGTGGAATAGAGAATAGTGTGACATTGTGAAGGCCAAGAGTCAAAGAGGCTCCTAGAGAGCTTGTTGGCTTGGACTTCTTCACTTGGTAGAGAAGAGAGATTGGGAGACTGAGGAGGGATTGGTACAACCGATGGTTGTAATCCTCCTTCTTTCAAAATCAATAGAACTATGTTCGTTTTTTCCATTCAATGCTTAATGTTATATTGTTATTTCAATATTTGTTTAGTATGATATGAATGGCTCAGATGTGTATAATCTAGATGTTTGTTGTTGATTTAATTGATAGAATACTTGTTATATCAGAAGTTACACGGGTGCTTTGACTGATTGCAGGATTCAGATTTGGAGCCGGTGGAGGAAGGACTCTTGCTTTGCTGCGTAGCGCTCTCCAAAGGATTCTAAAGTTGTCAAAGAGGTAATTCTCTGTTGTATTCCTTCAAGTTATTTCAAGCTAATATGAACATGCTCATACCATCTTTGTGAACAGCATAGCTAATCTGACTGTCTGCCTCGGGCACCGGAAAGCCCTGAGAGGGATATACGAAAACCAACCACCCAAGCAGTTTACCCTAAAGCAGGGCCTAACGCTAGCAGCAACCTCGGTCCTACTGCTGGGTTTGTTACTAGCTGAACCACCACGGGAACTACCTCGACTGTCCCTTTTCTCCCTTATATGGCAGGTCTCAGTCTCTGTGATTTAAATCAGTTGATCAATGATCCTATCCACCACAATGTTAGTTGGCATGCTATGCCAACCAAGCTCCCCTCCGACATTCCCAAGTTCGATGGCCTTGCAAGTGAAGATCCCTCCAACCATATCCGATCTTTCCACATGTGGTGTTCATTTAATTCCATTACTGATGATTCCATCCATCTTATATTGTTCCAATGCACGCTTACAGACGAAGCTTATAAATGGTAAGTTGATCAGACCGCCTCTTCCCATACCACCTTTGCGACCATTGCCCAAGCCTTCTTATCTTATTTCTAGCTCCCTCTCCGATACGACATTGGTATTGAACTCTTGAATTCTTTCCGTCAATCATCTTCGACCTGCCTTTCCGCTCATGTCCAGAAATGGCAGAGATGAAGGAGCTTATGTCGAGCTCCCACCTTTGAAGATTGGGTCTACATGGACCGGTTCCTTTGCTCTCTCTTACCTGCCATTGGAAAAGATGTCGCATCCCAATTCCCTCAAACCGAAGAAGCCACCCTCTAAATAGCCTTGAAATATGACCTCATCTATGCTCAATCTGGTTATGTTTATACCGTCCTTCCTGATCTCCCAGACCCGGTGGCGCTAATGCCCAAGGGGCATCTCACTCTGCCGAAAGTATCGTTGGAGCTCTTTCGCATACCTACGCTCAACCTCCTATGGGCTATGGTTTCCCTCCGAGAGGGGCCAGCACCTCTAGCACTTTTCCCCCTCCAAGTAGCATGTATCCAGGATACGGCATGTGACCTCCTTTTGCCCAACCTCCTACTTACCTCAATGTTTCCCATCCTAACCATTATCCTTACCCACAGCCTAGTGTCCCAGCTCCTCCAACATTTGGACCTCCACCTCCCTTGCCTTCTCAACCCCCGCAACAGCAACTACTACCCCCTCCTGGGCAAGTATTTGCACAGCAGGGCGTGACTAATCCTCCTTCTTCTCAAAGAAAGAGGAAAGGCAATCAAAATCACTCTGCCCCTGGTAATCATGGATCCAATCCTTCAAGTATTGCTTCTAACACTGCTAACCAGCAACATGGCTCTCAGCCCAAGCCGGACAGGCCTCTTCGCACCAATAAGCCTTGTTCGTGTTGCGGTGTTTACGGTCATTACACTCACGATTGTCCCCTATTACCACATATGCGGCAGATGTGGGAGTCTCAAACTACATTGCGTGGACAACATGCCTCTCCTACTGTTCCCCCCAATGCGGATACTTCTCAACTAGATGTGTTTACCGATCCTTTCCCTCAAAAAGGATTCGTGGCTACTCAACCACCTCATGTCCCGGTAACCACTCAACCTTCCCCTTCTGGTTCCTTCGATTACCAGATTCTAATGATGAATTCTGACCAACCTCTCACCGTCGACCTTAACCTTCAAACTCAGTCTCGTCAGTACTCCACGCCTCCTGCCCCGTCTGCCCCCAAGTCACCATCTTCAGGTTCTACAAAGCCTCTTTCGACACCCAATGGTCCCTTACAGATCCCTCAGCCCAAAGCTGAGGTTCATACCAAGGTTCCTAAGGGCCCATTACACCGAAATGCTGCTTCTAGTCGAGCTACTCATTCGTATAACATAGTAGATGATTTGGCACAGTTTCCTGTTGCCATTTCAACAGTGGAACTCCTCCAGTCGTGTCCTTCTCAAAGGACGGCTCTACTATCTGCCATGGGCACTGTAGATCCTGCTGATGACCAATTGATTGTTTTCAATGTCCGTCAGTCAGACCATCCTCCCCTTTCGGCTTCCGTTTCTTTCCAAATCCCAGTCAAAATCTGGAATGCCAACGTGGCTCAGTGTATTATTGATGAGGGGGCATCTACCTGTGTAATGTCTGCTTCGGTTTGGAAACAACTCGGATCTCCTGAGCTGGCCCCTTCCACCATCACCCTTCGTGCATGGGATGGCCATGCCTCCCAACCCATTGGCCTATTCCGTAATTATCCTATCACTCTTGCGGGCAAGACTATTTGCGTTGATGCTGAAGTCATCGATGCCCCTCTTGATTATAACATTATTTTGGGGCATAGCTACACCTATGCCATGTCTGTTGTCCCATCCTCGGTCCACCGCAAGATTTTTTTCCCTCACAATGGAAAGATAGTCACCATTGACCAGTTGACATATCATGAGCCAAAAACTCAAACCTCCCCTAAGTCGACCATCTCTTATGTAGCTAATAAGAAAACCGTAGATTCTTTGACCAATGTCTCCCCCAGCGTCTATAAAGACTCCTCCTTGCTTAGAACCTTCCCTGGTCTTCCTCCTCCTCCTGTCTCTGATCCCATCTTAGCAAATTTTTGCATGATGCAATCATCTTGGGCTGACCTTAAGCAGCCCGTTTCGGCTAGTCAACAACCTCAACCTTGCCCACTGCAACTAGCTCCTAGCCCTTCACCTCAGCTAGCCGGACCTCTTCCTTCTGACCCTTCTCCTACAGCTAGTTCCCATGTTCCTTTCTACCCTCCTGGGTTGGTTCCACCAGATCCTAACCATATTGGTGCCGTACCTCCTGGCCATTACCCCGCTGGTCAAATACCTTTCCTTGCTCCCCCTCCTGGAGTTTATTCGGTTCCCATCATGGCCAAACTATCCCTCCCCAACATTACCTTGGGTATACTCGTCTGGTACCTTGATCCTCCAACCACTACCCTGCCTGGTCACCCCAAACCTTACCTTGCTTTTGCCCCGGTTCAACCGGTCCCCTTAGCTTCTTCCGTTGCTACAGTGCCCCCAGCACCTCAATAGGACCCTTCTATTGTTGTGATAGCTCCAGAAAATAAAGGCAAATCTCGCAAGGGGGCATCCAACGACAACGCTACCCCGTCGCACCCTGCTCCTCCTTGGCCGCCCAAGCACGCTATCCAGTGTGCCTTGTGCGATGTTGTCGGTCACGCCACCCATACATGTCCTGAGTTACCGCATCTCAAGACCATGGTCAATGAGACGTTTCCGGAATTTGATATCCCTGAGTTCTATGTCACTATACCAGATTCAATCCCGAAACTTAAAAACTTGTGCACCAATCACCCTTTTTCTTTGTGCGATTTCCATGGCCATTATACTCGCCTTTGTCCCTGCCTTGACGAGTACCATTCCTCTTTAGACGCATACCGCCAATTCAAAGCCACGCATGACCACATACCTTCTTCACTAGCACCAGAAGACCTGTCTACCCCAATTAACATTCCCCCTCCTGATATTGAAATGACTGAGTCTTCAGCCACCATTTCTTACCTCTCATCATCATTGCGATCCTCGGCGGCCGGCCCCTTAGTGCCTTCCCCCGATGTTTCACCTGACCCCCCATCTTCTTACTCTTCTTTCACCCTCCATGACATTGCGCATGTGAGCCTTTCTCCCCACCATTAGGAGTCTAATATTTCTACCTCATCAGGTGATCCTCTTCCCTCCACTCTTCCCATCTTCCAGTCAGATGAAGACATTATGGAAGCCATGACCGAACCTGATTTTCTGTGGGATGATATGCACCATCATGCATACTTCCTTCCACATCAATCCCATGACCAATATGCTGTAGAATATAAAGACTTCATTCCCGATAAAGTCGATTGGTTTAAAAATCCCATCCCTACACCTAACGCTTTCGAAGAAGGTAATATGGCCAATATCTCTCCTACCATCAAAATTGACATTTATGTCAAAGCAGGAATTGAAGAACATATCACCTTGGGTGCCCAATGCACTTCGGAAGAAATTGAAGCTTACACCAAGCTCTTCAAAGAATTCCGTGATATTTTCGCTGGTCTTACTCAAAAATGCCCGGACTGAATCGAGCCATTGTAGAACACCATATTGACACATGGCCTGATGCCAATCCAGTCCGTCAAAATTTGAGACACATTCATCCTTACAGACATGAAGCTATCAAAGCTAAAATCGATAAGCTCAAGCAGGATGGTTTCATTTATCCCATTGAATACACCAGTTGGGTGTCCAACCCAGTTCCCGTCCTCAAAAAACAAGGAACCATCCGTGTCTGCACTAAATTTTGCGATTTGAACAAAGCTTGTCCCAAAGACAACTTCCCCACACCATTTATTGACCAAATCATTGATGAGTGTGTGGGGCATGAGGTTCTATCCTTTATGGATGGATTCTATGGATACAACCAAATCTTTATATGTCACGCTGATCAACTTAAAACCGCATTCATTATTTCGTGGGATAGAATATATGGATGGATATGGAGACATGGATATTGACATCTTGCCAGGAACCAGATTTAAATTGGTGGCACGAGGATTTTCAGTCCTCTACTCTACCAACTGAGCTATCCCGGCTCTTCCCTGTGGATCATCGTGGTACAAGTTCTTAACTTATGTCAACTAAAAATAAGGAAAAAGTATTTTTCCCATTTTTTACAATGATATTTATTATTTTCGATCTGGAATTCACTAGTCATGCCATTCGGCCTTAAAAACGCTGGCGCCACTTTTCAACGAGCCATGTCTTATTTTTTCCATGACTTAGCTAATATTATCCTTGCCTATTTAGACGACCTTACTACACATTCTAAACATCGGGCGCAACACCTCCATGATCTGCGTACCATTTTTCTCCGGTGTCGCAAGTATAATATCCGCCTTAACCCGTTGAAATGTGTCTTCTGCATTCCCGCCGGCCGTCTCCTAGGATTCATCGTTTCTAAAGACGGTATAACTCTTGACCCTTTGAAAGTTCAAGCCATTCTTGAACTTCCTATTCCTCGTACCTTACGCCAGCTACAAAGTCTCCAAGGTAAAGCTAATTTTCTTCGTCGATTCGTTCCTGACTATGCCACTACCGCACATGGGTTCCTTAGACTTCTTCGATCTAATACCCCATTTGTCTGGGATACCTATGCTCATGAGTCTTTTGATGCCCTCAAGCATGCTCTCACATATTCTCCCTTGATCCTTCCTCCTGACTTTGATCGAGAATTCATCCTGTACATCTCCGCCTCCACCTATTCGGTTGCTGGTGTCCTTATCCAGGAAGATGATAATGGTATCGAACATGTGATCTATTATGTCAGTAAGAACCTTGTCAGTCCACCTGTATCCTACTCACATGAAGAAAAATTATCACTGGTTGTCGTGTTCTCGGTCCAAAAACTGCGTCATTACATGCTCATGCGTTCCACCAAGGTTGTGACTAATTCCAACCCCATGGCTTTCCTATTGAGTCGTTGCATTCTCAGTGGGAAGTATGCTCGTTGGGTCATTATCCTTCAAGAATTCGACCTCGAATTTGTCACACCAAAAAGTAAGAAAGTTTTATCCCTCGCTAAACTCATTTCTGAATTACCTACCAGTACGCAGGATCCTCCGATTAATGATGCTCTTCCCGATAAACACTTATTCACCATTACCATAGATGACCCTTGGTACGGTGATATCCTTACTTACTTGCGAACCCAAAAGTTCACCCTTCATCTTGACCGTGATGCTCGACGATGTATCTGACACCAAGCCCCTCGCTACCTTCTGATTGGTGACGACCTCTATCATCGCGGAGTAGATATTGTCCTTCGTCGTTGTCTCACACACGCTGAAGCCGAGCAAGTCCTCAATGCCTGTCATAGCGGTGCTTGTGGTGGCCACCTCTCCGGTCTTGATACCACCCAAAAAATCATGCGCGCTGGGTATTTTTGGCCTTCTCTCTTCAATGATTGCATTGAAGCAGTCAAACACTATTCCAATTGCCAACATTTCACCTCTAAGACGCGAGCTCCTCCAGCTCCCCTCCATCCTATTGTCACAGCTGGTCCCTTCTGTAAATGGGCCATCGACTTTATGGAGTGTCGACCTCCATCCGCTGGTAACCACAAATATATCATCATGGCGGTTGACTATTTCATAAAATGGGCTAAGGCTATGCCAACATTCAACAACACGACAACAACCGCAGCCCTCTTTTTCTTTAACCACATCATTGCTCGATTCAGGCTTCCAAAACAATTGGTCTCTGACCATGGACGACATTTTGAAGATGAGATATGGTGTGAGCTATCCTCACTATTGGGTTTTGAGCACCAATATTCATCATCCTATTACCCCCAAGGTAATGGCCAAGTTGAAGCGGTCAACAGAATCCTTAAGACCATGCTTCAATGAACGGTAAATAAGCACAAAACCAATTGGCATCTTATGCTCTTCCCTGCTTTTTGGGCTTATATAACTTCTGTTAAAACCACCGCCGGTTTCACTCCTTTCCACCTTGTTTTTGGCGAAGAGGCAGTCTTACCGATCGAGTGTGAAATTCCTTCCCTTCACTTGGCCGTCGAACTTCTCCCTGATATCCAACCTCTATAACAACGACTCATCATTCTTGAGCGCACCTCTGAAGACCATCGTGTTGCATTGCAAACTCTTGAAGAAGCCAAAAAGCGCACCAAAGCTCAGTATGACCGAAAATTCCACCCTTGCACCTTTCATGAAGGTGTCCTTGTTCTAGTATATGACCAGGCCCATGATGTCCTTGGACATGGGAAGTTTGACTCATTATGGATAGGTCCTTACATCATTAATAAGGATCTTGGTAAGGGGGCATACCTCTTAGAGGACTTCGAAGGCCACCCCCTTCCTAATCCTCGCAATGCACTCTATCTTAAGAAATATTACCCTTAGCATTTCCCTCTCGAAATGCATGTTTTATTTTCTTTTAGATAGCCATCATCTGTTTGTTTTTTCGTAATTCGCTACTTCACCAGGACATATTTTGTCGACGAAGGGTCACTTCACCTCTCCTCAAAATCGGATTTCCTCACTTACAACACTTTTACTTGGGGCACCACTTTGGCTCCATACTTGTTCTTGTTCGTGTTGATTTTTCGTCATGAGATCCCATCTTGTACTCATGTTTTTATGGTCCCCTTTGGACCTCCACCCATTTCATAATCATCATTGGTATTAGTCTGTCAGTCACTCTATCATTTTCCTTCGTGCCTTAGTCAAGTACTCCTTATCGCCTCACCTAAGGTGGACCTCCTTTTGTCGACATCAACTTATTCATTCCAGAAGACAGGTCTAGAAGGTGGTGTATCTTGGTTCCAGCTTCCACACTTGTTCGGTGCCTTGGATCAGGCAAAGGGATTTCTCATTTCCCTTTGACTTGATTGTTTCTCAACTCTAGCTCCTTTCTGCATGCTCTAGATCCGTATACTTGATGGTCCAGTGATGCAGTGGCAGCTATTGGTGATTCCTGGGTATGTGTGAGATGTCTCAACCCTCATGAGGGGGTGGCCCTGCAGGTAGCTCCCCACATGCCCGGATGACCTCTTCATTGCAGCCTTCGATGTAGCTCCACATATTTGATGATTTTGGCCTTAGCCTCTTGCAGCACTTCTTTGATTTTCATGTATCAGTTAGATTTTGCGATCCCTTCCCCTTTTATAGGGGGCATTTGGGTTGTATTTGTATCTCATGTACTCAAATATTATTGTATAAGTCCTGGCTGTTATCCCAGGCACAACATGTATGTGGGATTCCTCATTATATCTTTTATCTGGCTCATGTTTATGTCAGCATGTACTTTATAGTTTGGTCCCTTATTTACTGGATGCACTATTATTTTGTACTTTGTCTCGGCGGGCATAGGTATGCCTCCCCCACCACCTCTAGCACAGGTACCCTCTCATAAAACGAGACTTGTTGCACCTGTAAGTCTCATCTCCTCAGGGTCTAGTTCTTTAGTACTTTAGACTACCTTACATTTCTCTCTCTGACTTCCCTTTTGATGTCTGGTGATTGATTTCTTACAACGTACTTCGGTCATACAATTTGCTTCTAATACTCGTACGCTGGGGGGAAATCTGTTACACCATTTTTTGGTCATCTAACCTACTATCATTAGATGGACCTAAGTACACCATGTAAGACCAATTTTACCCTAAGTAAAATTACTTTCACTATGTAAAATAACTTAATAAAACACATTTATTAGGTTGTTTATGGTCTAAATAGGAAACCCCAAGGGGAAATATTAAACAAATGTATATTTTCTTGGTTTTCCTCATAGAATAATTAATTAAACAATAATTTAATTATTATTCCTGGTCATATTTAACCCAAAACAAGGAAATTAATTAGATAAATCCTTATTTATCTTATTATTTTCTAGGAATAATTATTTAAATCTTATTTAAATAATATTCCTTGTTAAATATGACTAAATCATTTATAAATAATTAAATAAGCCATTATTTATTTAATTATCATTTAACCACTTCCTTAAAATAATAAATAAATCATTTATTTATTTATTATTTACAAATAAAGGGATTTGATCCAAGTCAAATACTTTTTCCCTCCAACAAATATAATAAAATATTCCTAAAAGGTGGTTCTAGAATTTGGTTAATAATATTTTATTCATGCACCAAGTCCTAGACTACCCTAATATTTTGTTATAAATAGAAGGGTTTTCCCATTCATTTGTCACCTTTTGTTGCATATTAGATCACTTTGGATCTATACTCTTGGTATGACTTTGAGCCATTATCATTGTCAGATTCTCCATTATTTGCTTTGTGAGCTCCCTTTGAGTTCTATGTTTGTTTGGGTTTTCTACACCAACAAGAGAGAGAAATTCTAGATCTGAAGTGCTGAGGACTTTCAAGAACCCATCCCATTGAGGAGAATTGGAAACACCTTTCTTGTTTTCCTCTCAGGTGCCCTTTAATATAAAAAATTCTTTCAAAAATATTGTTCTTGTCTTATCTATTGGATGCATGGAGCAAAACTTCATTTTTACTGCTTAATTTCTTTTTATGCATAGATCTGGATTTGTGCAGCTTTGTCTTGATCAACTAACTGCAGATTTGAAGATATTGGCAACCATAATTGATGTTAGGGCTATTTGTTATGCGTAGCTAAAGTGGTCTTTTTCCGACAAAAGATTCATACTAACAAGAATTTTAGGTAAGATGTCTGATAAAATTCAAGCAAAACCTGAGAGTAGTGAGACCTTTGTTTTTCATCATGGATTGATTAATGTAATATTCCAAATTAGGAAAGACAACAATATTGAACACCAAACTGAAATGTACAACCAATAATGATGAAAAACACATGACCAAATCATAGATCCATTAGATTATGTGTTATAGCAGCAAAATATATAATGTGTTGAGGAACAAATCACTCAAACTAGGCAAACAAACCTCCAAAGCCCAAATACACTAGAATCCAAAATGATGCTGCAATATAGAAAATCCAGAATACATGAAAACGCAGTCCCAGTGAGGGTTAATGCTACAGGAAAATAGAAAAATGTGGATCTAATGATATAATACTCAAAAGGAGCTGTAAATGGAGAACTAGTCTCTCAAACACAATTCCAAGATAACCCAACAAGGGTTTCTTGAAAAACACAAGATGCAAAAAGTGAAAAATGCAACTCTATGGCTAAATCACATTGTATCACTAAAGCTCTACTGAAATAACAAATATATGGCTGTAACTTATCCTCCCTAGCTTTCCGAGTGAAATACTACTCCTTTCACTTGGAAACTAGCTCATAAATAGGGTTTCTCAACCCTCCACTGCAACACCCTACAAAATAGCGTAGTTCCTCAAGAAGATTGTGCTATGGCTAAAGGTGACTTCTTGGCCCAATGCTGGATGTTGGAAATGATGCTCAGAATTACCATCCTAGGTGGCCTCTCAAGTCCTCCAAGGTATAGTATGGGATTCTCGCCTGGAAATTCCCTTGTACTAAACAGTATAGCAAACTCAGCTAAACAGTTGAAGCATGCAATAAGTCATAAGACTCAAACATAAAAAATATCCTGAATGCCTCTCATGGCTTCCATCCCTTTCCTTATATCCTTTTTTAGCTTCCTCACTCGTGGCCCCACTCATTTATGATGCTACTTCCATGCAAAGACTCCGCCTCCAAAACTGCATTGTCCCCACTAGCTCCACTCTCTCCTTTAGCATTGTTGTTGATTTGGTTAATCTTGACACAGTCTACATGCATTGCCCCCTTTCACACCCAAGTTAGCTTTATTTTGATTATATAAACTAATCCACATCCATATTGGAGGGGGTTTATTCCTACTAAAGAGATTTAAGGGTCTCCCTACCCCACTTATTCATCTAGACTATGAATAGAAGAAACATATAATATTCCAACTAGCCAAAATCTAATTGGGAATATTACAATTAAGTTGCTAGTTATGGAGGAATTGCAAAGGTTGAACAGAGATTGGGCTAAATTTTTATTTATGAGTGGTTATGATATGGATGTGATTACTCCCAAGAAGACACACAAGTCCAAAACAAATAATCTCAAAAAGGATAAAGGTCCCATAGTTGGAGTTGATGCTGAACTTGAAAAAGATATGCAGCCTATAGAAGAACCTATGGAGATGGAGGTTGAAAATTTGGAGGAAACAACAATGGCACCTCAACTTCCATCCAGAAGTAGCAAGAAAATTTTTGACACAAGGAATTTTAGGAGGATCACCAGGAGTTAGATAGAAGGAAAGGGTAAGCTTGAATATATTTTGCAACCTATTGACATTGAAGAGACCTTTGTCGTCAAACCAGTGGAGAAAAAGGGAACCAAGATGAAGAAAAAAGGACTTACTTCAAAGAAGCTAGATTTCTCCAGTGAAGGCTCTGGTTATGTTTTCAAGCCTAGAAATCCTTTTACTAGGTCACATCTCTCTAAAAGGGACAAATTTGATAAAAATTAGAAGGAATTAGAAAGGAATAAGTAGCCTATGGTGGAGGATATTATCGAATTATCTCCCAAAAAAGCATTGTTATCACAAAATTATACTTGATTGGCTACTGATCAGACAACTCTATGTAACTGTTTCAAACCAACTTTTGACTAAATATTAGCCTCTTCAGTCTGAGAGGGCTCTCAAAAATGAGTTTATGATATTAGATAATGATAGGACAAGATAGCTCACTCTATTTGAAAAGTAACTTGATTTTTTTGTGTGTAGGTTGAAAATATTTCTGGCTTGCTACCATTGGGCTTATGGAGTCAGCAAATCATTATATTCAGTGGCAAGGTTTCTTTACATGGAAGCTGAGGCAGATAAGAGTCTTTAACAAAGGGAAATCACACATTGAACATAGGGCAACACAGTCATTTTATCAATAAAGGAAGTCAGAGCATACACATAAGAATTCTAAGTAACAAAGATGAAATCTACTGCAAGTAGTACACATAAGATATAGATCAGAAAGACATTAAAAAATCCATGAGAATCTCAGGTTTGTCAAGAAAAAGTCCTATATATTACTGATATCAGTAAAATTACATAAAGTAGCAATATGGTGCAAAAAATATCCAACCATTTACAACTTTGATAATTTGCCTTCAAATATACATTCTTACAATATGGATGATCTACCTCTTGGCTAGATTCATAGAACCCTTCCTATAACACCTCATATAACAGAAAAACATGTATTTTAATAAGGAAATGACAACTACACTCTAAAGATGACCTTTTCCTAATAGGACTCAAACTCCTATTTATTACATCAGTCTATCTTACCTTTAAAATAGTTACATATCAGTTAATATTAAACATCACATGTTCGAATAGGCTATGACTTGATTCATCACTACTTGAAATATTAAAGACCCTCCTAAACATATGGAACCAAACCCCATTTTTCAGGAAAGCATGATCCTTATCTTCAACGAAAACTTTAGCTAGTGAGTTGTCTTTACTGCATTGTCTTCAAGTCATAAATGTTAGGTGGTAAGGTCCCTTGACCTTTTGGATGTGTCCCCCTGTCCGAAACTACTTTTAAACTACTCGGAAACCTTCAAAAATAGCTCGCTATGAAAATAGGGCAGTTTCGTACCATCCAAAAAATGGCCTTTGCACTCACAATTTCTGCCTCTTTGCTGTTTCATGGTGTCTATCATGACATGACACATCATCACCACCATTTTCCCTCCTTGAAAGCTACAAAAAGTGGATTTAGAAGCAAAAATACAGCTACAAAAATTTTCTTAGCGTTTTCCTGGCTTTAAGCCTAGGAAACACTATGAAACTGTGAAAACTTGTGAAATTTCCAGATTTTAACCTTGTCTCCAAAAGGTAACCTCCAAGTGTAGAAACTTGGTCTTCAACATGCCATAAGACTTATAAAACATAATCAAACTCAACTTAAGACTCTTGAGGTGTTTCCTCTTCATTAATGATGAGCTGAGCTATGGGCTCTTCAACCACAGTCATGTTTAAGTCGTTCGTCTCCAGCTCCTCATGGATCAATTCTAACTTCTCTTGGAGATCTTTGACTTGGTCCTTCAGTCTTATGTTTCTAGATTTCAAGTGAAATCTCATTCTTCTGATATGCTTCACTTCTCCTCTTAATGGCTGAGTCCATTTGATCAATTGTTGTGTGTTATCTAAGGTCTTTGACACATTATTAACCTGCTCTTCCCAAACTTCTTTCATTTTCTTAAATTTCACCTTATAAACATTATGTTTCCTTGCCTCTTTCTTCAAGACTGATATTTCATGATTTTCTAACTTCAACTATTCATTAAGGACCTTAATCTCTATTTTTTCAATGATTTTCTCCTTTCCTTTCTTTTTCTTGATGACTAGATCTTCTTTTGCAGGTGATGAGAGGTCAATGATGCTTGGTCGTGGCTGGACAATTTTAGTGACCTTCTGAACTTATTTAATGCTTTCCAAGACCTTCTTGGCATGTCTTGGCATTGGTTTCCTAGCTTGAAATATGAATCCTACATCCTCACCTTCAAACTCCAACTTCTTTGTTGTTTTAGATTTCTTGAGCTTCTTTCCTCCCTCATCTATATCTTCAGTTTGGACTATGGAAGTTTCCTCAATATCAATAGCATGAAAAATGTCTTCTAAGTTTCCCTTAGCCACTGTTTGGCTACTTTTAATCCTTTTGCTGCCATGTTTTCTCACAGTTGGCTCTTGTTTTGCAAGTGAAACAATAGGTGTATCAACTTCCTGCAATGTCTCTGTTTCCATGATTACTGGTTCACTTTTCTCTGCTACTAAAATCTCACTTTGCTCTGCCACTGAAGGTGATGGTATACCTCTATGTTTAGGATTTCTTTTAGGAGTGATAGCATCTACTTCAAAACCACTGACAAACAGAAAATAAGATCATTCTATGCCTAATATTTTTAAGTCCTCTAAAAACAACAACTTGATTAAACCATGATGAAAGAGTGAGGTTTCATTTCCTTCAGATTTAGCTTGAACTTTATCTGCCATTTTTGCTAAGCTTCTGTATAATTAAAAAGGTAGATCAACAGATTTCTTACCAACAAAATCTAGCAGAAGTCTAAAGTGGTAACAATAAACCATATGATACCTTCCTTCATAGGTGGAGTACTTTTGAATGATAAGCAGTAGCTTTGAGAATTTTTCCTTCATGTAGCTCCTTGGAATGGCATTTTTAATGTCAATCTCACTATGTTATGACTTGATAAATTCCTTACAGTCCTACATGGTGAATTTGAAAACTTTGAACCATTGTTCTCCTCATCTTGGAATTCATGTTGCTGCTGCAATGGTCTTTGGAGTTACAGTGAGGTTCAACATCCCCACCTTTGAATTTTTCCCATTTAAATTGATGGAAAACTCCTTATAAATCTGCACATGGCATCCTTGGAGTCTTTGGAAAAACTGCAAACACTTTGTTCTTATGAAAACCTATATAGTTGTTGGGTCTTCATTAATCAAGTTCATGTCTGATGGCTCATATCTGAGGCAATGGCCACCTTTGTTGGTCTTCCTCTTTGCATCCATGGTGCTTTTATGCCTTCTCTACCTTGCTTGATCAATGATACCTGCAAACTTTTGAAAATTCCAGCCACAACTTGGGCTTAGTGAAATAGATCTCCAGAGCTCAATAACATGCAAAGATGGAGCGGAGAATGAAAAATGACTCAATTTGGTAATATTTTAAAGTTTCGATGACAACCCATGTCATATTCATGACTCATACATGCTTAAAATAATAATAATGACTTTAGTCATGACCATTGTACCTTGATTTAACCCTAATTGACTCGAATAACCTCCACCATATCTCCTTCTAATCATTAACTAACACCTTACACTGAATTTGAAAAGACAGATATAAAAACCTCTTTTCATAGTGTAGTTAGTTCATTTCATGGTAGTTTCGCTTCGAAAGTATCAACAGTTTCATAGTGAAAAATGCATTTTTTCTGTGTAATTCACTATGAAAACAAGAAATCTTGGCTAAAATGACCTTTTCGGATTTATAGGCTTGGGAAATGGAATATGTCAGAAAATGATGACTAATGGGACATGATGTGACCTATATGGAGGTGGTTTTGAGATGAAATGAGGGCGGTCTTGAAACTTAGGATAGGTTAAATATGAAAAAATGAAATTTCCTATGCCAACTTGAAAAAGGTTTAAGGAAACCTTACCCTTTTGAGGAGTGAATTGTATGACCATATCAAGTAATGACTCACAAAATTATGAATGATAACAGTGGCTCCACTTGGGATGGTGTGCCCTTGTGGTACACCAAAGAAACTATAGTTCCAGTGCCATCCATCTTCTTGGAAATAAAAACTCTGAAATTTATGAAGACTTCGCCAAGCTCTTATGGCCTTCACCTTGGGCTCAAGCTTGATGATTACTATTTAAAGACCAAATCTGTACATACTAAAAATATGCTAATTCTACTTGATCTTATTCACACACAGTCCTACCTACCCTAACAACTACAACCTTCATGTTTGATTCAAGCAACATGAAACTTCCAATGAAGCCAGTCATTGATTTGATCTAACACTTGAACCTCTTGACTGTGCTTGAACCAAAAGTAAACAGGATACTAAAATGACCAAGGCAACATAAGATGTATCTGATCTTCATATTGAAAATATAATTGGAATCTGGACTGTAGAACTCTTCCATGTAGTCAGCTATAGGATCATAGGAGACATAGTCTGTTTGATGATTCTCAAGACATTCTATAGTTTCAGACAACTCATATATGCTTTCTTTAGCAACATAAGATTTCATATGTGTGCTATCAAACTCATTTTCAAACTGATTTTCAAGGACAAGGTATTCTTCCTCAATCTCAAAAGAGCAAGGTAGCAGCACCCTCTTTGTGTTCTGGCATGGAAACTTTTGAAAAGACTGATATTGATCATGAAGACTATAAGTTTGAATTTGACCTTCTAAAACTTCAATGTCTTTCTCAATGTTCTTAGCAACTGCATCAAAAAATTGAATCTTATCTTCTGACTTACACTTAAATGACTTTAAATAAGAAGACAAAGACAAAGAAAAAATTTCATCCATTTCCTCATTATTATAATCATCATTCCATTGTTTCAAACCTCGAATGGAAGGAGAGTCAGCCACCAACTCTATTCTTTCCATCCATGTTTCCACAAAAATAAGCCAAAACTCAGCAAATGACTTAATAGATATGATAAGAAAGCTTTCAATCCACTATTTACATTTCCCTTAAAATGAATCATAGAATAATATGATGAAAATATATTCATGTCTGACTCTAAGAAGCTCAGTAAAGTCACAGAAATCGGATATATACTTCAAGGTCAAACTCTAATATTTTCCATTAAAATTTTGGACCATTCCTTAAAAAATATGCATCCCTGGGAAAAGGATTTGGGAAACCATAAATTATTGAAAAATATATACATGTATACCTTGAAACAAGAATGGAAGCATCTGATTTCTTCATATGTCCAGTGGAATCACCATGAATCTATGAAATTTTGAATTCCTCAACAATGGAGTCGCCAAGGTAGCTACAACCTCGAATAGATTCTGAGCTCCTGCAACGTTCAATAGTTCAGCTTCAAAATTTTCAGGAGATGTATATCTTCAGACTCCCAGCAGATGCACCAAAATGTTATCAAAAAATTGTACTTGATTGGCTGTTGATCAGACAACTCTATGTAACTATTTAAAACCAAATTTTGACTAAACATTAGCCTCTTTAGTCTGAGAGGGCTCTTCCAAAGGGGTTTATGATATTAGGTAATGATAGGACTAGATAGCTAACTCTATATGAAAAGTAACTTGATTTTTGGGTGTGTAGGTTGAAAATAATGCAGACTTGCTACCATTGGGCTTATGGAGTCAGTAAATCAGTATATTCAGTGTCAAGGTTTCTTGAGATGAAAGCTTAGGCAGATAAGAGTCTTTAACAAAGGGAAATCACACATTGAACATAGGGCAACACCGTCATTTCATTAATAAAAGAAGTCAGAGCATACACATACAAATTCTGAGTAATAAATATGAAATATACTATAATTAGTACACATAAATATATAGATTAGAAAGACATTAAAAAATCCATGAGAATCTCAGGTTTGTCAAGAAAAGGTCCTCTCTATTACTAATATCAGTTAAATTACATAAAGCAACAATATGGTACAAAAAATCTCCAACCCTTTACAACTTCGATAATTTTCCTTTAAATAGGCATTATTACAGTAGGGATGATCTGCCTCTTGGCTAAATTCATCGAACTCTTCCTATGACACCTAATATAACAGAAAAAGATGTCTTTTAATAAGAAAATGACAGCTACATTCTAAAGATGACCTTATCCTAATAGGAGTCAAAATCCTATTTATTACATGAGTCTATCTTATCTTTAAAATTTTTACATATCAGTTAAGATTAAACATCACATATTCGAATAGTATATGACTTGATTCATCACTACTTGACATATTAAAGACCCTCCTAAACATATGGAACCAAACCCTATTTTTCATGAAAACATGATCCTTATCTTCAACAAAAACTTTAGCTAATGAGTTGTATTTACTGCATTGTCTTCAAGTCATAAATGTTAGGTGGTAAAGTCCCTTGAATTGTTGGATGTGTCCCCCTATCCAAAATTTCTTTTAAACTGCTCAGAAACCTTCAAAAAATAGCTCGCTACGAAAACATGGTAGTTTCGTAGCGAGCTTTCGTAACGTCTAAAAAATGGCCTTTGCACTCAAAATTTCTGCTTCTTTGTTGTTCCATGGTGTCTTTCATTACATGACACATCATCACCACAATTTTCCCTCCTTGAAAGCTGCAAAAAGTGGATTTAGAAGAAAAAAGACAACTACAAAAAATTCGTAGCATTTTCCTGGCTTTAAGCCTAGGAAACGCTACAAAACTGTGAAAAACTGTGAAATTTCCAGATTTTAACCCAGTCTCAAAAAGGTAACCTCTAGTTATAGAAACGTGGTCTTCAACATGCCATAAGCCTTCTAAAACATAATCGAACTCAAATTAAGACTCTTGAGGTGTTTCCTCTTCATTAATGATGAGTTGAACTATGGGCTCTTCAACCACGGTCATCTTTAAGCCTTTCTTCTCCAGCTCCTCATGGATCAATTCTAACTTCTCTTGGAGGTATTTGAGTTGGTCCTTCAGTTTTATATTTCTATATTTAAAGTGCAAGTTCATTTTTCTAATATTCTTCACATCTCCTCTCAATGGCTGAGTCCATTTGATCAATTGTTGTGTGTTATCTAAGGTCTTTGACACACTATTAACCTGCTCTTCCCAAAAAAAATTCATTTTCTCAAACTGCACCTTCTGAAAATTATGTTTCCTTGCCTCTTTCTTCAAGACTGCTATTTCATGATTTTCTAACTTCAACTTCTCCTTAAGGACCTCAATCTCTGTTTTTTCAATGATTTTCTCCTTTCCTTTCTTTTGCTTGATGACTAGATCTTATTTTGCAGGTGATGAGAGGTCAATGATGCTTGGTGGTGGATGGATAGTTTCAGTGACCTAATGAACTTCTTTACTACTTTCCAAGACCTTTTTGGCATGTCTTGTCATTAGTTTCCTAGCTTGAAACATGAATCCTACATCCTCACCTTCAAACTCCAACTTCTTGGTTGTTTTGGCTTTCATGAACTTCTTTCCTCCCTCATCTATATCTTCAACTTGGACTATGGGAGTTTCCTAAATATCAATAGCATGCATAATGTCTTCTAAGTTTCCCTTAGCCACTGCTTGGATTCTTGTAATCCTTTTGCTACCATGTTTTCTCATAGTTAGCTCTTGTTTTGCAAGTTTTCTCACAGTTAGTTTTTGTTTTACAGGTGAAACAACAGGTGTATCAACTTTCTACAATGTCTCTATTTCCATGATTACTGGTTCACTTTTCTCTACTAGTAAAGGCTCACTTTTCTTTTCCATTGAAGGTGATGTTATATCTCTAGGTTTAGGAGTTCTTTTAGGAGTGATAACATCTACTTCAAAACCACTGACAAATAGAAAAGAAGACCAGTCTCTGCCTAATATTTTTAACTCCTCTAAAACCAGCAACTTGATTAAACCATGATGAAAGAGTGAGATTTCATTTCCTTCATATTTATCTTGAACTTTATCTGCCATTTTTTCTAAGCTTTTGTATAAGTAAAAAGGTAGATCAAGAGATTTCTTACCAACAAAATGTAGCAGAAGTCTGAAGTGGTAAGAATAAACCATATGATACCTCCCTTCATAGGTGAAGTACTTCTGAATGATAAGCATTATCTTTGAGAAGGTTTCCTTCATGTAGCTCCTTGGAATGGCATTTGTAAGGTCAATCTGACTATGTTCTGAATTGATAAATTATTTATAGTCCTGCATGGTGAACTTGAAACCTTTGAACCATTGTTCTCCTCCTTTTGGAATTCTTGTTGCTACTGCAATGGTCCCTGGAGTTACAGTGAGGTTCAACTTCCCCACCTTTGAAGTTGTCCCATTGAAAGTGATGGAAAAATCCTTAGAAATCTTCACATGGCATCCTTGCAGTATTTGGAAAAACTACCCTATTCTTCTGAAAAATTATGCAACTGTTGGGTTTTCATTAATCACGTTCATGTCTAATGGCTCATATCTCAGGAAATGGCCACCTTTGTTGGTCTTCCTCTTTGTAGCCATGGTGATTTTAATCCTTCTCTACCTCGCTTGACCAATGATACCTGCAAACTTTTGAAAATTCCAGCCACAACTTGGGCTTAGTGAAATAAATCTCCAGAGCTTAGTAGCATGAAAAGATGGAGTGAAGAATGAAAAATGACTCAATTTGGTAATATTTTAAAGTTTCGATGACAACCCATGGCATAATCTTGACTCATACATTCTTAAAATAGTAATAATGACTTCAGCCATGACCATTATACCTTGATTTAACCCTAACTTACTTGAATAACCTTCACCCTATCTCCTAATCATTGACTGACACCTTGCACCGAATTTGAAAAGACAGACATAAAAACCTCTTTTCATAGCGTATTTAGTTCATTTCCTGGCAGTTTCGCTACGAAAGTATCAATAGTTTCGTAGCGAAAACTACATTTTTACTGTGTAATTCGCTACAAAAACAAGAAATATTGGCTAAAATGACCTTTTCAGATTTATAGGCTTGGGAAATGGAATATGTCAGCAAATGATGACTAATGGGACATGATGTGACCTATATGGAGGTGATTTTGAGATGAAATGAGGGTGGCCTTGAAACTTAGGATAGGTTAAATATGAAAAAAATGAAATTTCCTATGCTAACTTGAAAAAGGTTTAAGGAGACCTTGCCCTTTTGAGGAGTGAACTGTATGACCATGTCAAGTAATGACTCACAAAATTATGAGTGATAACAAGAAGAAATCAGTAAATCACAGAAATAAAAAGAGAAAATGGTAGAAAAATCTGAAGTTGACATCCTTAAAGAGAAATTTAAAGAGGCAAGAAATGAGGTCATAGAGACAAATTTGGAGTTTAAGATTTCAAGAAAGAAAGGAAAGAGTTGTCATATTTTAAGAAAGAGGCCAGCAAGAGAATTATTTTTTATGATGAGGTGACTGAAAGGTCAAATAAAATGTTGAAAATAACATTACCTTTGCATAAGATGATGAATGATACCATGAGGAGGAATAGATGGCTGCATGCAGAGAGGAGAAGACCTCTAAGTCAGGTTAAAGAGATGGAAATTCAAATGGGAATGGTACAAACAGAGTTAAAAAAGAAAGGTCTAAATATGATATTAGTAGATGAACCTATTGAAGGTGAAGCTAATACTTCTAAAGGAGGGGTAAGATATATTTTCAATCAGTTTTGCCTTGTCATGCTTCATGTCATCATCTCACATTGTCTTGGAAAATGTTTTGGAGGTGGGAAGTGAAATTTTCAAAATTTACAGTTTATCATGCAATTTCGTAGTGTACTCTGGGCTTAAAGCCGAGTTTTCGCTATGAACTCGTTGAAAATGATTTTTTGCAATAAAATATAATTTTTTTCTTAAAGGGAGTAAGTAAAAGCATCCATTTAAGTGTTTTAACTTAATGGACACCATCAAAACAACAAAGAAGTCAATCAGTTTGCAAAAAAGGTAAAATGAAGACTCCTACGAACTTGCCTAGAATCCTTTGTTTTTGCAGCGAAAATGAATTTCTAAGTTTTTCAAGAATTTAATGCAGTTTTGAAGCACATAAATCATCTAGATTATTCAAAGAGTATAGTGAATATTTTGTTGGTCAGAAAAATCAGCAAAGAGGGTGATTAGGCTACCAGCTCATCAATTCTAGACACATCATCAACTATGACAGCACATCCCCAAAATCCAAGGACCAGATCCTTAATGTCAGTTTGGTTGTTTTATTGTTTAGTTATGGACATTGCCACCTCACTCAAAGTGGTTATGTTCGATAAGTGTCATCATGAACATACTATGTAAAAGCCATTAGTGAAATAAATAGAGTTAGACTCCTAGTAGGTTTTGAACTCTTGGAAACAGAAATATCACTAGATTCCCTCCTTGTAATATATTTCTTATTTGGATAAGGTGTCTTTGAAATCAATCGAAGGTCTAGCCAACTGGTAGGCTACATGTAAAGATATTTAATTTTATAAATAGGCAGCTAGAAGGATGAAAGAGGGTTTATCGATGTCATGCTACCAGCTACTTTTGTAATATTTTCAAGACAATAATATACAGTTGCAGAAGGCTTCTATCAGACATGAGATTCATTATGTTTTCTCATATGTGTTTTTATTATCTATATTTTAGATGTGTATTTAGTAACTTTATGTGTAATCACTTGGAATTCATGTTTAATCATGCTTCAATTTTCTGTATGCATATGATTATTGTTCAAGTTGTGTTTTGACGAGAATACACACATGCCTCAACTTCCATGTTAGATGTTTTTCATGTAATTGAGTTCCCTCTGAATCCATGACCAATGGTAGCTACTTATTCACATCCTTCACCTGCATAAAAAAACATTCAAAGTAAATTCAGAGTTAGCCATCTTTGTTTCCAAACATTGTTTATTGAATATCATCATACTTTACCTTGAGAGAGCCCTCTCAAGTTGGAAAGGCTAAGTTCCAACTAAAAGTGGTTTGAAATAGTTACTCTAAGTTGACTTTTGAAGCAGTGCATCAGCCTCAATTTGGTGATAACACCTCCCTTGCTTTGGTTATCCAATCTGGTTGGATAATAGAAATGGCACAAAGCAATGCTTCCACATCCTCATCCTTTCTTGAGAGTGCATCTACAACAACATTTAACTTCAATTTTTTGTAGATGATTTCAAAATGGCATAACCCAACATCTTTGTGACCCATTTTTGTTGCTCTTCTAAAGATAGTCTTTGTTCCAAAAATTATTCCAGAATTTCATGATCACTTTTTACCTTGAAGGGTCTGCCCATTAGGTAAGGTCACCATTTCTTTAGTGCATGTTGTATTTCCAACATTTCCTTCTCATAAAGAGATTTATGTAAATAATTTCCTTTGATTGTACGACTTTCAAAAGAAATGGGTCTTCCTTCATACATTAAAACAACACCAATTCCATTTCCTGAGGCATCACATTCCACAATAATGGCTTTTGTGAAGTCTAGCATAGCTAAGACCGTTGCTGGCACTTTGCCTCTTTAAGATGTTTAAATGCCTTTGTTGCTTCAGGAGTCTATAAAAATGCATCTTTCTTCAATAATTTTGTTAGAGGTGTTGCTATTCTCCCATAGTTTTTAACAAACTTGTGATAATACCCTGTTCACCCGAGAAATCCTCACAACTACTTTATAGTTGTGGGGACTTTCCATTACTTATTGGATTTAATTTTGTTAGGGTCTACCTTAACACTCTCCTGAGATACAATATCACCCAGATATTCCACCTCTTGTAGTCCAAAGAAACATTTGGAGATTTTTCATATAATTGCTCCTCCAATAGTTTGAGCACCCTACCAACATGTTGAACATAAGCCTTCCAAGACTTGTTGTAGATTAGTATATCATCAAAAAATACTAACACAAATTTTCTAAGGAAGGGTTTGAAAATGGAATTCATCAACCCTTGAAATCTAGAAGGTGCATTGGTCAGGCCAAAAGGCATGACCAAAAATTCATAATGACCCTCAGGAGTTTGAAATTTTGTTTTCGGAATGTCTTTAGTCTTCATTCTAATTTGATGATATTGAGCGAAGATCCAACTTGGTGAAATAAATTGCTCCATGTAATTCATCCAATAATTAATCAATCACAGGAATGGGAGATTTATATTTAACAGTGAGCTTATTGAGCTCCCTATAATCTGGACACATGTGCCATGATCCATCCTTCTTGTGCACCAATACTAATGGAGCATAGAAAGAACTTTGACTCGGTTGAATTATACTAGCCTCTAGCATTTATGAAATCATACGTTCAATTTCACTCTTTTGGACATAAGGATATTTGTAAGGCCAAATGTTTGGAGGAACACTCCCTGGAATCAAATGAATAGCATGATCATGATCACAAATAGGTGGGATTCCTTTGGGAGTTTTAAACACCTGGGAATGATTGTCCAAGAATTTTTGGAGATCTAGAGAAATAGATGATTTTGATGTTGGAACTTCTAGTGAGCATAATTGTGCAATTCTGCCTTGTTTTTATTTCTTCAAAATATTTGTCATTACATTAGAGATTATTATATTTTCCAGATTCTATGCGATACCCCGTAATTCAACTTCTTTTCCTTCCAAAAAGAAATTTCAAGAAAATTTCTTTAAAATTAAAAGCTACTGTCCCCCAAGATTGTAACCATTGTACTCCTAGTACAACATCAACACCAACCATTGGAATGGAAAGCATTGGACTATTCAATACATATTCCCCCATGTTTAACTTGATATTACGGAAATTTCCAGAGAAAATTATAGTTCCTCCATTTTCCACCATCACTTGACACTCTGATGCTGGGTATAGGAAGAAATTCGATTCCTTGGCTACCTTACAATGAATAAAATTATGGGTACTACCAGAATCAATGAGCACTATTACATCTTTCTTCTTGATATGTCCTTCTATATTGAGAGTTTGAGGAGTGGTAATTCATTCCAATGCATTATAGGATATGGTCGGGATTCATTTCTTCCTCCTCTAGGGTTGGTTCCTGGTGTATATCCTCTTCTTTTGAATTTTCTTGTTCCTTTTCTTCCTCATCTTCACAATCTATGTAAAATAATTTATTCTCAACACAATGATGACCTTTAGTGTATTTTCTATCACAACTATAGCAAAGCCCTTTTGATATTTTTTCTTCCAATTGTTGTGGTGTCAACCTTGTAGGCTGTGGAAGTATAGGAGTAGCAACACCTCCATCTTTATAGTTGTGAGTGGTAGGCTTCCTTGTCACCATAATTTTTCTTTCAATTTTTCTTGCCAAACTGAATGCCTTCTCCAATGTATCAGGTTCCCAAAGGTGAAACTCATGTTGGATGTTACCCTTTAGATTCCCTATGAAGACATCAATCCTATGTTCCTCTGGAATATTATTTACCCTTATATTCAATTTTTGGAAATCCTCAATGTGCTCCATCATTGAACCCTTTTGTTTGAGATTTATTAATTGGCTAAAGAAGGTGTTGCTCTTTGTATCCTCATAATGTGCTACATTTCCTCTGTAAAAATTGACCAAGTGACTAGTGGTTTATGAGAACAAAGCCATCGATACCGTACAAACTGATTTTTTTCTAAATATAATGTTTCAATGCGTACCTTTTGTGTGTTTTGCATATTATGGATCTCAAAGTATTGCTCCATTTGTAGTATCCAAGTTATCAGATCCTTTCGATGAAAATTACTCATATCTAACTTTGGAATATGGTGGGTCTTAAATCCAATAGTAGATTCTATGAAATCATTATTAACATTTGTTTTGTTCTCATCATGAGTTTCCTCTACTACCTTTTCGCTATTAGGAAGCTTTTCTTGTAGAAATTTTTCCAAACCTTCATTCAAACCTTCCATGTATTTCTTCAAATATTCCATGGGATCCTTACCATAAAACTTACTCATATCTGTTGAGAATGCAGCAAGATGATGGAGCTTAGTGAAATGAAGTCGCCTTCACTAAGAGGGCCCGCAGGCAAATTCTGGCGCAAAGTCTATTTTTAGACTATGTCTATTTTTAGACATACGGAGCATAATTTGGGAATTCTACTTGGAGATTCTTGAAGTATGCGACATGTCGGTAAAAATAGATGTGACCCTATTTTTTAGGACCCAGACTATTTTTAGACCGATCTCCTAAAAATATGGAAGTCAAATATTATTTTCCCTTAATAATATTTTGACTATAAACAGCAGTTTACTCTCTTGGCGCACTTCAGTTTGAGTCATGGAGGTGGCTCATGCAACTGACACAAGGAATCACGTTGTTCCTAGGGTTTGATGGCATCTTGCATGGTTGGCTTCAGTTAGACTTCAGTGGCAGAAGTTTTGGAGGAGTTAACGGGACAGATAGTGGAGTTGTGTTCTGTTTGTTTTAGTTGAACTAGTTGGGATTAGTTAACTAACTAATCAACTAGATATGAGGGGAGTAAATTAAATAATATTTAATTTACTAAATATTAACTCATTAGTCAACTCAAGAACACTTCAGTTCACTACAGTGCATGATCAGTTCAGTGAAGACCAGTGAAAGAGATAGATGAAAGGGTAGAGTTAGCTATCAGTTGTAACTATACTGTTGCTATTTGCAACACATAGATAGGTGGAGTAGGCTATGAGTATTGCAAAGTTTAGGCTGGTGGTTTATCTATATAAGGAGGCCATCACCTAGCATTAAAATACGCAATCAAGGTTGGCTATCAAGTGGCTAAGGATTGGAGCAAGTGATTTGCCAGATCTAGCTTGATAGTGTGTAGCATGGGAGGTAGTGCATGAGAGCTTGTGAAGAGTTTTTGTACTATGATTGTTACATGATTTCTCCATTATAATATACACAATAGCCTGGGGGTTTTCAGCTATAGGCTTTCCCCATACATACTGAGTTAATGTGTGATTGAATTGATGTGAGATTGCTTCTGTTATTTCCGCATGTGACAATTAATTGTAGAAGAAGGTTATGTGTTATGCATGCAATTCGAAATTGATGTATGATCGGGTTAATCTTCATTGGATAAGTGATTTATTCAGCTAATTTCTACCATGGTATCGGAGCGAAGTTAATTGTCGAAGTCTATTACGGTGATTGCAAACTTATTTCCTCGGACAGAGTCTGCATCCGGGCCAGGTAGCCTCCGGAATATTCATCCTTCTTTGTAAGGTGAAAGATCTGGTGAATGCCCTTTGCAGTCAATCTCTGATTTGGAAATAATTTGTTTTCAAGTATAGATCGGAGGCGATAGAGCTTGGAGTTTGGAATTCGAATTTTGCAGAAGGTTGATTTTCTTGGTGCCGGTGTTGAAAGATGTCTTCTTTCAATGGTTTGCGACTCGAATATGCTCTTGAAGGCAGTTTGAACTATGTTGCATGGAAGGATCGAATGGAAGCAGTGTTAGAAGATAATGGTCTGAAGGAGTTCGTGGATGCGGATGTCCCAAAGCCCACTGATGCAGCTTTGGTCGATGCATGGCAAAAGAAGATCGCGAAATGTCGAAGGATCCTGTTGGAGGGCGTCAAGGATCATATTGTATCCGGCCTTCATGGTAAGGCTACTCCATATTTAATGTGGAAAGCTTTGACGGATCTATTCCAGAGTAAGAGTGACCAAAGGAAGCTGGCGCTCAAAGATAAGCTCGGGAACATCAAGATGGAGAAGGGCGACAGTATCGCCAAATACCTCACGAAGTTCACTCAATGCAGAGATGAGCTGGGAAGTGTGGGGGTGACTGTCGAAGACGAGGACATGGTCAACCTGGCTCTCCTTGGTCTTCCGAAGGCTTGGCACTCATATCAAGATAGTGTCAATGGTCGGAAGAAGCTGCCGGGATGGGAGCGCCTTTGGGCGGATCTCATGCAGGAGGAGATAAGGAGGACTACTCGAGATGGATCTTCATCAAAGGGAGCTGATGAAGAAAGCTGCGCTTTGGTGTCCAAAGCAAAGAAGGGGAAGGGTAAGAAAACCTCTCATTCTGGTGCTAAGGGCAAGAAGCAGGATATGGCGAAAGTGAAGTGTTTTCACTGCCATGATCACGGACATTATGCTACCAATTGTCCAAAGAAGAAGAAGAACAAGCAAGCGGGAAGATATGCAGATGGAGAAGCTTTGGCTTCACAGTTCGAGCTTGAATTTTCACTGATTGCATGCTTGGTTTCAAGTGTGCTGGGATCGGTGTGGTTCTTGGACAGCGGTGCGTCATTTCATATGACGGGAGATCGGGAGTTGTTCTCAGATCTGGAGGACAAGGATTTGGGTATGCACATCGAGATGGGCGATGACGGAAGATACAGTGCGACTGGTATTGGTACCGTATCCTTTCAGAGGGAGTCTGGTAAACCCTTTGTCTTAAAGGATGTCATGCATGTACCTGGATTGAAGAAGAACCTGATTTCAGTAGCGATGTTGGAGGATAAGGGTTATGATGTGGTCTTGAGCGAAGGAAAAGCTTTCCTGCGCAGTAAGACTACTGGAGAGACCCGGAAGATAGGGGTTCGAACTCAGAACCTTTATCAGTTGCAGGTAGATGACTGCGCGGCTATGGCATGCAAGGCTGGAGATGTGGTGAGCCGGGATGATGAGGGCGAACTATGGCACAGGAGATTGGGCCATCTTCACCATGGAGCTTTGAAGATTCTGCAGCAGATTTCTACTGGACTTCCTAAGGGCACTCTTGCGCAGTCAGATCAGTGCAAGGGGTGTACTTAAGGGAAGTATGTGAAAGCCACCTTTCACGAGAAGGATAGTCGCGCCACGACGATCCTTGAGAGAGTTCACACAGACGTGTGTGGTCCTTTCTCGGTTGCTTCGACAGCAAAGCACAAGTATTATGTGATCTTTGTTGATGATTTCTCTCGAAAGTGCTGGATCTTCTTCATGCAGAAGAAGAGCGATACATTCGCGAAGTTCTGTGAGTTTAAAGCACTGGTCGAGAAGGAGTCGGGGAAGAGGGTGATTGCTCTAAGGAGTGATAACGGTGGTGAATTCATCTCGGCTGAATTCAAGGAGTTCTGCAGCGCAGAAGGGATTCGGAGAGAGCTCATCGCACCCCATAACCCACAGCAGAACGGGGTGGCTGAGCGGAAGAACAGAACGATCGTGGGTGCTGCACGGGCGATGTTGCATGATCAGGGCCTACCCCTTCACTTGTGGGCTGGGGCATGCAATACAGCAGTGTATGTGCAGAACCGTTGTCCTCACAAGGTTCTTGGCATGAGTACACCAGAGGAGGCTTATTCTGGCAAGAGGCCTGATATTTCCCATTTGCGGATTTTCGGATCTCCTGTCTACATGCATGTGACGAAGGATGCGAGAAGGAAGCTGGATCCAACTGCTAAAGTTGGAATATTTGTGGGGTACACTGATACACCTCACAACTATCGGGTGTATGTGCCAGACAGTCGCAAGACTGTTGTGCGACGGGATATAAAATTTCGGGAGGAGAAAGCCATGCAGTGTTCGCTTGAGAGGGAGCTACACTTGCATGCAGATGAGGAGCTGTTAGTTCCTAAGGAGGAGCTTCCGGATGTGGATCAGCCACAAGAGGAGGTTCAGGAGGTGGAAGAAACCACCCAGGCAGCGCCAACCATCAGAGGGCGCATGCGCACTACAGAAGCTGAGCGACTGGCTCGGGATGCAGAGAAGGTTGTAGGACCACCTACAGCACAGCGCAGACAGAGACAGTCACCGGATCGATACACTGGATACATGGCTCTTATGAGTCAATGTGTTGTGACAGAGCCATCCTCTTTTGAGGAAGCTGTGGAGGAACCCGCATGGGTTGATGCCATGATCGAAGAATATGATTCGATCATCAGGAACAGTGCATGGGAGATTGTCCCAAGACCGGTTGGGAAATCGGTTGTAGGTTCGCGATGGATCTACAAAGTGAAGCAGGCGGCTGACGGGAGTGTGGAGAAGTACAAGGCGAGATTTGTCGCCCGTGGCTTCTCACAGATCGAGGGGATTGACTATGAGGAGACTTTTGCACCTGTCGCAAGGTACTCTTCCATACGGGCGATCCTTGCTCTCTCAGCGCAGATGGGGTGGCACATTCATCAGATGGATGTGAAGACTGCGTTCCTCAATGGAGTTATTGAGGAAGAGGTGTACATAGAGCAGCTTGAAGGTTTTGAGATCTTCAGCAGTGAGTCGCATGTGTGCCGACTCAAGAGAGCACTGTATGGGCTGAAGCAAGCACCTCGTGCTTGGTACACTCGGATAGACGGCTACTTCACCGGGCTTGGATTCTCCAAGAGTGAGGCGGATCCAAACCTGTACCAGATTGTGGTGGAGGGGAAGCTGTTGATCATCGTACTGTATGTAGATGATCTGATTTTGACTGGCGACGAGCAGTTGATACTTTCATGCAAAGAGGATCTTGCACGAGAGTTTGAGATGAAGGACCTGGGCATCCTTCATTATTTCCTGGGATTGGAGATTTGGCAGCGCAGTGGAGGACTGTTTGTTTCTCGGGGCAAGTATGCTCGGGAGATTCTGGAGAGGTTCAACATGCAAGGCTGCAAGCCTGTTGACACTCCTCTTCCTGGTGGTTGGAGGAAGGGAGATGCTACTTCGGAGGAGGTAGTGGATGCCATTGTCTATCGACAGTTGGTGGGGTCGTTGATGTATCTGGTCAATACTCGACCCGATATATGCTATGCAGTTAACCAGCTTTCGCAAGCTATGGTTAAGCCTACCAAGCTATTTTGGAAGGCGGGCAAGCATGTATTGCGCTATATCAGAGGCACATCGGGATATGGTCTATGGTACAGACAGGAGGATGGAGTGAAGCTTTCTGGTTTCACTGATGCAGATTGGGCAGGGAGCCCAACAGACCGGAAGAGCACTTCCGGAGGAGTTTTCAGCATTGGGTCGACAGCAGTTTCCTGGTACAGCAGGAAGCAGAGATCCGTGGCACTCAGTTCAGCAGAGGCCGAGTACATGGCAGCAAGCTTGGCTGCATGTGAGGCTATTTGGATGAGGAAGATCCTCGCGGGTTTGTTCAGGTTGCATTTGGAGCCTACAGTGATCTACTGTGATAACCAGAGCTGCATCAAGCTCTCGGCTAATCCAGTTTTTCATGATAGGTCCAAACATATCGACATCAGGTACCATCACATCAGAGATTGTGTTCGGCGGAGGATCATGATGCTTTCATATGTTCCCACGGAGGATCAGGATGCCGACATCCTGACGAAGGCGCTCACCAGGAGCAAGTTCGAATTCCACAGAGGCAGGATAGGGATTGCAGATAATCCATATCTTGCTGAGAGGGAGTGTTGAGAATGCGGCAAGATGATGGAGCTTAGTGAAATGAAGTCGCCTTCACTAAGTGGGCCCGCAGGCAAATTCTGGCGCAAAGTCTATTTTTAGACTATGTCTATTTTTAGACATACGGAGCATAATTTGGGAATTCTACTTGGAGATTCTTGATGGATCCGACATGTCGGTAAAAATAGATGAGACCCTATTTTTTAGGACCCAGGCTATTTTTAGACTGATCTCCTAAAAATATGGAAGTCAAATATTATTTACCCTTAATAATATTTTGACTATAAACAGCAGTTTTCTCTCTTGGCGCACTTCAGTTTGAGTCATGGAGGTGGCTCATGCAACTGACACAAGGAATCACGTGGTTCCTAGGGTTTGATGGCATCTTGCATGGTTGGCTTCGGTTAGACTTCAGTGGCAGGAGTTTTGGAGGAGTTAACGGGACAGATAGTGGAGTTGTGTTCTGTTTGTTTTAGTTGAACTAGTTGGGATTAGTTAACTAACTAATCAACTAGATATAAGTGGAGTAAATTAAATAATATTTAATTTACTAAATATTAACTCATTAGTCAACTCAAGAACACTTCAGTTCACTACAGTGCATGATCAGTTCAGTGAAGACCGGTGAAAGAGATAGATGAAAGGGTAGAGTTAGCTATCAGTTGTAACTATACTGTTGCTATTTGCAACACATAGATAGGTGGAGTAAGCTATGAGTATTGAAAAGTTTAGGCTGGTGGTTTATCTATATAAGGAGGCCATCACCTAGCATTAAATACGAAATCAAGGTTGGCTATCAAGTGGCTAAGGATTGGAGCAAGTGATTTGCTAGATCTAGCTTGATAGTGTGTAGCATGGGAGGTAGTGCATGAGAGCTTGTGAAGAGTTTTTGTACTATGATTGTTACATGATTTCTCCATTATAATATACACAATAGCTGTGGGGTTTTCAGCTATAGGCTTTCCCCATACATACTGAGTTAATGTGTGATTGATTTGATGTGAGATTGCTTCTATATTATTTCCGCATGTGACAATTAATTGTAGAAGAAGGTTATGTGTTATGCATGCAATTCGAAATTGATGTATGATCGGGTTAATCTTCATTGGATAAGTGATTTATTCAGCTAATTTCTACAATATCTATATTTGGAATATGGTGGGTCTTAAATCCAACATTAGAGTCTATGAAATCATGATTAAAATTTCTTTTGTTCTCATCATGAGTTTCCTCTACTACCTTTTCCCCATTAGGAAGCTTTTCTTGTAGCAACTTTTCCAAACATTCCTTCAAACCTTCCATGTATTTCTTCAAATATTCCATGTTACCTTCTATACCATCCATATTAGCTTCCACACCATATTTCTTAGCTTCCATGCCATTATTCGAACCATCCATTTTAGCTTCCATGTCATCCATCTTAGATTCCTTGGCATTCTTAAAACCATCCATCTTAGCTTACATGCATTTCTTCAAACCATCCATCTTATCTTCTACGACTTTCTTCAAACCATCCATCTTAGCTTCCATTTCATTTTTTTTACTCTTTGCAAGAGTGAAATTTGTTGCACTTGGTCATGTAATTTTGATATATCATGTTGCACTTTTTCCTCTTCATGAGTCATAGTAGATCCTTCTGAGGGCTTAATAGGCGTTGATTCTTTTTAGGGGGGATTTTAGAACCCAATACTGATATATATGCTTCAATTCTCCCTTGGAATCACTTCAAAATTATATTTCAAACAAGACTTATGCAATTTAAAAAAAAATACACACCTTTTTCTTGCTTTTGAGGAGCTCGATATTGAAACTGATGTATCTCTCTAATTTAGGATCCCCAATATTTTATCTTTGTTCCTTTAGTATCCCTCTGAATCTTCTTTCAAATTCCATAAGTCTGACCTTATTTGGATTCTTGAAGGCAAAGTTATGACCAATATATCACAATGACCAAACTATGGACTGGTTCAGTAGAGAGAAATTGTATGGCATGCCACTTGTCAATATTTCCTCCTTCGGATACAAAATTGAACATAGGAAACTAAAATTTGTTTGATTTTGTCCACTTTTTACAGAATCCCAATCTGATGCTCAAAGGGAGAGTTATGACTATTTTCCCAAGGTCACCTCTTTGAGATGAAATTTGGGAAACTGCAAAAACCGTAACTTCCACAGATCATATCTCCAAAAATATTGCGAACCAAGATCTAAAATTTTTCCATGACATTCCTCCAAATTTCGACGCAAATGGGTTATTTTTTAATCTTTTGAACCTTCGTATAAAAAATGTTATAGAAAAAATTCCATGATGACCTGTTCGAAGTAGCGAAACCCTAGAATCCAAAGCTCTGATACCAAATGTTATGAAACCATGTCACAAAATAGAAGAAAAGAGAGATAAACGAATCATAAATTAGCCATTTCGAGGGGGAAACCTCCTTTACATTACATAAAAGAACAATTCTCAGATGATTCAATTGAAAAAACCTCCTTTCTATATATAGGAGTCCATGGGGTCACAATATAATCCTATCCGACCTAACAATAATAATGTAAGGGCACAACAATAACAATAGTGGCTTATTATGGGGCATAATAATAACAATATGGGGAGTACAGGGGTACAAAAATAACAATAAAGGGGCTACACTAACAATAATAAGGGATTGCACTAGTAATATAGGGCCCTAAGAACATATTTTGTAATGTATATAGAACCAAACATGAAATTTTTATTTGAGTGTAATACCCCATTTAGAAAATTCTCAAGATTTTGCAACTAAAATTTATGATACAAAATTCCTTCATTAAATGCAATTCAAATTTTATTTTTACACCATAAAAATTAGCAGCATAAGAAGTAAAATTTGCAGTAAACCCATAAATAACACGATAAATAGAAATAATGTGGTTTTATTTATTCACTGGTAAATATTACATCCAACTCTCCATAAGAAATAGCTACAATAATGGTCATTAGAAAATATGCTACAATGTTGGATCAACCTCCAAAATAAAACTGGAATCCATAAACACACCTATGAATTTTGGATGAATTCACTAAGGTAAGAGATGCGTTTTCGGCCACTCTCAGTAAATCACCTGAGGTTTTCTGTATTGGGATACGACTAAAACTGTGAACTCTCGATTCTCCAAACCTCTCCACAAGAAAAATACTCAACTCCAAGTTGTCCTCAAATGTTCTCCTCCTCCTCCTTTTAAATTCTCAATAGATAGATCTCCAAGCTTCTAGAATTATCTTATTTTAATATTTTAATATTTTTCTAGAAGCTCCCCTTTGACTCCATCTAAGTGAATTTTAATTCTATTTTATTTCACTTAATTCCCTTTTGGCCTTTTCCCTTCAACTAAATATTTTCCCCTCCTTTTATTTAATTAAGTGTCTAATTAAAGTCACTTTTCAGAATGCTTCATCTCGACACTAGAATTATCTTCTCATCATCCCATCATGTATATTTTCTCGTTCTATTAATTTTTCATAGGGATACATTGTTCTTTTCTTTGATAGTTGCATTTATTCAATAACATGATAAATTTTACCCCATACCATTATATCATTATTCATATCTACATTATTATCCATCAGCATGTGCAACTATGTAGAAATAAAAATAACATCATCATCTATGAAATGAAACATAAAGAAACATAAGAAGAAAGGCATGCACACATATAGATACCAGGATTAGTCTGAGACCAGGGCAAAACCCACTATAGGGAAAACCCTTTCAAATAATTCTTCTTAGATCATCATCAAATGATTCAACAAACAAGAGTAAAATGGTATCATTGAGCATAGGATACCATTGAAGGATGGTACTAAGCCTTTCCGGCATAAATTAAGAAAAATCAATCCACTATTTCTACAAGTGATGGAGAAGGAAGTGAAAAAAAATTTGGATACCAAAATCATCATTCCATTGAGATACTCCGATTGGGTTGCTAATCTAGTTCCAATAATAAAGAAGAGTGGTGAAGTCAGACTATGTGTATATTTCATAAATCTTAAAAAATGCTCCAAAAAGGATGATTATCCATTTCCAAAGATGGGTCATATTCTTTAAAAGGTATTTGGTTCAAACAAAATTTCCATGTTAGATGGGTTTTCCGGGTACAATCAAGTTTTTGTTTGGCTAGAAGACTGAGAGAAGACAACAGTCACTACTCCTTGGGGAACATTCATGTATGAAAATATGCCATTTCGGCTGATGAACGCCGGAGAAACTTTTCAGCATGCTATGGAATTTGAATTTATTAGAGAAAAGGACAAATTCTTGGTCATCGATTTAGATGATATTACTATTTTTTCAGCTTCAGATCAAGACCACCTTCAACAATTGAGACAATTATTTTTTAAATGCAGAAAAAACGGTATATCATTGAATCCAAAGAATTCTCATTTTTCTCTCAAAGAAGGTAAGATTTTGGGTCACATAGTTTCTAAAGATGGAGCAAAAATTGATCCTAAAATAGTGATTGCAATTCAGGATTTAACACTTCCAAGATCCAAGAAAGAGGTTCAATATTTCCTTGGTGAGATCAATTTCTTAAGAAGGTTAATTCCAAATTTTCTAAAGTGGTGAATCATATTACTTGCATGTTGAAGAAGGATAAAGAAGTCAAATGGATAATTGAATCCATAAATTCATTTTAGTTGATTAAAAAATCTATCATTAAAGCACCTTAGCTGGTAAGCCTTGAATACTCAAAACCTTTTTTTATCTTCTCATTTACCTCCCAAGATACTATTGTTGATGTTTTATTACAAAAATATTCAGAAAATAAGGAAGCCCCCATAGCATTTTTTAGTACAGCTCTTAGAGATGTAAAATTGAAGTATGAAATGTTGGAAAAGCATGCCTATGCATTAGTGAATGATCAGAGAGATTTTACAATTTACATTATACATGCTCAGGTTATTTCCTATGTGACTTCATCTGTTGTTAGAGAGACATTATTTCAGCCTAATATTGATGGAAAAAGAATTAGGGTGATCAAATTTCTTGAGTTTGATCTAGATATAAAGCCTACTAAACTAATTAAAGGTCAAGGATTAGTCAAACTACTAGCTAAAGAAAATTTTAAAGTTTTGGGCTTGAATTTCATGGATGAAAACTTTAAAGGGAAGATGTCTGAACCTATTGAAAACATGGCAGTGGATGTTAAGCTTTCCGAGTCCAGATGGTATAAGGACATCATATATTTTCTACAACATTTTAAACCTCCTCCAAATTATGATAAAAGTAGAGTAAGATATTTGAAGCTGAAAACTGTTAAATTCTACATTAAAGATAACTGTTTATATTGGAAATATCCTATATAATTTTTGTTGAGATGCATTTACCCAGTCGAGTCCAAGAAAGTTATCTTTTATATTCATAGTAGTGTGTCTGGAGGTCATCTTTATTGGAGAACTACTACATCAAAAATATTAAGAGTTGGCTACTTTTGGCCTAGCTTGTTTTCTGATGTATGTGCTGAGGTGAGAGTGTGTGAAAAATGTCAAAAGTTCACCAGTAAGAAACATTTAAATACTTTTCCTCTCAAGCCCATAGTTGTTTCTACACCTTTTCACCAATGGGCCTTAGATTTTAATGGCGAAATTCATCCACCATCAAGTGGAAAACATCATTGGATTCTTGTTGAAACTGATTACTTCACAAAATGGATTGAAGCAATACCTACCAGGACTGCTGCTTATAAAGTTATCATTAATTTTCTGCAGGGAATCATAACCAAATTTGGATGTCCATCAAGGTTAGTAGCAGATAATGCAACTGTTTTTAAAGCTATTCCATTGGTAAATTTCTGTGAAAATTATGGTATTCAGCTCACTCACTCTATATCTTTCTATCCCCAAGGGAATGGTTTAGCTGAATCATCAAACACAATTTTGGTAGGAATCATCACCAAACTATTGGAAAAAACAAGAAAGCCTAGGATTCAAAACTAAAGTTTTCTTTGTGGGCTGACAGGCTGACAATCAAAAAGTCTACTAATACATCACCTTTTCAAATGGTTTATGGAACTGATACTGTTTTTCCAGTCCAATTGGCCATTCTTGTAGCTAAATTTCTGCAAGATCGTGAAGCTGATCCAGATGACATGACCAGGAGTATTTATCAAATCATAGAAGTGCAACAAAAGTGAGAATGACAATATGATTTGGTGAGAAAATATCAGCAAGATGTAAAGAATTTTTTTGATAGAGGAACTAAAAAAGAATATTTTCAGATTGGATATCTAGTGTTGAAATTGGATGCACATCATCAAGATCTAGGTAAGCATTCAAAATTTGATGCTTTATGGCTTGGTCCTTTCAGAATATCAAATATTCTGCAGAACAATAATTTTGAGTTGCAACATCTTGATGGGACAAAACTGTTTGGAGGCCTATTCAATGGGCGTTTTCTCAAAAAATTATTTACTAAGGCTGTTGGAGGCCTAATTTCATTGTAAATACCAGTGTGTATCATAATAAGACTCCATAGCTAGGGAAAATTTTAGGGGCTAATATTCGTAGGTGGGCTAATTTTCCATGCTTTTTCAAAAAACAAGATTTTCCAATTTCCATTTTTTTCTCATATAATTCACCCAAATTTTATAGTACACCATTATTTTAACTAAAAATTGCCAAAATATTATATATAGTAATACAAAATCGTTGGAAATACAAATATTTCTACAAAAATATCGCCAAAAGTTTTACAATTTGCATATTAGGGACTAGTAATATTCACTAAGGTTTCTAAACTTTAAGATGAACTTCCATCCTTAAAATTTTCCCTGTCCATAGCCCAATGACAAGGCACTGAAACTACAAAATATTCTTAGAGCCTCAGAGGGAGAGCTCTATCCCCTGTGGAGCCAATGTTAGCACAGTTCTTTGCTAAGTCATGAGTCTATTTTAATTTTTTTTTGTTTTCAATATTAGAATTTGAAATTTTCAAAAAATAATTGGTCGCTACCGAAATTTCTGGTAGTGTTTGTTTTACCTTTTCAGACAGTCTGTTATATTCCTGTTTTTATCTTCTTTTCTTTTATTCCGATGCTGCCAGAAATTCCAGTAACATCCTTTGTTTTTAAAAATAAATGAAAAAGCATATTCTCTTTTTTCAAGTCACATGTTATGATGTAAATAATTTTCAAATATTTTCTAAATTATTTATATCATGTGATAGGAGTCGTATGCGGTCACTTATGTTTAATTCAAGTCATGGTATACGTGTAGTTCTTAGGTGTTAACCCGCAATAATGAAACCAACTGTTAATCCCATCTTGTCTGTCAACCGAGTTAGTTAATATCATGTCAAGGTACATGTTTTTTGAACGGAGAAGATCATGGATCATCAGACTTAATGCAATGACCGTTTAATTGGACACATAGCAATGCTACTGGAAATTTAGGTCAATAATCAGCAAGACGGTGGAGGTGACTTCCAGTCATAGATCCGCTTGCCTCAAGACATCTGTAGCATTCCATATGAATTTACGTAGCCAACTGAAGATGATGATGGCCATCACATGGTGCACACTATAGTCAATGATATTTTCCATTATGGAAATCTATTGCATGGGATGATGAACAATGGTTGTTTTTTTAAAACCACCAAAAAAGTAGGAGCAATATTAGTTGTGAGCCTAGCTGTTGGAGATCGAGTTTCATAGAGTTCCAATTTGAGGAGGAGTCTAGATTTTAGACAGGATTTCAGAGGAAAACACAAGAAAAAATTGTAAGGTGAAGCTCTTATAACTCTACCACTGATCAATTTCAAAGACAGAGTTATTAATTTTTGAAGATGACTAAAAGAGGAGGGAATATAAAACGAATTGAGCCACAGGGTCTTGACCTAGTGGATGCAAATTCGAAGGTGAGAATATTTTTTATCTAGGAAGGGTGGTATTCTTTGTGCACCAGGTTAGGAAGCTCTCACTTAGGAGTAGCTCAATATTTTGCAAACTTTTTCAATGGAAAACAAGCCACAGTCTATGGTCTCACATTGTAGGTTCCAACAGTCTCAATTGGTGAGGCATTCAACCTTCCACGGGAAGGAGAGAGGTGGTTTTAAGGTCAGTTTATCACTGGATGAGACACCAATAGTTTCCTCAAGGATGCACACGGAGATCCAAATTGGGCCAAGGGAATTCCAAGTAGCTATCTCAAAAATGACTAGGTAGAAGCTATTAAACTCATCAAGCTTTACATCACTTGTGAAAGGAGGTATACATTTGTGTTTCTTTATCATATGAGATTTATTTTTCATGTTGCAGGTATGAAGACCTTAAATTTTCCATACTTATTTCTGAATATTCTAAAAAATATGTCAGCAATGATCCAAAATCACACTGTTGCTTCAGCATATAGCTTGTATCATCAATCTTTCATCAAGGTTTTAGTTTAAGAAGAGTTAAGGATAAGAAATCATACATGGGACCATTTCTTGTTTTACAGGACATGCCAACCTGCACCTACACCTCCATCCTCACAACAACACCCTCAGCCTATAGAAATAACCAAGAGGAAGGCTAAAAAGAAGAACATCCATAAGGCCAAGAGCAGGAAATAAAAGGTTCTTTCAGTCAAGGCTGAGAGAAATTTGGAGAAAGGAGAGATATCATAAGCAAATAGACCCAAGTCTATGAAAATTGTGCCCCCCATTCCTCCTTTTCCTAATCTCTACACCAAAGCTTGAAGAGGAAGGTCTCCAACTATATAGAAATCTAAAGTGCAGATGCTATTGGAAATTATGGAAGCAGATATTCAGCAACAAATGCAGAGAGATTATCAACCTACAAAACCTGATGAAGAACTCATCAAAGATTATGGATATGATATTAGTAGTAAGAAGAAGAAAGAAGAAGCCAAACTTATTGCTGGTACCAGAAAAAGGCATACTAGAGACAGCAACAAGTTCATGCTTAAGTCTAAGGCTTTTCACAATCCATGCTTATTGACATACGTCATTTATATAGAAGGTAAATCTAAAAGGTTAAAGAAAGAGAAAACCAAGAAGAAAGATAAAAAACAAAACCCCTTCAAAGCAGCACTCAGAACCCTCAAAGAGAAGAAATATCCAAAAGGGTTCTAAGGAGGAGAAGGCCACTATCAAGGAAACATCCACAAGAAAAACTAGATAAATATCAGCTACTGACATCGAGACAAACTTGGATAAGATTTTTGAAGTTGCAGCCAACATGGAAGGAAGGTAAAAAGGTTTTTTGATACAAACACCTTTTTTCTTATCATTCACAATTTTGAACAACAACTTAGATGCCAAATAATATAAGTCTGCATAGGTTTTTCAACATTTTCTTTTCATTTTTGAAAAATAAATAGAGCGCTACTGGAAATTCTAGTAGCATTCCGGTTTTTGCGCAGTTACATTTTTTTACTAGAATTTCCTGTAATGCCTATTTTAACTGAATTTTGACACCTGTCAGTAAATTTTCTGAGCCAGTTAAGGAAGGATAAAGGCTCATAAACAAATGGATATAACAAGTGATGGTGAAACACGGTTATGAGGTTTTTGGAGGTCATATTGAAATAAGATACATGGTTATTTAAAGATCAAAGACATAAGGAGACAAATCAGTCAAAAAAGGGGCAAAATGACAACACACTCATCATTTCAGGCCAAATTTCTTCTCTTATTTCTTCTACATCTGTCCTTTCAGTTAGATTTTGATGGGATATTTTTGTAATGTTTTATGACACATATGTAGTGTTAGGAGTAGTGTTTCCTTATTTTTAGAAGAGATGGATTTGGTCCTCTCTTTCTATATATACCATTTGTAAATACCATTTCCAAGTTGGAGATTGGTCTACTTGAATACTAAAAAAAAAAAAAAAAAACATTTTTACTTCATCTTGGAGGATTTTGTGACTCAAGGACCATCTAATGTATGGTGTGTCTTATTTCTTTGTTAATTTCTTCTAACTATGAGTTGCAACAACTAGTAAGGTATGAGTCAAAAACTATTAAATGATTTAATAGTAAATTATCTGCCTTCAGCTTTCTGCAAATCATATATGTGTTGTAGAACATGTTAGTGAAGATTTCATAAGGATTTTGGAATACTTTATACATGAAATATATGTTTACTTTTCATAAACAGAGTTTTTGTAAAGAGCCATCATTATAGTTGTGTGACTGATTTAGGATATGAATATTTCCTAGAGTAGGTACTAGCAATCCATCTTCTTCATTTGTTACAATATTTTCCCTATACTACCAATTTACCCATACAATTTATACTTTCCACAGCTTTCCAAATGGATGAAATTTTTTAAAGAATATAAAAAATCATTTCAAAAAACTTTGAGAATCCATCCCACCACTCAAAAAACCTTTTAAAATTTGAAATGAACTATGATGTGTAAGGCTTACTCCTCTTGAAGTTAAGGAGTGACTCCTTTCACTAACATCTTTGGCATGTATGTCGGGGAGGTGAATTGAAGTTTATTCCTAGGTGAATGACAAAGTTACAATTCTAGTTCTGAGGTGTACAGTTCCAGCTACCTTTTTAGACTTCTTTACACCTGGCAACTCTATTGTTGAAGTTCTGGCTCCTAGAAGGACTAGCACTTGGGCTAACCCATATTCCCCTTTGAGAGTCCCATTCACTAACCTTGAAAATCTAATCAAGAAAAAGAACAAACGAAATTTTGTTACCTCTGCTACTGTTTTCTCAAAGGTTGTCCCTAAATAATTCCTGCAAACTTTATACCTTGATTTTGTAGAAAATCTTGTACCTCCCTTATTTTCCAGCCAGTAAACATTCTCTACATCACAATTTGGTGCTTCATCATGTGTTTTTCATAATCCACCAATTTTTGTTCCAAAAATCCTAACAACTCACACCATAGTAGGTCTAAACCCACCCCCTAACCAAATGGATGCAATTTTTGCTACAAGGTATGCCCCTTTGGTTTTTTCTCAGCCTACGAATGCATTACCTGCAAGAGATTATCTCAAGTACATGCCTAAGTTTAGTGGTGAGGGAGAGGTAACAATTGAAGAACACCTTTTTGATTTTTATGCCTATGCTGACAATCTGAATATTGAGCATGAAGATGTCCAGATGAGATTTTTTGTTTAGAGTCCTGAGGTGATGTTAGGAAATGGTTTATATATTTGATAGCTAGTATCATCATTGGAATTGAAACCCTAGATGACACATTTTTAAAGAAATGGGATGATAAGAAATATTTTTTGTATTATATCACTGAATTTGGTGCAATAAAAAGAAAAGAAGGAGAATCATTTTCTGATTTTTCTGAGAGATTCAATAAGATGTATAGCAAAATACCTACTGAAATCAAGCCTACTAAAGCTTTAGCCAAAATCACTTATGTTGGTGCCTTTTATCTTGGTTTTTGTTTATTGTTGAGAGAAAGAAGATATACAACACTAACACAAATGTGAGATAATGCATTAGAGGTAGAATCTAATGTGTTAGCAGCTGATAGGCTCAGAGGAGGGATTGACATAGAAAAAAGAAAGAAAAAAGTTGAAGTTTCAACTTTAGGAACTTCAGACATATATCCTAAGTTATATGAGCTGACCAATATGGTCAATTCATTGACTACTAAGATGTCCAAGCTCAAGATAGAAGCAAGACCAACTACTACTAGAAATTTTTCATCCTAATAGACAACAATTAGAAGACCTATTGCTCCTCAAATTTTACAGTGAGAAAGAAGAGATTTTGATGATAAAAAGTGCAACCTCCTTTTCATAATGCTATATTTGAAGATGAAGAGGAAGCTGAAAGGTTGGAGAAATTTGTTGATATGAATTTTCTGAGAGATAAAGAAGGGTTGATTCATCTTACACAAGTAGAGTATGAAGATTTCATGTCATATAATCAGAATAATGAAGTGGTTTTTTATCATTCCATGATTTCAGTTGATCATCAAAGCAGATACAATCTCAGATCAAAGAATATTGATGATATTGCAAAGCTTGTTGTATAGCCCAAGAAGAATAAGGATGCAGTTAAAATTCCAGCATACTTTTTTTTTGTTGAACCAAGCAGACCATAAATTCCAGTAGAAGTTAATACTCCTTCACTTGAGGTAAAAATTGCTCACAAACTACCCCCTATTTTCAATTTTGAAAATGAGATAAAAAAGATAAAGATTATTGTTCCTCTTGTAGAACTCATGAAAAATGATGATTTCAAAAGACCTTTATGAAAGCTCTTCAACCTCCACCTACCGAAGTAGCTTCTGATTTTGTTAACCTTCAAAAGGACAAGCCCACTATCATTTTAGGTCCATTGGTAGAAGACACAGATGAATTTACCCCTCCCTTCTATATATCTTTGAATATTCATGATAAGCTCTTTCATAATTTCCTAATGGAGTCTGGAGCCTCTCATACTTTAATGCCCAAGATAGTCATGGATGAAATTGGTCTTGAAGTAACTAGAGAGTACCAAGATCTCTACTCTTTTGATTCCCAGAAATTTCAATGCCTTGGTGTCATCAAAGATCTTGCAATAAGACTTTTTCAATTACCCACGAGAGGGATGGTGATGGATATTATTGTAGCTGAAATTTCTCCTAGGTTTGGCATGTTACTTTCTAGGTCATGGATTAGAAGGTTGGGAGGAACTTTGTAGATGGATTTCACTTATGCTTTTGGAGGAGTTCAAAGAAGACTTTATAAGGAAGCTCAGCTGCGATATATCATTAGTGATAGCAAAGACCCCACTAATCATCGAATTTATGCTAGAACAACCGATGTTGGTTCAAGCATTTTACACATGGATAATGTTTTCCTATCTGTAGAAATTTTTCAGATTTTGAAGCTTGCTGAAAAAAAAATCAGTCATGAATGTTCCCAGCAATGGAAGATGTATTTTGATGGCTCATATTCTAAAGAATAAGTTGGTGCAGGAATAGTTCTTATTTCTCCTTTGAAAGATAACTCCACTTTTTCTTTCAAACTTGAATCTGAAGCAACTAACAATGTGTATGAGTATGAATCTCTACTGATTGGTTGAAAAACAACAAAAGACATGAATATTTCAGAAATTTCTATTTTTGGAGATGCTGAACTTATTATTCAACGAATCAGAAATTTTTATCAAACTAAGAATCCCAGACTCAAAGATTACCGGAAAGTAGTATGGAACATTGTAGAAGACTCATTCCTGGATTTTAACATTTGTTTTGTTCCAAGAGAAAGTAATATTTTGGCTGACTCAATTTCTATTTCAGTAAGCTCATTTATGATTCCAATACCTATGAAGCTGAAATATGAAGTGGAAGTTAGGTTCAGACCTAGAATTCCTGATAATGTCAAGCATTGGATTTTTTTGAAGATGACCAGGAAATTATAAGATTCATTGAAGCTACTAAAGAGTTCGATGTCCTAAACATTGATCAAGATGAAGATCTCATGAAGGATGATGTTGATTTTCAAGATACCAAAAATCTGCAAAATCAGATTGTTGATCAGCCTATCATTCAGTTTCCTACCAATCACATTCCCAAGGGGTTAATCCCACTTGAGAAACTCTTTGACCACAATGATTTTTCAATCAAACCACAATTGGCTGAAACGGAAGAAAAATTGGAAGATTTCAATTTGGGCACAGAAAAAGAACAAGGTATGTGAAGTTGTCAAAAGCTTTACGAGAAGAAAGAAAGATTCAATACCATAAGTTGTTTTGTGAAAATGTTGACATTTTTTCCTAGAAATATGAGGATCTTAAGAAATATGATACAAATATAATTGAGCATAGGATACCATTGAAGGATGGTACTAAGCCTTAATATCAGAAATTAAGACAAATCAGTCCATTATTGCTACCACTGATGGAGAAGGAAGTGAAAAAAAAAAATTGGATGCGAAAATTGTCATTCCATTGAGATAATCATATTGGGTTGCTAATCTAGTTCTAGTAAGAAACAAGAGTGGTGAAGCCAGACTATGTGTAGATTTTAGAAATATTAACAAATTCTCCAAGAAAGATAATTATCCATTTCCAAATATGGAGCATATTCTTCAAAAGGTAACTAGTTCAAAAAGAATTTCCATGTTAGATGGGTTTTCCTGGTACAATAAAGTTTCCATTTGGCCAGAAGATCGAGAGAATACAACATTGACTACTCCTTGGGGAAAATTCATGTATGCAAAGATGCCATTTGGGCTTATGAATTTCGGAGCTACTTTTTAGCGTGCTATGGAATTTTCATTTATTGGAGAAAATGAAAAATTCTTGGTCATCTATTTAGATGATATTACTATTTTTCAGCTTCAGATCAAGAACACCTTCAACACTTGAGACAAGTATTTGTTAAATGCAGAAAATATGGTATATCATTGAATCCAAAGAAGTCTCATTTTTCTCTCAAAGAATTTAATATGTTGGGTCACATTATTTCTAAAGATGGAGTGAAAATTGATCGTAAAAGAGTGATTGTAATTCAGGATTTAACACTTCCAAGATTCATGAAAGAGGTTCAATCTTTCCTTGGTAAGATCAATTTATTAAGAAGTTTCATTCCAAATTTTCCTGAAGTGGTGAAGCATATTAATTTCATGCTGGAGAAGGAAAAATAATTCAAATGGACAATTGAATCCATAAATTCATTTGAGTTGATCAAAAAATCTATCATTGAAGCACCTCAGCTGGTAAGCCTTGAATACTCAAAACCTTTTTTGATCTTCTCATTTTCCACCAAAGATACTATTTTTGTTGTTTTATTACAAAAAAATTCATAAAATAAGGAAGACCCCATAGAATTTTTCAGCAGAGTTCTTAGAGATGCATAATTGAAGTATGAAATGTTGGAAAATCATGCTTATGCATTAGTGAAAACTTTGAAATTTTTTAGAGTTTATATTCTACATGCTCAAGTTATTTCCTATGTACCTTCATCTGTTGTTAGAGAGATATTAGTTCATCCTGATATTGATGGAAAAAGAAGTAAGTGGGTGACTAAAGTTATTTAATTTGATCTATATATAAAGCCTACTAAACTAATCAAAGGTCAAGGATTAACCAAAGTACCAGCTGAAGAAAATTGTAAAGTTTTGGGCTTGAATTTCATGGATGAGAACTTTGAAGGTCAGATTTTTGAATCTATTGAAAGCATGGCAATGGGTGTAAATATTTCTGAGTGCAGCTAGTATAAGGACATCATCTATTTTTTGCAACATTTTAAACCTCCTCCAAATTATGATAAAATCAAAGTAAGATCTTTGAAGCTGAAAACTGTTAAATTCTGCATTAAAGATAATTGTTTATATTGGAAAGATCCTACAGGAGGATTTTTTAGATGCATTGACCCAGATGAGTCGAAGAAAGTTATCTTTGATAGGCATAGTAGTGTGTGTGGAGGTCATCATTATTGGAGAACTATTGCATACAAAATACTAAGAGCTGGCTATTTTTGTCCTAGCTTGTTATCTGATGTATGTGCTGAGGTGAGAGCATGTGAAAAATGTCAGAAGTTCACTGGTAAGAAACGTTTGAAGTCTTTGCCTCTCAAGCCAATAGTTGTTTCTGCAGCTTTTTAGCAACGGGGCTTAGATTTCATTGGCGAAATGCATCCACCATCAAGTGGACAACATCGTTGGATTCTTGTTGCAACTAATTACTTCACCAAATGGATTGAAGCAATACCTACCAAGAATGCTACTGATAAATTTATCATTAATTTTCTCGAGGGAATCATAACAAGATTTGGATGTCCATTAAATTTAGTAGCAGATAATGCAGCTTCTTTTAAAGCTATCCCATTGGTAAATTTCTATGAAGATTATGGTATTCAACTCACTCACTCTAAAAATTACTAGCCCCACTGGAATGGTTTAGATAAATCATCAAAAAAAAATTTGGTAAGAATCATCACCAAACTATTGGAGCAAAACAAGAAAGCATGGGATTCAAAACTGAAGTTTGCTTTATGGGCTGACAGGGTGACAATAAAAAATTCTATTAATACATCACCTTTTCAAATGGTTTATGGAACTGATGATGTTTTTCCAGTCCAATTGGCCATTCCTGTAGCTAAATTTTTGCGAGATCATGAAGCTGAGCCATATGACATGACCTGGATAATTTATCAAATCATATAAGTGCGGTAAAAGCGAGAACAACAATATGATTTGGTGAGAAAATATCAACAATTTGTAAAGAAAGTTTTTGATAGAGGAACTAAAAAAATATTTTCAGATTGGAGATCTAGTGTTGAAATGGGATGCACATCATCAAGATCCAGGTAAGAATTCAAAATTTTATGCTTTATAACTTGGTCCTTTAAGAATATCAAATATTCTGCAGAACAATACTTTTGAGTTGCAACATCTTTGTGGGACAAAACTATTTGGAGGCGCATTCAATGGGTGCTTTCTAAAAAAATTCTTTTACTAAGGTTTTCAGTGGCCTAATTTCACTGTAAATACCAGTGTGTTTCATAATAAGACTCCATAGCCCAATGAAAAGGCACTGAAACTACAAAATATTCTTAGAGTCGCGCGGGGAGAGCTCTATCCCTTGTGTAGCCAATGTTAGAACAATTATTTTCTAAGTCACGAGTATATTTTTATTTTTTATTTTTCTTAGGATTATAATTTGAAAATTAAAAAAAAATGGTCGCTACCTAAATTTCTGGTAGTGTCTATCGTAGCCTTTTCGGTCAATTTGTTATATTATTGTTTCTATCTGTTTTTCTTTTATTCCGATGCTGCCAAAAATTCCAGTAACATCCTCTATTTTTAAAAATAAACGAAAAATCACATATGCTTTTGTAGAGCCACGTATTATGCTCTAAATACATTTCAAATATTTTTTATATGATTTATATCATGTGATAAGAGTCATATGTGGTTATTTATGTTTAAGCCAAGTCATGGTATACATGTAGTGCTTGGGTGTTAACTTGTAATAATAAACCAAACCATTAATCTTGTCTTGTCTGTCAAACAAATCAGTTAATCTCATGTAAAGGTACGTGTTTTTTGAACGAAGAAGATTGTGGATCATCAGACTTAATGCAATGACCATTTGGATGGTCACACAACAACGCTGCTAGAAATTTAGGCCAATAATCAGCAAGATAGTGGAGGTGACTGCTAGTCACAGATCAGCTTCCCTCAAGCCATTTGTAGTGTTCCATACGAAGTTATGTAGCCAACTGAAGACGATGATGTCCATCACATGGTGCACACTACGGTCAAGGATATTTTCCATTATGGAAATATATTGCATGGGATTATGAACCATGGTTGTTGTTTTAAAAGCACTGAAAAAAAATGAGCAGTGTCAGTTGTGAGCCTAGTTGTTGGAGATAAATTTTCATAGAGTTTCAGTTTGAGGAGGAGTCTATATTTAAAAAATGATTTCGGAGGAAAACACAAGAAAAACTTGTAAGGTGAAGCTCTTCTATCTTTGGCACCTACCAGTTTCAGAGACAACATTATTAATTTCTAAAGATGACTAAAAGAGGAGGGAAGATAAAACGAATTGAGTCATAGGGTGCTAACCTGTGGATGCAAATTCTAAGGTGAGAAGACTGTTTATCCAGGCAGGGTGGTATTCTTTGTGCACCAGATTAGGAAGCTCTCACTTAGGAGTAGCTCAAGAGTTTGCAAACTTTTTCAATGGAAAACAAGCCACAAGCTATGGTCTTACATTACAGGTTTCAAGAGACTTAATTGTTGATGAATTCAACTTCCACATGAAGGAAAGAGGTGGTTTAAAGGTTAGGTTATCACTAGAGGAGACCTCAACATTTTCCTCAAGGATGAACACTGAGATCCCAACTGGGCCAAGGGAATCCCAAGCAACTATCTCAAAAGTGACTGGGCATAAGTTGTTAAACTCATCAATATTTAACTCACTTGTTAAAGGAGGTATACAATTGTGCTTCTTTATCATATGAGATTTCTTTTTCATGTTTCAGGTATGAAGACCTTAAATTTGGCATAATTCTTGCTGAAGAGTCTGATAAAGATGTCAGCAAGGATACAAACTCGCATTGTTACCTCATAATATAGCTTGTATCATCCAGCTCTCATCAAGGTTTTAGTTGAATAAGAGTTAAGGAAAAGAAATCAGACATGGGACCATTTCTTGTTTTACAGGGAAAGGAAACCTGCACCTACACCTCGAACCTCACAACAACACCCTTAGCCTTCAAAAATAACCAAGAGGAAGGCTAAAAAGGAGAATATCCATAAGGCAAAGAGAAATAAAGAAAATGTTTTTTCATTCAAGGCTGAGAGAAAGTTGGATAAAGGAGAGATATCCTCAGCAATTAGACCCGGGTCTATGAAAATGGTGCCCCCCATTCCTCCTTTTCATAATTTCTACACCAGAGCTCGAAGAGGAAGGTCTGAAACTGTAGAGAAACCTAAAGTGTCAATGCTACATGTTGAGATTCAACAAGATGACGAGCTTAGTGAAAATATTTTCCTTCACTAAGTGGGCCCATGGGCTATTTTTGGCGAAAGTCTATTTTTAGACTATGTCTATTTTTAGACATGTTGATCACATTTCAGAAGTTGCAGGATGCTATTTGTGGATGATTAATCAAGTTGGAAAAATAGATGAAATTCTATTTTTATAATATTGGGCGAAGTCTATTTATAGATTTTCAATCTAAAAATAGATGCATGTCGATTATTATTAGCTCTTAATAATAATCAGACTCTAAACATCAACTTATTCTCTTGGAGCACTTCAGTTCAGTGCACAGATGTGGCACAACAGCTAACAGAAGGAATTACGCTATTCCTGAGGGTTTACTGGAGCTATTGCATGGAGGACTCAGTTAGAACTCAAGTGGCAGAGTTATGACACAGTTGGAAGAAGTAGTTATGGAGTTGTATTTAATTTAACTCAGTTAGACTCAGTTGAGCTAGTTGTATCTAGTCTAACTGATTGATACACTAGTGAGAGTGGAGTGAATTAATTAGTTAATTAATTCATAAATAATAACTCATTAATCAACTGAAGAATACATCAGTTAACTATAGTGCATGGTATTTTTAGTGGAGACCAGTAGAGAGATAGGTGAAAGGGAAAGATATAATATCTATTGTGACTATTAGTGATGCATTGATTGCATCAAACACACAGTGGAGATGCCAATGAGGATTGTGCAGTAAATCCAAGAGTAATTCAAATTCATTCAAAGCCATTCTTCAGCAGATATTGTGGAGTGGAGGCAGGCTAGCAGGTGGCAAAGATCAGTGCATGGATTTGCAAGATTAGGCCTTATTAGTGTATGGCAATTGTACTATACTGAGGGCTTGTGATAAGCTTTTTATGTTTCTATGAGATTTTCATATGATCTCCATGTTACATAATATATAGTTGGGATTTTCAGCTTCAGGCTTTCCCAGTTAAAAACTGTGTTATGTGCGATTGAATATTTTTGTTTATGCTTCACATGTGCGTGCAATTAATTTTTCTGCAAAAGATTAACAAGTGGAATAGATTCAATATCTTGCATAAAGTTAAATAGTGTGAGATTAGGTGGATCTTGGACATATGAATTCTTAGTGCATATAATTTATACATGGTATCGGAGCATTGTTGATTGAAGATTGCAATTGTGAAGTGAGTTTGTGCTGGTGGAAAATTCGAATTTGCTATAGAAGATTCTTGGTGCAGAAATTGAGTATACATTGAAATGGCTTTCAACGGGTTGAGATTGGAGTATGCCATTGATGGGAGTTAAAACTACATAGCCTGGAAGGACAGGATGGAGGCGGTGCTGGAGGATAATGGGCTGAAGGATTTCATCGATAGTGATGTTCCTAAGCCGGGATCTAGCGATGCTGCATTACTTGATGCATGGCAAAAGAAGACTGCAAAGATGAGGAGGATCCTGTTGGAAGGTGTGAAGGACCACATTGTGTCCAGTATTCACGGGAAAGCCACTCCATTCTTAATGTGAAAGTATTTTATAGACTTTTTCCAAAGCAAAAGTGACCAGAGGAAGTTGGCACTTAAAGACCTGCTCAGAAAAATAAAAATGGAGAAAGGCGACAGTATTCCAAAATACCTCACGAAGTTTTTCCACTGCAAAGATGAGCTGGGAAGTGTGGGGGTTACTGTTGATAAAGAAGACTTGGTGAGATTGGCTCTCCTTGGGCTTTTGAAGAGTTGACATAGCTACGAAGACTCTGTCAATGGACGGGAGAAAATGCCAGGATGGGAGTGAATTTCATCGGATGTTGATCAGGAGGAGATAAGGCGGGGTACTAGGGATGAATCTTCATCGAAGAATGAAGATGAATAGAATTTCGCTTTGGCTGCCAAAGAAAGGAAAGGGAAGGGGAAGAAAAATCCTTCAAAATCCGGTGCTAAAGGCAAGAAGCAGGACTTGTCCAAAGTGAAGTGTTTTCATTGTCACAAGCATGGACATTTCACCACTAACTGTCCATAGAAGAAGAAGAATAAGCAGGTTGTTGGATCTGTAGCTGGAAAGGCCTTAGCCTCGCAATTTGATCTAGATTTTTTCTTGATCACATGTTTGGTTTCAAGCTGCATGGGATCGACGTGGTATCTTGACAGTGGTGCATCTTTTCATATGACGGGAGACAAAGAGTTGTTCAGTGACTTGGAGGAGAAGGACCTCTAGATGCATATAGAGATGGGAGATGATGATCAGTATAGTGCAACAGGCATTGGGACCATTAACTTTGAGAGGGAGTCCGGTAATCCATTCTTGTTAAAGAATTTCATGCATGTTCCAGGTCTAAAGAAGAACTTGGTCTCAGTCGCAATGCTGGAAGACAGAGGTTATGATGTTGTTTTCAGTGAGGGAAAAGTTTTCCTTTGACATAAAACAATGGGTCAAACCAAGAAGATATGGTTTCGAATTAAGAATATCTACAAGATAGAGGTAGATGGTTGCGCTGCAATAGTGGGAAAAGCAGAAGAAGTGGTGAGCCGGGATGAGGGCGAGTTATGGCATAGGAGATTGAGTCATCTTCACCATGGCTCTTTGAAGAATTTGCAGCAAATTTCTACTGGACTTCCCAAGGGTACTCTTGCGCAGTCAGATCAGTGCAAAGGATGTACAATGGGTAAGTTTGTGAAGACCACTTTTCATGAGAAGGAGAACCATGCTTCGGTGATCTTGGAGAGAATTCACACAAACGTGTGTGGACCATTCTCAGTTGCTTCAACAGCGAAACATAGGTATTATGTTATATTTGTTGATGAATTTTCTCATAGATGCTGGATCTTCTTCATGCAGAAGAAGAGTGAAACGTTCTCAAAGTTCTATGAATTCAAGGCATTGGTGGAGAAGGAGTCGGGGAAGCAGATGAAAGCTCTAAGGTGTGATAATGGTGGTGAATACATCTCTAGCGAATTAAAAGACTTCTGTAGCAAAGAAGGAATTCGAAGAGAACTCATAGCACCTCATAACCCACTGCGGAATGGGGTCACAGAGAGAAAGAACATAACGATCATGGGTGCTGCACGAGTGATGCTGCATGATCAGGGCCTACCAATGCACTTGTGGGGGGAAGCATGCAACACTGCAGTTTATGTGCAAAACCATTGTCCTCATAGAGTACTTGGCATGAGTACACCTGAGGAAGCTTTTACTGGTAAGAAGCCTGATATTTCTCATTTGAAGATTTTTGGCTCACCTGTTTACATTCATTTGACGAAGGATGCCAGGAAGAAGTTGGAGCCGACTACAGAAGTTGGGATATTTGTGGGGTACACAGAAACACCCCATAACTATCGTGTGTATTTTCCAAACAGTCAGATGACAGTTATGCGACGGGATATAAAATTCAATGACGTGAAAGCCATGAAGTTGTCGCTTGAGAGGGAGCTACACTTGCATGCGGAGGAGGAACTTCTTGTTCCCAAAGATGAGCCTCTGGATGTGGATCATCCACAGGAGGAGATTCATGGAGTGGAGGAGTCCACTCATGCAAAACCAAACATCAGACAAGGCAAGAAGTGTACCACAGAAGATGAGAGACTAAAGGTGGATGCGGCACAAAATGTAGGAGTTCCTACATCACAGCGTAGACAAAGATAGTCACCTGACCGATATGCTGGATACATGGCTCTTATGAGCAAGTGTATTGTGACAGATCCATCTTCTTTTGAAGAATCAGCGTAGGAGCCCACATGGGTAGATGCCATGGTGAAGGATTATGACTCCATTGTCAGAAACAGTGCTTGGGAGATTGTTCCAAGGCTGGTGGGAAAATCAATCGTAGGATCAAGATGGATCTACAAGGTAAAGCAAGCTGCTGATGGGAGCGTCGAGAATTATAAGGAAAGATTTGTTGCCCGAGGCTTCTCACAGATTGAGGGGATTGACTATGAAGAAACCTTTGCACCTGTCGCACGGTATTCTTCCATACGGACCATCCTTTCTCTCTCAGTGCAAATGGGTTGGCACATTCATCAGATGGATGCAAAGACTACGTTCCTTAATGGGATCATTAAGGAAGAGGTGTACATTGAGCAACTTGAAGGATTTGATATCTTCAGCAACGAGTCACATGTGTGCAGGCTCAAAAGAGCATTGTATGGGCTGAAACAAGCACCTCGTGCTTGGTACACGAATCGATAGCTATGTCACTGGACTTGGCTTCACCAAGAGTAAGGCAGATGCAAACCTGTAGCAGATTGTGGTTGAGGGTAAGCTTTTGATCATTGTACTTTATGTTGATGATTTGATACTAACAGGTGATGAGCAGTTGATACACTCATGCAAGGAAGATCTTGCAAAATAGTTTGAGATGAAGGATTTAGGCCTCCTTCATTATTTCCTTGGATTGGAAATATGGCAGTGGGAAGGTGAAGGGGGGGGGGGGGGAAATCTTCCAGGAAATTGGCAGAAAGAGGATGCTACATCGGTAGAGGTAGTGGATGTCACTGTTTATCAACAGTTGGTGGGTTCGCTCATGTATTTATTTAATACAAGACTGGACATATGCTATGCGGTGAAATAGATTTCAAAATAGATGGTTAAGCCTACCAAGCTCTTTTGAAAGGCGGGGAAGCATGTCGTGATATATCTTAGGGGCACATCTAAGTATGGTTTATGGTACAGACATAGGGATGAGGTGAAGTTACATGGCTTCACAGATGCAGATTGGGCAGGAAGCCCAATGGACAGAAAGAGCACATCAGGAGGGATTTTCAGTATCGGATCTACGACAGTTTCTTGGTACAGTAGGAAACAAAGATCTATGGCACTCAGTTCAGCGGAAGTGGAATACATGGCAGCAAGTTTAGCTGCATGTGAGGCTATCTGGATGAGGAAGATTCTGGTTAGTTTGTTCAGTTCACATTTAGATCCCACAATGATTCATTGTGATAATTAGAGTTGCATTAAACTCTCGGTTAATTCTGTGTTTCATGATAGATCTAAACATATTGATATCTTGTATCATCATATTAGAGATTGTGTGCAGTGGAAGATCATGTTGCTTCAATACATTCCCACGGAGGATCAGGATGCAGATATTCTGATGAAGGCGCTCACCAGGAGAAAATTCGAATACCATAGAGGCAGGATCGGGGTGAAGGATAATCCCTATCTTGTTGAGAGGGAGTGTTGAGATTCAACAAGATGATAAGATTAGTGAAAAGAGTCTCCTTCACTAAGCGGGCCCGCAGGCTATTTTTGGCGCAAGTCTATTTTTAGACTATGTTTATTTTTAGACATGTCGATCATATTTCATAAGTTGCAGGATGCTATTTGTGGATGGTTGATCAAGTTGGAAAAATAGATGAAATTCTATTTTTAGAATATTTGGCGAAGTCTATTTATAGATCGTCAATCTAAAAATAGATGCATGTCGATTATTATTAGCTCTTAAAAATAATCAGACTCTAAACAACAACTTATTCTCTTGGAGCACTTCAGTTCAGTGCACAGATGTGGCACATCAGCTGACAGAAGGAATTACGTTATTCCTAAGGGTTTACTGGAGCTAATGGATGGAGGCTCAGTTAGAACTCAAGTGGCAGAGTTATGACATAGTTGGAAGAAGTAGTTATGGAGTTGTAATTAATTTAACTCAGTTAGACTCAGTTGAGATAGTTGTATCTAGTCTAACTGATTGATACACTAGTGAGAGTGGAGTGAATTAATTAGTTAATTAATTCATAAATAATAACTCATTAATCAACTAAAGAATACATCAATTAACTATAGTGCATGGAGGTTTCAGTGGAGACTAGTGGAGAGATAGGTGAAAGGGTAAGATAGACTATCTGTTGTGACTATTAGTGATGCATTGATTGCATCAAACACACAGTGGAGATGCCAATGAGGATTGTGCAGTCAATCCAAGAGTAATTCGAATTCATTCAGAGCCATTCTTCAGCAGAGATTGTGCAGTGGAGGTAGGCTAGTAGGTGGCAAAGATCGGTGCATGGATTTGCAAGATTAGGCCTGATTAGTGTATGACGATTGTACTGTACTAAGGGCTTGTGATAATATTTGTCTGTTTGTATGAGATTGTCATATGATCTCCATGTTACATAATATATAGTTGGTGTTTTCATCTTTAGGCTTTCCCGGTTAAAAACTATGTTATGTGCGACTGAATATTTTTGTTTATGCTTCACATGTGTGTGCAATTAATTTTTCTGAAAAAGATTAACAAGTGGAATAGATTCAGTATCTTGCATAAAGATAAATAGTGTGAGATCAGGTGGATCTTGGACATATTCATGCTTAGTGCATATAATTTCTACACTATAGGAAATTCCGGAAGCAGATATTCAGTAAAAAATGCAGATAGATTATCAACCTGCAAATTCTGATGAATAACTCCTCAAAGATGTTGAATATGAGATTAGTAGTAATAAGAAGAAAGAGGAAGCCAAACCTATTGTTGGTACTAGAAAAACACATACCCGAGATGTTAGTCATCAGTATTTTTCACCTGTTGATGATGACTAGTTTTTAAAACCAAGTTTTCTAGCAACTGATCTCCAATTTGTCAAATTTGTCAGCTAGAAAACACCCATAAATATTTTTCCCTCTTACCTTTTCAATCAGCCCATGATGAGATAAAACCTAATTGTCAATCCCTATCTAGTCTCAGTCATACAAACTTTTCTATCAGCTCCAAAGAGAGTACTCCAAATCTGTCAAAAAATTCTTCCCTAAGTTAGGTGGTGGCGCTTTAGGCAGTCCTCCCTTGGCAAACTATCCTAAATCCAAAATAACCCTTGTCTAATATCAACATGTCATACATAACCTTCCTATTCTGCAAATAAATCTTGATACACCTTAAGTTGCGCCACTAACAAACCTTGATGTCTCAGCAGTGCATATGCCAGAGGTCAAACTGATATTAGGTGGATTTACAGTGTTTCAATGTATTTTTCAAAAGCAGAAGTGTACCAGTGTTCCAAAAGACATTATTAAACTTAACATGAGAAGACAACTGCTTCTCATGTGGTTTTGAGCCTGGGATGCAAGTACTGGGTAGAGAGGCATTTCAATGAGCTCCTGCAAACACAGTCAAAGGTTAGTGACTCATGACTAAAAAGTAATACTCTGCAGATATTGGTCAGGTGGCTTCTGATGTCTGAAGATGCATTAGGGTATTTTAACAATAATATTACATATCCCATAGAGTTCCCCTCATGGCATATTGTCAATTTGTCACTTTTATTTACTTAATTGTGAATAGACACTACAAGGAAAGATGACACAGTTTGACAAATGGATGAAATAGCATCAATGTAGACCCTCCTCCAAACATGAGCAGAGGGTTAGGATGACTATGTAGAACCTCCTCTAAACATGAGCAGAGGGTTAGGATGACTATGTAGAACCTCCTCCAAACATGAGCAGAGGGTTAGGATGACTATGTAAAACCTCTTCCAAATATGAGCAGAGGGTCAGGTCATTGGTTGAAAACCTCCTCCAAATATGAGCAGAGGGTAGGTTCATTGGTTGAAAACCTCCTTCATTTAACAAGCAGAAGGTTTGGCAATGTGATAAAGGCCTCCTTCATTTAACAATCAGAGGGCCAGGAACAGAGGTGTAGCCTCATTTAAAGGCACAAATCTAACAATGATGCAAACTTCCTAAAAACTTGTTTAACACCTTGTCTCCAATAGATGAAAAACACTAACACAGCAGTGGTATTTCAAAGATTGATTATATGGTTTCACTGATTGAAAGGCAGAGTCTAAGTGCAATGGGAAACAATTGAAGGCTTATGAATAGAAAAATTTTGTTAAGCAGATGGCCAAGTAATGATATTATGATAATCAAAGAGTTTTGGTTTTTCTTCCATCAGAGATCTCCTTCAAAGGGTAATCTAAAGCTAAAGTGAACAAAGCTTGGACAAGTTTATCAATGTGAAGAAAAGGATATGACAAGATGTCTCAAATTCAAAACAACTTTCAAAGAATCAAGCCATATCACTATCACAAACAAAGACCTCTTATGGACATATGAACAAACCCTGCTATGGTATGTAATTTCATTAAGAGTTTCCAAAGTCTTTTTTCCTTGATCAACAGTCATGAAATCTAGCCATTGTTTTCCTTTAAAAGACAGAGTTGAAATTAGTAGAAATAAATTCAAGGTTTGTGAGTTGAGAGCTGGGTTAAACATAGGCCAAGGAGTGATGTTGATGTTCAAAGAATCTTTTCTCTTCCTGTCCATGAAAATATTTTTCAAAAACTCATCAAAATTGACAAGAAGGTAGCCTAAGCCTTGCTTCTGAAGGAGACTTTGCAAATAGACACATAGAGACAGTATGTGTAAGAAAGGATATGGCAAGTGTTTTAATTTCAGGGACAACATTCAAAGAAATGAAACATGATACTGTCACAAACAAAGGCCTTTTTATGAAACATATGAAGATACCTGGCTGTTGCATATGATTGTAGGAAAGGTCTTTAAAGGATCTTATTTTTGATAAACTGATGTTTTTCAAACCCAGGTGAATGCAACTAAGGTTCCCATAGTCAAAGTGAAATTTCATTCAAAGGATGCATCTACAATCATTAATATGGTTTTGAGCAATTTTTCTTTTAAGGGACAGATATAGGCAAACAGGGACAGGAGCCATGACTATGGTGTCATTCAAAAGCAGCCTCCATAGCATTTAAAATCGAAATTTGGGCCTTTGTAATGTTAAAAGGTGATTTGTGTTTGGTTATTACCAAAAAGCTCTTTCAAAAAGCATTCAAACCCTCACAAGTTAAGTTCAAAAGGTTTTTGGCTTTAAAAGGGTGGGGAGGCCATTGCCAAGTCTCATTTGCAAGTTTCAAAAAATAAACAAGCATTTACCAAGTGCTCCTCTGGTTGTTCATTGGAGAAACAAAAGACTTCGAGCAAATTTCAAGTTTTTTTCAAGCCCTCAAGCCTGTGTGGCACGCTTGGAAAAGCGCGTGGTACACCTGCGAAAAAAAATACAAAGAGTTTATATTATCGTGCGGCGCGCCTGTAGCGTCGGTCACCAACTTCCAGAAGGCTGACCCGACACCCCTCACAGCGCAGCGTTCTTTTCAGTATACGTGTCGCGCCTGTTTAAACATCCAAAACGCCTTCAAAGAATCTTGGGAGCTACTCATTTCATCAAACAAGGGCCCTTAAACGTTTTTAAGGTATTTTTCTCACTCCATGACAAATTTTGAGTTTGAGAGGTGATGTGCTCTTGCTGTGTTTCCAAGAGACAAATGGTGTTATAAGGTGGGGTGTTTTGGTCAAAAATCAAAGGTTCTTGTTAACTATGAGTGTCTAATATCCACACTGTGACCAGCTAGGGTGTGTTTAATCAGTTTTGGAGAGCCCTAGTTGCCTTCAAACACAGTGATAACCCACAGTTGCTACAAGGAGCAGAATTTGTCAAAAATTCAGAGGATAAAATAGTGACTGAGAAAGGAGGATTGATAGATCAATTTAAAAACTCTTTGGTGTTATTAAAAAGAAAAAACCATACACAAATTTGCTTGACAGAAATACAAGAAGAGATCCCAAAGTTGGTTGGAAAGTGTCCTAACATTGTTAAAACAAGAGCACACTTTGTCTAAAACTCAAATGGAAAAAAACACTGTTTATAAGGTGGAAGCTTGATCATTATAAAGTGTCTTCTCTGTGTTATAAAATAGAAAACTCTGTGCAACCACAATATTTCCAAAAACAGAGTGTGTAAAAGGCTTTCAAATCAGTTGAGGGTGTTTTGTCTACCTTTGTATAGAAACCAGTGAACAGTAGAAGAGTATTGTTTGGGGGAAGGTTGTCTTGTTTCTGTCAAAACAAAAGGAGATCCTTGTTCTAATAAGAAACCACAAATACCTCTTTTCAATACCTTGCCCAAGCACAATAATAAATTGACTGTTTGCTTTTCATTTAACAAATACTTGTTGTTTGGCATAAAATAGGACAAAAAAGTGACTTATAAGGAGGATAGGGTGTGTGCTTGAGAAGCCATTTCAAGGACCATTTGAGACAAATTGTTTTTTTCAGTTAGCAAAGAGTATTCAAAACAGAATGCCTCTAAGGCAAGATAGTAGGAGTGGCCTTCATAGGAGGTTTGAGCCTGTTTCAACTGAAGAGGTAAATTCTCATCCATCAGTCCTATTTAACTTTCATGAGGTTGGGTGTCTAGAGTTTTTTCAAAGGGTGCAGGAGGTGAAAAGATATTCCCCTTTGACACATATTTGTGCTTTAAGATTTCAAGGAAAACACTTTCAGCTAGCAGACTTGGATTTCCAATTTTCTCCTAGATCCTTTTCCAAGGCCACCAAAATCTCTTATGTCAGAGAGAAGTGGTTTAAACAAAGCCACCTAGACTCAGAACAGTACAAACCCTTTTTGAAGCCTGAGCATAGAGATACATGTCCATCCATATTTCCCTTCTCATATATGTTGACTAGTTATGCCCCCCTCATGAAGATAATCATGAAATACTTCACTTGCGAGGGAAGATTCTCTCGAGTCTATGCTTACCATGTCCGATTTCTCATGCATTTCACAAGAGCCAAATTGTTAAATCTCTCTTTCTTCCCCAATAGAACTACTGAGAAAATGGCCTCCACTGTTCAGAAAAAACCTCCTTCTCAACAGTCAGCTTGCCTCTTCCATCATTCTCTCATCAAGGTTATCATTCTTCATCAGCTTGAGAAGAAGGAAATCTCTTGGGATACTTTCATTGCACATCCATATTTCGCCACGGTTCCTTCATTCCATACATATCCTTCACCTTCCACTCACCACCCTTCGCCTTCTTCAAGCAAGCCCATTCCCAAGAAGCTCAAATTTCCCATTGAACAAGAAGAAGAACATGATGAGGAGTCAGAGACTGATGAGGAAGGGAAACATGATGAAGAGGAAGAGCAGCATGATGAAGAGGAAGAACAACATGATAAGGAAGGGAAACATGATGAACAGGTGCATCACAGTGAGGAAAGGCAGCCTCATGAAGAAGAATAGCAGCATGATGAAGAGGTGCAACACAGTGAGGAAAGATAGCCTCATGAAGAAAAACAAAGTGATGATATATAACATAGTGATGAAGAGAAGCGCCATGAACAAACTCAAAACAGTGGCAAGAATGATGAGGAAAGTAACAAGGGCAAGGAGCCAATAGAGCATGTGCTAGCTACCTCTCCTAGGCAAGGGGCCATGCTTTCTTCTCCAAAAGTGGCCAAGCCCCAGACATCAAGGAAAAGGGTGCCTAAAACTATAACTCCTAATGTTACTAGGGCCCTCTCAAGCAAGGGGAAATTGCCCAAGCATCCCATTGTTGATTTACCCAAGAGGAGGAAGACTAAGAGATCCACCAAAAGTAAGGGAAAGGAGAAAGAAGAAAGCAGCTATGAAAAGGAGAGAGACTTTGACATAATTCAAATCCAAAGTGATGATAGCAACAATGAGGCCCGAATCCTAGAGACTCTCTTGATCAATAGAGAAAGCCAAATTGATGCTTTGAGGACAGATCTAGAGAGGGCTAGAAACTTCAATCACTTTTTGCAAATTCAAAATAAACAGATGAGTGTCCACATGGCGGTATATGAGACTCGGGCCATCAAATACAAAAAAGAGGCCTCTAAGGTGCAAGTTAAATTGGAAGAACTCATGGGTGAGCTCAATGATAGCGAAGATGAAGATCGACCCAGGAGAAAGAGGCCAAGAACCATGGGACTCAAAAAATCCCTTAAGAAACAAAAGGAGGAAGAAGCTGCCCTTCTCCAATCTACTCCTCTCACTACATTGTTCACCCAAGAGATAGAGAAAAATTGAGAAGCATGACTTGAGAGGGTAAATGATCACTTGGAAAAGAAGTTGGAGAAGGGCAATAGAAATTTGGACCTTCAAAGAAGGATGACCGGGCACTACAAGAAGGTCAATCAGTTCGCCTGGCAGAAATTGAAGGCCACACAGGAAAAACTCAAGGAAGCACAAAGGAGGCGCCCAGCACCAAAAATGAATAAAGACACCTCAAAGCTCCAAATTTTTGCCTCTGCTTCACAGCATGTTTCTGAAAACCCTTGAGGGTCATGCTCGCCAAAATTGGGCGAAATTCAACAAATTTTGGTTTTTTTTCATTTTTGGGTTTTTGGCTAGAACTCATGGGCATCGCCATTTATTTTTGGGGCATCCTCAAAGGATGAAAATGGTATCATTGGATGCCATAATTTTAGGGGCATCTACTCAGTGATTTTCATATCAATTGAATATTATTTTCTCTCCCAAAATGGCGAAAAACACTCACTTTTTCCACACTCTGCCCCGTTTATCAGCAAGGTCTATTTTTTGGGTTTTTACACACAGGTCATTTTTTTATGGACTTATAGTGGTCAGTTTGGATAAAAATAATAATTTTCAAAAAATATACATTTATATCTTTCCAACGAGCTATCACAGACCTCGTTTCGACATCGGGAAGGCCTCCAAAAGTTGCCAGCAAGACAGAGGACTTTCTGCTGATATATTTCTTAAGTATTTTTGTAAAAAATGAACCTTTCTAAAGTGACTTTTCCTCATGTGCGTTTAGATATTTTTGGGCATGATTAGTTATGAAAATTCAATATATTTTCCTTTTTTAGAATTTTTGAGATATTTTATTAGATATTTTGTGCCTTGGGCTTTGCAAAGCCTCAAGGATAAAATCAGATATTTTGGATAGGCCAATGGGATTGCAAGTTGAACTAGGAGGTTTTCCTCACTCTTGGCTTATATATTCCATGAGAATTCATTGTAAACAAGGCTGAACTTGATGAATAGAATCAATATATGGTTATACAAGCTTGGAAGAAACACTTTTCTCATGCATTGGATAGTTTCTTGAATGTTTTTGGATGATGAAGGAGGTTTGTTGCTGGATTCCTTAACTTGGTAAAATGGTATAGTGTCCCTCTCTGTTATGCTTCTTAGTTTTCATTCATAATTCCATGTTCTTGCTTGCTATAATATAGTAGAGAATAGATTTGAGACATGCCCTTGGAGGCACCTCAAGTTTCCTGTTTCTTTATAGCTTCTATGTTTTCTTCCTTCTTAGTCATATCAAAGAATCCTTGATTGCTCTTTGATAACTGAAGAAATTGTTTGCTTGTTTCATTTATGGTTTTATTCATGCTAAGTATGATTCACGGTATGCCCTACTTACTCATGGCTAATCATAGCTCCACCTCTTAAACCTTTCTTTGATTGATTAGATTGTCATTTTTTGAAGCAAGGAGGCCTTGTACTGATCTTGCCCTTTGCCTAAAACTATGCAATCTTGCTTCAAAGTGCCCAATAGCTTGAAATACTATGCATAGGCATTCCTTCATAGTGATTGAAGTTGTTTATTTGTCTTAAATTTATTTCCCTAAAGTCTGATAGCCATTTCTTAAAGTTAGAGAGTCATATATCTCTATGCATGGCTTGAATGCTTATTTCTATGCATTAATCAATTTATAGTTACATTTATCATGATCAATGGTTAGCCCTACCATGTTTATGTCAGCTATTAAACTATTTATGTTTGAAATCGTTTTTTCTTCACAAATCTAATGTCCATCTCACTCCATTGTACCCAAAGATCCATTTTACCTTGCTCAAATCAGCCCTTCAACAACCTTGTATCACCATTTGAAAGCTTTCTTGACCTTTTCGACCCCATAGCCTAGTTGATTTGACATCTTTTTACCTATATTAGTCTTTGATCAGTTCATCCCTCATAACCTAAAACCAAAACCAAAAACCTACTTCATAACTAGCCTAAAATCAAGAACACAATAAAGAAACACACAGATATCCCTTACACAAATAGAGAGAGCCCTCTCTGAGTCCAAGAAGGTTCCTTGGGCTCCAAAGACTAGTTTGATGTTACACTATCATTTGGCTTGCCAATCAACCAAATCACCGGACCTTAACAAAATGGTGATCACGATGGGACTTTGAGTGAAAACATCCTCGGTATTCCTTAGGATCTCTCAAAATCTTAGTCAAAATTAGAAAAATTAGGTATTTTCTGAAGAGTAGAAACTAGCTCCTTCACCAGCTTACCAAAATGATGATTCAACTATAGGAAACTCTTCCAAACCTCAGGGCTACATATAGGAACTCAGAAAACCCCAAAATATCTCTAGATTGGTGTTTATCAATATTGGTGGTGAACCATACACATATACTCTCAAAACAACTAAAAATCCACCTGGCGACTCCACTAGCCTCCAGTAGGCCTTACTATTTTGCTAAATTTTAGAATACGATCCGATCAGCCACCTCATCACCACCCTAACATAATGGTGATCACAGTGGGACTTTGAGTCAAAACATCCTTGGTATCCCTTAGGAGCTCTCAAAATCTCAGTCAAAATTAGAAAACTTAGGTAATGTATGAAGAGTAGAAACCGGATCCTTTTAGAAAAATGATGATCCAGTTATAGGAAACTCTTCCAAACCTCAGGGCTACATATAGAAAACTCAAAAAACCCCAAAACATTCCCAGATTAGCTTTTCCCTAGTTATTGGTGGTGGACCATAGCTACATCTTCACAAAAACAACCAAGTTCCACCTTGCGACTCCATTAGCCTCCAGTAGGTCTAAAAAACTCCATAAAAAACCAAAAAATTCATAAACCATACCTTTCTGGTGACTCATCCTTTCCAAAACTTAAAACTTACGATGCAAACTCTGTAATCAGTGACAAACTAATTATAACTTAGCGATTCATAAGACTTCACCTAAACATAGGAGATAAATAGAAATAATCTTGCAAATAGAACCATTAACTTGTCCAAACAGCCTAGCAAACTATTGAAACCAAGTGAATCACTCTTCCTTGCAAGTCTTCATCTCAAAGTTTGCTAGAAAACTTTTTCCTGAGAGCATCTTTGATAGTGTTGGTGGTGGACCATAGTTCTCAAAGAAATCCACTCGGCGACTCCACTAGTCCTCATTTTTGTTTTTGACCATCCTTCACATTAGAAAAACCCCTAGAGAGGCCATCCACCCAAAACAATCACAAATACCATCCTCTCTAAACTCTGGATTTGAAATCTAGCTTCACGAAGAATCAACACCAGATCTCGTCCAGACCCAAATCCCCTTATCATAGTAGATGACCCAGAGAAGATTCTGTGGCAAGATTCCGAAACTGGCAATTTAGCTACCGATAGGCCCATCCGTAAAGCAAGATCAGTACCTGAACACCTCACAGCCTTGCAGGGTTCTCCATTTGACTTAAAATCAGCAAAAACCCTTTTTAGAAGCAAGTCACAAAGTAAGGTAAACTTTGATGATCTTGAGCCCCTAGATCTGCCATAGAGTCCTAGTAGAGAAGCCTCGCCTACTACACCTCCCGACTTTCAGATTCTCCATCACTTTGGCTCCTACCACCCCAGATCTGCTCAAAATCATATCACTAGCCCAAGTACATCCGCCACACCCATCCAAACCACTATTGTTCAAATCACCTCAGCTCATCCTACAAGCCCTCATTTTGTACATCATCCATTAGCTCCCACCATGGCAGCCTGGTATGCACCCTTAGTGTTGCCACACCGTTTGGCTTCTTTAAAAAATCACTATCAATCCAAAATCCCACACTTTACCAGAGTTGAGACTACCACAGCTCAACAACATGTAGATAGAATTAGTGATGCCTTTGAATACATGGAAATAGAAGATGAAACCATCAAAATGAGGATGTTCGCCCAAAGCCTGGGCAGAGAACCCAAAAAATGGTTTAAGAGATTAACTCCAAACAACATCCATGATCTCCCGGAACTTTACCAAGCCTTCATAAATAAGTGGGAAATCCAAAATAACCCCATTCAAATCCTGTCAAAGTATAACAATCTAAAACGGGAAAATGGGGAAAGTGTCTAGGGATACTGCACTAGGTTCAACACTGTTTATAATGCCCTCCCACCTCACTTAAAACCTCCACTTGGCTCAGACTTAGCAGTTCCCCGAAGGATTTGACCTAGACATGAATTATCAACTAAGAGACAAGGACCCCCCTACCTTAGAGGAAATGAAAAAAGTGGCCATAAGTGCAGAAGCCAACTTAGAAGAAAAAAGAGCTACGACCAGATCAGAAAGGAAAGTCACATACTGGGATGAGGTCTCCCCTTCAGCCCCTTCCTTAGATCCTAGAATAGATGACTTGGTTAGATCCATGGCGAAAATGTGGGAAAAGATGAATGAAAAGACACCTCTTAGGGACAACCAGCCAAACCCTCCAAATAGAAATCGAAACCAAAACTTTAGGAGAGAACAGCCTCAAAACAAACCAAGGGAAAATGACAAACAAATTAGGCCACCCTTTCATGAAAATTATGTTGATAAGGATGAGAGGGATACATAACCCATTGATGAAAATTATTTAAACCTTATAGGTTCTGATAATGAGAGTGAGGTTTACCTCACAGAAGAAGAACAAGCTTTCTTCTCTCCGAATCAAAATGAAACCAACTATGAAGATCCCGAAGATCCTACCATATATTTTCAAAATTCCATAATAGAAGCTCATAGGCAGTATGACCTTAGAAGCAGAAGAAACCAAGACAACTCCAAGAAAGGTAGCTCGAACACTGCTAAAACCCCTGATACCATCCTTAAAAAAGCAGTGGATAGCAACAAAATCATGGTCAAGAAAACTGACCAAAACAAAGATAAAGCTATTCAGACAAGTCTTGGCTCAGATGCTCCTAGTACCTCCACCAAGATTCCTAAGATGGTTGTGTCAAACAAAGTCCCGAAACAAAGTCAGCAAACGCAGAACATAGAGAAAGTCATGGCTGAAAAAACTGAAGCCAACCTATCTAAACTGCAAGAACCCTTCAGTTTTGAGGGAGAAATTGCCAAAATAAAGATTACCATGCCCCTCACTAAACTTATTTCCCAAAGCTCTTATAATTCCCAAGTGTTAAAGGTCTTGAATATAAGAAATGATGCAAACACCCTAAATCTAGCTGATGACACTCCTGAAGTATTGTTTGGTCCAAAAATAGAAGGGAAATTCCAAGAAGGAACCACTCTTCCCTTTTACATTAGTTTGAATATCCATGACCAAATCTTACACAATGCCATGCTAGAATCCGGGGCCTCGCATAATCTCATGCCGAAGGTTGTGATGGAAATATTAGGCCTAGAAATCACAAGACCATATAAAGACTTATATTCATTTGACTCAAGCAGAGTCAAGTGTCTGGGTTTAATCCAAGATCTTTGTTTCAGTTTGGCCCAAGTACCTGCAAAAGACTTGATCATGGACATAGTGGTAGTAGACATTTCTCCCAAGTATGGAATGATTTTATCCAGATCTTGGGGAGCCAAGCTTCAAGGAAATATTCAACTTGATATGTCCTATGCCACTATTCCTATGTTTGACCAAACTAGAATACTCTATCGGGAATCACACATGAAATATATGATCAACAGCCAAGAAAAGCCAGATAACATCCCAATTTACTCCTTGCATTCTGATCTGAACTCTTTCATTTTACACACTAATGAGGACATTGAAGAATAGTCAGGAGGATTTGAAACAAACTTAGGCCCACCACATCAGCTACCCCAAGTTCTCTATGATGAAATAGACACTCAGAATTATCATGACCATGATCAGTTGTCTTGAGGAAAGAGAGTTTGTTCCCTTTGAAACAGGGATAGAGAAAAAAGCACAAACCATTATGTACCATCAAGAAAATTTCTCAAACCTTAGGCAAACATCATCAGTAACATCAGGAGACTTTTTTAGAACTAAGGCATTAGAATACTTGCATATCACAAACCTTTTTGGAAATCAGGGGCATGGGAGCTTAATGTTCTTACCATACCTTAGAGATTTACCATCTCATAACTCTACCCATTTGAATGAAACTTTGATTGTATCCATAACAACTAAAAATCAAGAAAAATTTTCTGATAAACTTCTTATGAAAGGATATGATGACTACAGTCCAAATATACCTGAGTTGTTTGAACTAGCTAGCATTCTGCCACTCCACCAAAGACTTAGAACTGCTAGAATTTGCAATCTTATTCAAAATACTACTTCATATAGAGAAAATAGTGAGAAACACTATGCCACTGCCATCACTACAAGAAACAACTTCGACAAAAGAAAATACAAAAATCTGGACCAAACAATAATAGTCAAAGATAAAATAGCTGGTCATAGGATCTGTTTTGATTTTAGAAACACTGATACACACCCTTGTGACAGAAATTTTATCCTTCCTACCCAAGACCATGATATACCAATAATAAGTGCTTTTAATCATGTGTCTTTGCAAGATGATGTTTCAGGATATAGCCAAATGATTCCTTTGCAAAGCGGACAACTCAAAGAATTTTTCAAGTATGATGGAAGTAGTTCCATTTTCAAACCCAAAATTGCAAAACCACTAGATATCAAAAACATGCTCCTATAAGCCATGTTTCCAGTTCTGAACTTCTGCATTCTAACATACCTTGATGATGTCATCATATACTTCAAAAATGACAAGGAATATTTGAATTATTTGAAAAATATGTACAACAAAAGAAGGAGTGGGAATTAGAGGTATAAAGAGGTACAACGGGAAGATACGGGGTTTTTCAGAGATTCATGCATGAATCCTTATGTCATGCTTGAAAGAGAAAATTTTCCAAATTTTTCTTTTCAAGATCTGAGTGGACCAAGAGTGGTAGGAGATCCTTATGAAGATAAGATGCTTAAGTTTCACCATTTCCAATATTTCTGAGTTAAAACTTTTTCAATCATTGTATATGCCATGTTTGAAAAATAAATCAAAAAACAAAAAATTCAAAAACAATAGAAAAATAGAAAAATAGGGCGGTTTGAAAAATAGAAAGAAATTCCCATGTTCAAAAAAGAGTCATTCTGAAAGCGCGCAAGTCTAAATGCCGCTACTAGTGCTCAAATTTCTTGTTTAGTTATCTAGCCTAATCATAACTGAACATGTTTTAAATTTATTGCTGATAAGTTAGTGAGAGGAAAAGATAGTCAACATTGTCTAAGCTTGACTTATAAAATAAATTAGATTAGGAAAAGATACTGGTTCCACATGCTCAAAACAGAACCAAAGAGGAAAGCAGGGATGAAAAACAAACTGTGTATCCTAGCCTTGATTTTCTAGATTTCATTTTATGCAAAATAATATTTGTGTGCGGCTTGTCTTTCATGCCACAAGTACATGACAAATCAGACTGTCTAATCTTGATTTGGTCATTTTTCAATTTCATGTTTTAGATTAGAGAATAAAATCCTATCAAATAGCTTAACCTTGACATTCGATCCAGCATAGGTAGAGAAACAAAGGAGTTCATCAGCTTAATCTGAAATCTCGGTGGATATAAGTGTAGAAATAGATAGTGTCATTTTTCAAAAATATTATGTTAAAGGGTTTCTAGTCCAAATGCACCCAAAAGAAGAAAAAATGTTAGGAAATATATTGGGGTAGGTAGAAATTTCGTTGATGCTAATCATGCTGTCAATTTTCAGAAATGGCATCAAGGAAGAAAGAAATTTGCACCAATGGATAAAGGCACTGGTCTTCAAAGAACTGAGATCTGAAATTCTGGACACCTCCTGAAAAGGAGCTGCCCTCCCAAAATGGAGCCACTGTTAGTCATCAGTATTTTTCACCTGTTGATGATGACTAGTTTTTAAAGCCAAGTTTTCTAGCAGCTAATCTCTAATTTGTCAAATTTTTCAGTTAGAAAACACCCATAAACATTTTTCCCTCTTACCTTTTCAATCAGCCCATGATGAGATAAAACCTAATTGTCAAGCCCTATCTAGTCTCAGTCATACAAACTTGTCCATCAGCTCCAAAGAGAGTAATCCAAATCTGTCAAAAAAGTCTCCCTAAGTTAGGTAGTGGCGCTTTAGGAATTCCTCCCTTGGAAAACTATCCTAAAGCCAAAAGAACCCCTGTCTAATATCAACCAGTCATACATAACCTTCCTATTCTGCAAATAGAGCTTGATACACCCTTAAGTCGCACCACTAACAAACCTTGATGTCTCAGCAGTGCATATGCCAGAGGTCAAATTGATATTAGGTGGATTTACAATGTTTCAATGTCTTTTTCAAAAGCAGAAGTGTACCAGTGTTCCAGAAGACATTATTAAACTTAACATGAAAATATAGCTGCTTCTCATGTGGTTTTGAGCCTAGGATGCAAGTACTGGGCAGAGAGGCATTTCAATGAGCTCCTGCAAATACAGTCAAAGGTTATTGACTCATGAATAACAAGTAAAACTCTGCAGATGCTGGTCAGATGGCTTCTGATGTCTGAAGATGCATAAGGGTATTTTAACAATAATATTACATATCTCATAGAGTGCCCCTCATGGCATATTTTCAATTTGTCACTTTTATTTACTTAACTGTGAATAGACACTACAAGGAAAGATGACACAGTTTGAAAAATGGATGAAATAGCATCAATGTAGAACCTCCTCCAAACATGAGCAGAGGGTTAGGATGACTATGTAGAACCTCCTCCAAACATGAGCAGAGGGTTAGGATGACTATGTAAAACCTCCTCCAAATATGAGCAAAGGGTAGGGTCATTGGTTGAAAACCTCCTTCATTTAACAAGCAGAAGGTTTGGCAATGTGATAAAGGCATCCTTCATTTAAGAAGCAGAGGGATAGGAATAGAGGTGTAGCCTCATTTAAAGGCACAAAGCTAACAATGATGTAAACTGCCTAAAAACTTGTTTAACACCTTGTCTCCAATAGATGAAAAACACTAACATAGTAGTGGTGTTTCAAAGATTGATTATATGGTTTCACTGATTGAAAGGCAGAGTCTAAGTGCAGTGGGAAACAATTGAAGGCTTATGAATAGAAAAATGTTGTTAAGCAGATGGCCAAGCAGTGATATTATGATAATCAAAGAGGTTTGGTTTTTCTTCCATTAGAGATCTCCTTCAAAGGGTAATCTAAAGCTAAAGTGAAAAAATCGTGGACAGGTTCATCAATGTGAAGAAAAGGATATGAAAATATGTTTCAAATTCAAAAAAAATTTCAAAGAATCAAGCCATATCACTATCACAGATAGAGACCTCTTATGAACATATGAACAAACCCTGCTGTGGTATGTAATTTCATTAAGAGTTTCCAAAGTCTTTTCTCCTTGATCAACAGGCATGAAATCTAGCCATTGTTTTCCTTTAAAAGACAGAGTTGAAATTAGTAGAAATCAATTCAAGGTTTATGAGTTGAGAGCTGGGTTAAACATAGGCCAAGGAGTGATGTTGATGTTCAAAGAAGCTTTGCTCTTCCTATCCATGAATATATTTTTCAAAAACTCATCAAAATTGACAAGAAGGTAGCCTAAGCCTTACTTCTGAAGGAGACTTTGAAAATAGACACATAGATACAGTATGTGTAAGAAAGGATATGGCAAGTGTTTTAATTTCAGGGACAACATTCAAAGAAATGAAACATGATACTGTCACAAACAAAGGCCTTTTTATGAAACATATGAAGATACCTGGCTGTTGCATATGATTGCAGGAAAGGTCTTTAAAGGATATTCTTTTTGATAAAAAGATGTTTTTCAAACCCAAGTGAATGCCACTAAGGTTCCCACAGTCAAAGAGAAATGTCATTCAAAGGATGCATCTACAATCATTAATATGGTTTTGAGCAAGTTTTCTTTTAAGTGACAGATATAGGCAAACGGGGACAGGGTTGCTGACTTTGTGAAATTTTTTCCTTAAAGGACAGAGATAGAAACAGTGAAAAAGCAGTAAAAAGGAGCCATGACTATAGTGTCATTCAAAAGCGGCCTCCACAGCATATAAAATCGAAATCTGGGCCTTTGTATTGTTAAAAGGTGATTTGTGTTTTGTTATTACCAAAAATCTCTTTCAAAAAGCATTCAAACCCTCACAAGTTAAGTTCAAAAGGTTTTTGGCTTTAAAAGGGTGGAGAGACCATTGCCAAGTCTCATTTGCAAGTTTCAAAACATAAACAAGCGTTCACCATGTGCTCCCCTAGTTGTTCATTGGAGAAACAATAGACTTCGAGAAAATTTCAAGTTTTTTCAGGCCCTCAAGCCTGTGCAGCGTGTCTGCGAACAAAAATACAAAGAGTTTATATTATCGCGCGGCACGCCTATAGCGGCGCACGACGCGCCTGTAGAGTCGGTCACCAACTACCCGAAGTCCGACCCGACACCCCTCACAGCGCGACATTCTTTTCAATATATGTGTCACGTCTGTTTAAACATACAAAGCGCCTTCAAAGAATCTTGGGAGCTGCTCAATTCATCAAACAAGGGCCCTTAAACGTTTTTAAGGTATTTTTTTCACTCCATGACAAATTTTGAGTTTAAGAGGTGACGTGCTCTTTCTGTGTTTCCAAGAGACAAATGGTGTTATAAGGTGGGGTGTTTTGGTCGAAAATAAAAGGTTCTGGTTAACTGTGAGTGTCAAATATCCACTCTGTGATAGGCTAGGGTGTGTTTAATCAGTTTTTGAGAGCCCTAGTTGCCTTCAAACATGGTGATAACCCACAGTTGCTACAAGGATCAGACTTTGTCAAAAATTCAGAGGATAAAATAGTGACTTAGAAAGGAGGATTGATAGATCAATTTAAAAACTCTTCTGGTGTTATTAAAAAGACAAAACCATACACAAATTTGCTAGACATAAATACAAAGCAGAGATCCCAAAGTTGGCTGGAAAGTGTCCTAACATTGTTAAAACAAAAGCAGACTTTTTCTAAAACTCAAAGGGAAAAAAACACTATTTATAAGGTGGAAGTTTGATCATTATAAAGTTTATTCTCTGTGTTATAAAATAGCAAACTCTGTGCAACTACCAAATTTCCAAAAATAGAGTGTGTAAAAGGCTTTCAAATTAGCTGAGGGTGTTTTGTCTACCTTTGTATAGAAACCAGTGAACAACAGAAGAGTATTGTTTGGGGGAAGGGTGTCTTGTTTCTGTCAAAACACAAGGAGATCCTTGTTATAACAAGAAACCATAAATACCTCTTTTCAATACCTTGCCCAAGCACAGTAATAAATTGACTGTTTGCTTTTCATTTAACACATACTTGTTGTTTGGCATAAAAGAGGACAAAATAGTGACTTTAAGGAGGACAGGGTGTGTGCTTGAGAAGCCATTTCAAGGACCATTTGAGACAAATTGTTTTTTTTCAGTCAGCAAATATTATTCAAAATAGAATGCCTCCCAGGCAAGACAGTAGGAGTGGTCTTCACAGGAGGTTTGAGTCTGTTTCAACTGAAGAGGTAAATGCTCATCCATCAGTCTTGTTTAACTTTCATGAGGTTGGGTGTCTAGAGTTTTGTCAAAGGGTGCAGGAGGTGAAAATTTATTCCCCTTTGACACATCTTTGTGCTTTAAGATTTCAAGGGAAACACTTTCAGCTGGTAGGATTGGATTTCAAATTTTCTCCTAGATCCATTTCCAAGGCCACCAAAATCCCTTATGTCGAAGAGAAGTGGTTTAAACAAAGCCACCTAGACTCAGAATAGTGCAAACGCTTTTTGAAGCCTGAGCATAGAGATAAATGTCCATCCATATTTTCCTTCTCATGTATGTTGACTAGTTATGCCCCCCTCATGAAGATAATCATGAAATACTTCACTCGCGAGGGAAGATTCTCCTGAGTCTATTCTTACCATGTCCAATTGCTCATGCATTTCACAATATCCAAATTGTTAAATCTCCCTTTATTCCTCCATAGAAGTATTGAGAAAATGGCCTCCACTGTTCAGAAAAAACCTCCTTCTCAGCAATCAGCTTGCCTCTTCCATCATTCCCTCTTCAAGGTTATCATTCTTCATCAACTTGAGAAGAAGGAAATCTCTTGGGATACTTTCATTTCACATCCAGATTTTGCCATGGTTCCTTCATTCCATACATCTCCTTCACCTTCCACTCACCACCCTTTGCCTTCTTCAAGCAAGCCCATTCCCAAGAAGCTCAAATTTCCCATTGAACAAGAAGAAGAACATGATGAGGAGGAAGAGCCCGGTGAGGAAGGGAAGCATGATGAAGAGGAGGAACATCATGATGAAGAGGAGGAACAACATGATAAGGAAGGGAAACATGATGAACAGGTGCAGCACAGTGAGGAAAGGTAGCCTCATGAAGAAAAACAAAGTGATGAAGAGCAGTGCCATGAACAAACTCAAAACAATGGCAAGAATGATGAGGAAAGTAACAAGGGAAAGGAGCCAATAGAGCATGTGCTAGCTGCCTCTCCTAGGAAAGGGGCCATGCTTTCTTCTCCAAAAGTGGCAAAGCCCCAGACATCAAGGAAAAGGGTGCCTAAAACTATAACTCCTAATGTTACTAGGGCCCTCAAAAGCAAGGGAAAATTGCCCAAGTAGCCCATTGTTTATTTACCCAAGAGGAGGAAGACCAAGAGAGCCACCAAAAGCAGGGGAAAGGAGAAAGAAGAAAGTAGCCATGAAAAGGAGAGAGACTTTGACATAATTCAAATCCAAAGTGATGATAGCGATAATGAGGCACGAATCATAGAGACTCTCTTGATCAATAGAGAAAGACAAATTGATGCTTTGAGGAAAAATATAGAGAGGGCTAGAAACTTCAATCACTTTTTGCAAATTCAAAATAAACAGATGAGTGTCCACATGGTGGTATATGAGACCCGGGCCATCAAATACAAAAAAGAGGCCTCCAAGGCACAAGTTTAATTGGAAGAACTCATGGGTGAGTTCAATGATAGAGAAGATGAAGATCGACCCAGGAGAAAGAGGCCAAGAACCATGGGACTCAAAAAAGCCCCTGAGAAACAAAAGGAGGAAGAAGTTGCCCTTCTCCAATCTACTCCTCTCACTACATTGTTCACCGAAGAGATAGAGAAAAATCGAGAAGCATGGTTTGAGAGGGTAAATGATCACTTGGAAAAGAAGTCAGAGAAGGCCAATAGAGATTTGGACCTTCAAAGGAGGATGACTGGGCACTATAAGAAGCTCAATCAGTTTTCCCGGCGGAAATTGAAGGCCACACAGGAAAAACTCAAGGAAGCACAAAGGAGGCGCCTGACACCAAAAATGAAGAAAGACATCTCAAAGCTCCAAATTTTTTCCTCAGCTTCACAGCATGTTTCTGAAAACCCTTGAGGGTCATGCTCGCCAAAATTAGGCGAAATTCAACAAATTTTGGTTTTTTGTCATTTTTGGGTTTTTGGCTAGAACTCATGGGCATCGCCATTTCTTTTTGGGGCATCCTCAAAAGATTAAAATGGTATCATTGGATGCCATAATTTCAGGGGCATCTACTCAGTTATTTTTAGATCAATTGAAGATGATTTTCTCCCCCAAAATGGCGAAAAACACTCACTTTTTCCACACTCTGCCCCGTTTATTAGCAAGGTCTATTTTTTGGGTTTTTACACATAGGTCAGTTTTTGATGGACTTCCATTGGTCAGTTTGGAGAAAAATAAGAATTTTCAAAAAATAAACATTCAAATATTTCCAACGAGCTGTCACGGGCTTCGTTTCGACATCGGGAAGGCCTCCAAAAGTTACCGGCAAGACAGAGGACTTTTTGCTGATATATTTCTTAAGTATTTTTGTAAAAAATGAACCTTTCTAAAGTGACTTTTCCTCATGTGTGTTTAGCTATTTTTGGGCATGATTAGTTATGAAAAGTGAATATATTTTCCTTTTTTAGTATTTTTGAGATATTTTATTAGATATTTTGTGCCTTGGGCTTTGCAAAGCCTCAAGGACAAAATCAGATATTTTTGATAGGCCAATGAGATTGCAAGTTGAACTAGGAGGTTTTCCTCACTCTTGGCCTATATATTACATGAGAATTCATTGTAAACAAGGCTGAACTTGATGAATAGAAGAAATATATGGTTATACAAGCTTGGAAGGAACACTTGTCTCATGCATTGGATAGTTTCTTGAATGTTTTTGGATGATGAAGGAGGTCTGTTGTTGGATTCCTTGACTTGGTAAAATGGTATAGTGTCCCTATCTATTATGCTTCTTAGTTTTTGTTCATAATTCCATGTTCTTGCTTGATATAATACAGTAGAGAATAGATTTGAGACATGCCCTTGGAGGAACCTCAAGTTTCCTGTTTCTTTATAGCTTCTATGTTTTCTTCCTTCTTAGTCATATCAAAGAATCCTTGATTTCTCTTTGATAACTGAAGAAATTGTTTGCTTGTTTCATTTATTGTTTTATGCATGCTAAGAATGATTCATGGTATGCCCTGCTTACTCATGGCTAGTCATAGCTCCACCTCTGAAACCTTTCTTTGATTGATTAGATTGTCATTTTTTGAAGCAAGGAGGTCTTGTACTGATCTTTCCCTTTGCCTAAAACTATGAAATCTTGCTTCAAAGTGCCCAATAGCTTGAAATACTATGCTTAGGAATTCCTTCATAGTGATTGAAGTTGTTTGTTTGTCTTAAATGTATTTCCCCAAAGTATGATAGCCATTTCCTAAAGTTAGAGAGTCGTATACATGGAAAATTTTAGGGGCTAATATTCGCAGGTGGGATAATTTTCCATGGTTTTTCCAAAAAAAAGATTCGTCAATTCCCATTTTTTTATAAAAATGATTCGCACAAATGTTACAATATAAAATTATTTTACCTTCAAATTTGCCAACATTATATAGAAAATATATATAATATAATTATAAATTTGAATAATTTACATATACATCAATAATCATTTTATACTTTGCATATTAGGGACTAGTGAGATTCACCAATTTTTTAAACTTTAAAATAATTTTCCATCCTTAAAATTTTCCCTGGTCATATATCTCTATGCATGGCTTGAATGTTTATTTCTATGCATTAATCAGTTTACAGTTACATTTCTCATGATTAATGGTTAGCCCTACCATGTTTATGTCAGCTATTAAACTATTTATGTTTGAAATCCTTTGTTCTTCACAAATTTAATGTCCATCTCACTCCATTTTACCCAAGGATCCATTTTACCTCACTCAAATTGGCCCTTTAACAACCTTGTATCACCATTTGAAATCTTTCTTGACCTTTTCAACCCCATAGCCCAGTTGATCTGACATATTTTTACCTATCTTAGTCTTTGATCAGTTCATCCCTCACAACCTAAAACCAAAACCAAAAACCTACTTCATAACTAGGTTAAAATCAAGAGCACAATAAGCAAACACACAGATATCCCTTACACAAATAGAGAGAGCCCTATCTGATTCTAGGAAGGCTAGGTCCTTGGGCTTCAAAGACTGGTTTGATGTTACACTGTCATTTGGCTTGCTAATCAGCGAAATCACGAGACCCTAACAAGAGATAAAAACAAGTTCAGGCTTAAGTCCAAGGCTTTGCACAATCCAAGCTTAATTACAGAGGTCATTGATATAGAAGGTAAATATGAAGGGTTAAAGACAGAGAAAACCAAGAAGAAGGATAAAAAACAAAACCCCTTCGTAACAGCACTCATAATCCTCAAAGAGAAGAAATATGCCAAAGGGTTCTAAGGATGAGAAGGCCACTGTCAAGGAAGCAGACAAAAGAAAAACCAGATCAAGATAAACTACTAATAGCAAGACAAACTTGGATAAGCTTGCTGAAGCTGCAACCCACGTGGAAGGAAGGTAAAATGGTTTTTTGATACAAAAACCTTTTTTCTTATCAATCACAATTTTGAACAACAACTTAGATGCCAAAGAATATGATTCTGCACAGGTTTTTCAACATTTTCTATGCATTTTTGAAAAATAAACAGATCACTATTGAAAATTCTGGTAGCATCCTAGCTTTTTCACAGTTATAGGTTTTTGCCAAAATTTCCGGTAGTGCCTGTTTTAACTGAATTTTGACACCTGTCAGCGAATTTTCTGAGCCAGTTAAGGATAAAGACTCATAAAAAAATGGATATAACAATTGGTGTTGAAAAGTGGTTATGAGGTTGTTAGAGGTCATATTAAAATAATATACATGGTTATTTAAAGACCAAAGACATAAGGAGACAAATCAACAAAAAAAGGGGTAGCATGATAGCAAAATCAATAGTTCAACCCAGATTTCTTCTCTTCTTTCTTCTACATATGTCCATTCAGTTAGATTTCAATGGGATATGTTTGTAATGTTTTATGACACCTATGTAATGTTAGGAGTAGTGTTTCCTTCTTTTTAGAAGAGATGGAGTTGGTGCCTCTCTTTCTATATATACCGTTTGTAAATAAAATTTCGAGGGTGGAGGTTGGTCTACCTAAAGACTGAATATAATAAAGAAAAGGCTTTTTAATTCATGCTGGATGATTTTGTGACTCAAGGACCATCTAATGTATGGTGTGTCTTATTTCTTTGTTAATTTTTTCTAATTATGAGTTGCAGCAGCTAGTAAGGTGTGAGTGAGAAACTATTAAAGGATTTAATAGTCACAATTATCTAATTTCAGCTTTGGACAAATCATATGTGTGTTGTAGAACATGTCAGTGAATATTTCATAAAGGATTTGTGGAATACTTTATACATGCAATCTATTTTCTGAATGTTGTTTACTTTGCATAAACAAAGTTTGTGTAAAGAGCCATCATTACAGCTATGTGAGTGATTTATGATATAAATATTTCCTAGAATAGGTAACAACTATCCATATTCTTCATTTGTTACACTTTTATCCCTATAATACCAATTACCCATACAATTTATACTTCCTACAGCTTGCCAAATGCATGAAAGTTTTAAAGAATATAAAAAAACATTTCAAAAATCTTTGAGAAGCCATCCCACCACTCAAACAACCTTTCAAAATTTTAAATGAACTATGATGTGTAAGGCTTAATCCTTTTACTGTCAAGGAGTGACTTCATGCACTAACATAAACCTTAGAGAAATGTAGATGCGTCTATGAGGGCTTGATCTTAAACTGAAATATATTAAACATATCTACAGATCTGCAAATGTGGAACATTAAGAAACATGGATCCAATAGATCTATAAAGCCAAATGATATCAACTTCAAAATCATAGATCTAAATCCAGGATGCTATCAAAGAGTAATCGCAAACATATTTTACTGAGTGACTGATGTCTAGAAGCACTGCGTAAGCAACTGAAGATGACCTAGCTCAAATCTTCTTAGAAAAATCCTTATATGTGACCTTAAGAAGATGTGCCTACAACTATAGCTCCCTGGTCACTGGCATGACACAATTTTCCTACGAAACTAGCATGGATCAACTTGATCTAGCCTCAAAACCCTAGATGTGACCTTAACACACCCTACCCATGGTTATGGGAGATTGACCGCTACCTTGCCACGTTGTGCCTATGGCTCTGGCATGATTCCATTAGTTATGTGTATGTGAATATGGCCCAGAGGCCCTAGTTCAGAGCGATCCTCTCGCCTATGATTCCGTACCTTGCACGAGTTTCTTCCATCGAACCTATTGTTGGGACTCAAAGAGGTGGCTTATTATTGAAAAATCTAGTGCTTTCTCATTTAATTATCAACCCGGGGTAAGTCTTATTATTTCAAGAGTGTTTGCACAATATATGCGAGTCAGGTCGTCTAATAGCTACTCCTTGTCACTTATGAGGAATAATTTTTTGACTTCCTAAGCTCACTTATCCTAACGAGAGGTGGTTGGGATTGATTTTTAACCTAAGGTTGAACAACAAGATTGAGCAACTATCTAATTGAATTAAACAACAATCTAACTGAACTGAACAATAATCTAGAGAAATAAAGTAGCAATTGGATTGAATTAAACAACATTCTAAATAAACTGAACAACAATGGAATTGAATTGAACCAGTGGTCTAGCTACTGAGCAGTAATGGAATAGTAGTATAAATAACTGAACAGTAATGGAAGAATAGTATAACTAACTGAGAAATAATGTAACAACAGTATAAATGAAGCGATTTAAATGAATTTTACAACAATTATTTAAGTAATTTTGCAATGGAATTCTCTTTATGAATTAATTACTCGACATTGATCGACAGTTGAATGTTTCGTTGTGCTAAAAGAAAAATGCAATTCATAAAGATAGATAACATCGAAATCAGCTTATTATACGATCTGAAACTCAAATGCAATGGTATTGAAATAATTGGAACTATCTACTGATAATGAAACATTGCCATAAGTCGGAAAATACGATTGCGATTATCCTAATTCAAGAACGTGATTTCTAACAATCCTGAAGAAAGAGAACTATAACTTTATTGAATGGAAATATACTTTACAACTGCATCAGATACTTAAGAATTGGTTCTGCAACTACTCAAAGTATGAAAACCGGCAAGGAACTTCTAGGGGTTGGGCCCAGACCACCAGAAGATCTAGCGCAGAAAATACTTCAAAATATTATTGTTTAAAGCTCTATATTACATCCAGTGATGTTACAAAAATACAATTAGACAGGTTGGCTCTGATGCGTCGATTGAAGAATGAATTTCCTATCCTTTCTCCAACTCCTCTTCTCGTCCGTCCTTCGCCCTTTTAAAGGCAATTTCAAAAATGTGAAAGTATTTCCCAAATGATAGCCCGCTGCGCATGGATGTCGTTTGAGTTCTTGGACTCGAATTTGTCTGTCTGCCTTCTGCCGGCCGCTAGGAGTTACCAAGACCTCATATGTTTGCGTCTGTTGGTTAGCTTCTGTTTCCTATTGGTCTAGTCACTCTTCCTTCTTGCATGCGGAGATAAGAGAAGTCAATTTTATGCTACAAAAACATCCTTTTCATCATTAGTCTAATTGTTCTTGTTTTCATAATCTCTTTTTTCTCTTTATTGTTAATATGAAGAGGAATTCTCCCAAAATTGTAACATAATTTGAAGTAATTACATGGTGAGAACATACCTTAATTTGGTCCCAACATACTCCCCTTCTTACCTAATTGCATGTCCTCATGCAAACAGATGATTGAGATGTAGTTGCGTTAAGGAGAAGGTAGGGTAAACCTTTTTTTTGTATGATCTGAAGCCTTGTTTTAGTTTCATGAGTGCAAAGGAAATTCCTGTGGATCCTTTTGGTAATTCATATTTGTGATTATAATCCTCGAGAGGATACCAGAGGAGAGGGCTTCTGTATCTACATCCCAACCAAGAAGGCCCCATGTTGTAGACTAGGTTGTTGTATGAGAGGAATCTGGAGGCAGCAGCCTTGAAATTCCTGTAACTGAATGGCTCCCTATTCTTCACATTGTTCATGGAGGCCATCCATCTTTGCTTAGTTGCTACTAAGGTCACTTCATGAATGCCCCCAAAGTATTCTCGTGCATTTTCTATGATATCTTTATGGATGGGCCCCAGCCTAGTCCTCACACCTTACATTCTCATGAAGTTTTTGTGTTGGATGATCAGTTGCAGTGGTTTTGTAGGATCCCCCCTGACCCATAAATCTAGGCTATGCTCTCTTTTTTGGAAGATGTCGTAGGGTTTGGCCCACCTGATCTGGTTTTTAGCAAATGAAAGGAAGGCTTGTAGCTGCACATCCCCTATAAAGGGGCTATGGTTGTTGTCTATGTCTTCTTCTAAGAAGAAGTTATGCATGTAAATTTCACACAAGAGGCGTTGGACCTACTCATCCTGATCATTACAACAATGGACAAATTCTTCTATGGTCCTAAATGTAGTGGATTTTCCTACCCTGACAGCTTTAAATTTCAAGAGTAAATACCGTTCTGTTAGTAAGAAGGCATAGTTGGTTGCCAGAGCTCTGCATGATAGCGCATCATTATATAGAGAGAAAATTGTAGAGATTTTCTTATTAGCTTGCTCCACCTGGTCTTGTACCATTTTAACCTTTTCCTGTTCTCCTCTAAGCTGGGAAAATGTTTCATCTTCTGTGGAGGAGAGGTCAATGAAAATTTTTAGCAGTGCCTGATATTCTTGTAATGGCACCACCTCCTTCCTACATTGTGTTAGCTCATGTCGCACTTTCAATAGTTCATTGCGTAATTTCTAGTTGGCAGCTTTCTCTACTATATGGGCATAGGCAGGGGCTTCCTCTGTCTAGGTTCCCTTTTCTTCTGTAACCTTATGCTCAGTTTGGGTAGAGGCTTCAATGGTGTTTGCAAGTTCTGTCTACATTTTAGCCTTAGTGGTGTCTTCTAAGTTGGTCTGTACCCCAGCTTCTATAGTAGTTATCAAATTGGTTTGTATTCCAGTTTCCACGGTGGCAGCTAAGTTAGTTTGTATTTCGCCTTTGACAGTATTTACTGGTTCTGTTTGAGTTCCTGTAATAGAGGTTTCTTTCTTTGGCTTCCAGGCCCTTCTTTCTTTTTTCAATTTTTTTCTCAGATATTTTACCAATTTCTTTAATCTATTGTAGGTCCTTCTTAGTTTCTCACTTCTCCTTTCATCTAAATTTTCACCTGTCTTGATTTCAGCAGGTGGTAGGGGAGCAGAATTCCACTTTTCAGGGATGGTGTCTAAAATGGTGTTTCTAATTACGGCTTCAGAATTTACTTCAATGTGAGGGTCCTGAATAGGAGGAGCGATGCTACCTCCTAGTGACAAAGGGGTTGTCTCCATGTGTGTGCTTTGCTCCATAAGGACAGTGTCACCTGACTAATATTGTGATTCCATTCTCTCCTCTGTCTGCCCATCACTATAAACTTCATAATTATCAATAGGGGATAACACCTCATCATCTCATGGTTCCTCTTGGTTAGGTAGGACATTAGTGTGACCAGAGCTACTGGGGGTGGCGGATTTATCAAAAATTTCCTCTTGCTCCCCTGCTCCCAATGGGTTTCTTGATTCATAGTCTGTCCTTATTTTTCCTAGGACTCGAGCCATTTCTTCCTCTAAATCTTGCAAGGGTGCATGGGATGGTCTTGCTTCCTCCATGAGGTTCTAGGTTCCTTGGAGTGTCTTGGACCATTTTTGCCTTCTTGGTTATGAAGTTAAGGTTCGGGTCCTTTTTCTTCTTGGTGTATTTACCCTGGGGGGCTCAATTTTGGTTCCGTCAGGATTTATTTCTGGTTCCTATGCCTCAGGGTTAATGAAATTATCCCAGGCTATCTGATGCTTATTCAGCTCATGGATGATGATTAGTTTTATTAACCCCTGGTGACTAACCACTGCTTGGGGATTTTTGGCTTTCCTCAATCAAACAAAAGTATCATGCAATATGGAATTCAAGAAGGCAGGAAGATTAATTGAAATCTTTTGTTTAAGTGCAGCTTAAAGTTTGAGCTGTTGAGGTTTTACCACATCCCGACGTCCTTTGCATGTAATAAAATTTTGGATGAATGCCGCCAGCTCTTGCCATGGCTGGTGTAGAGAGGCAGGGTTAATCCCTTTGTTTTTTCATTCCAACGGTTCCTCTGGGTCCTAGTATGCTGCTACTACTTCTCTCAGGAGGATTTGCTTCTCTGCGCATCTTTCTCCTTGCGCTAGTATTCCATTAACTTCTTCGATAATTCCCTCTGTAACTGGTATAATTCGAATTTTGACTCTGGTTTTCCCTTCCTGCTGATTTTGCAGAAACTTGATTGCAATTCTCATGTCGAATCCCTATAGTCGGTGTACATATGTCAACCATCCAGCTTGCTGGAGGATGGCACTCGCTGCCTCTGAAATTGGAAAGTTTGCAGGCTCGCTCCAAAGGGTATTTCCTCCCATAGCTGATATGTTCTTTTCCTCTGATTGTATTTCTTCTTGGCTCTGTTGTTTTGACTAGATGTTGTATGCAAGTCAAAAAGAGATTGTGGCTCTGCGAAGATAATCTTCATGCCTTAATTGCAGTGTTCCTCTAGTCTTATCGATGCGTCTAATGAGATTTGTGCAGGGATTTCACATTCTTTCCGAATTAAGACCAATTACACCCCCTCCGTCATTGAAAGGGAACCCACACCCTCAAGTACAGGAGAGATTTGGTCGCTCATGAATGTAGACAGGGGAATGCCAGAATTTGGTAATGATAATCTACGTGTGAAGGAGCGGGCGGTTGATTAATTACTAACATATGCAGTATAAAGGTCAGATTTAGAAATTTTCATAATTGTATCTTATGCGGAAGTGACCGAAAAGTGAGAGGAAATAGCATAACTATTATTGCGATATGATGTCCTTGTACAACTGAAAAGTTATGATGGAAGCAATACTGAGTCAAGTAACGATTGGTGTTATCATCCCGAGGTTCAAAATATGTAAGCATATCTTTGTTAGTTATTCTTATGGCAGGTCATAATTATTACTAATTCGAATAATGACTTGTGGACGAAGAATGGAAGACAAGGTGTATATAAAAGAAATTGGCTATTGAAGGAGCATACTTTGAGACCACAAGCAGAGCCACTGCTGCCAGCAGACGTTCATAGCCTCGATAGGGTTTCTATTTTAACCCGAAAAATGAGCCAGGATCCTTATGTAAGAATAGTTATTTTGCCAATTTTATGGAGAGATCACCATGCTGGTATGGTGGCCAGATAACCATGGTGCCACTCACTAGAGTTGTAGCAAAGTGATTAGGCCGGCTCGTGATGAGACCTCCTTTCCTTCAAGTAATTAAGAAGGTCATTACCCTGGTGTGGTGGCCATAGTGGGCATGTCACTCGCTACACTCTTATGAATGTGGTAGGCTGGTTCATGATGAGACCCCCTATCCTCTCTTAAAATCTGCATGTAAGTGTAGTAATTCCTTTTGAATTGTAAAATATTGATCTATAAAGAGGTCATTGTGTTGGTGTGGTAGCCAGATAGTCACAATGCCATTCACTAGAATTGTAACAGAGTGATCAGGCTGGCTCATGATGAGACCTCTTGTCCTTCTATTAGATGAGAAGGTCATTACCCTGGTGTGGTAGCCATTGTTGGCATGTCAATTGTTAAATCCCTATGATCATGGTAGGTTGGCTCGTAATGATACCCCCTATCCTCTTAAAGATTTGCATGAACACATAATAATTTCTTTTTATACATAGAGGAAGGCTCATTAACTCCTTAAGAGTGAGGGATGGTGAAAGAAGTGGAAAAAAATGCCCATACCATTAATACCCCTTGTTCCATTCCTTCATGATGTTGAGATTCAACAAGATGATGAGCTTAGTGAAAAGAGTCGCCTTCACTAAGTGGGCCCGCAGGCTATTTTTGGCGCAAGTCTATTTTTAGACTATGTTTATTTTTAGACATGTCGATCATATTTCAGAAATTGCAGGATGCTATTTGTGGATGGTTGATCAAGTTGGAAAAATAGATGAAATTCTATTTTTAGAATATTGGGCGAAGTCTATTTATAGATTGTCAATCTAAAAATAGATGCATGTCGATTATTATTAGCTCTTAATAATAATCTGATTCTAAACAACAACTTATTCTCTTGGAGCACTTCAATTCAGTGCACAGATGTGGCACATCAGCAGATTGAAGGAATTATGCTATTCCTAAGGGTTTACTGGAGCTAATGCATGGAGGACTCAGTTAGAACTCAAGTGGCAGAGTTATGACACACTTGGAAGAAGTAGTTATGGAGTTGTATTCAGTTTAACTCAGTTGAGCTAGTTGTATATAGTCTAACTGATTGATACACTAGTGAGAGTGGAGTGAATTAATTATTTAATTAATTCATAAATAATAACTCATTAATCAACTGAAGAATACATTAGTTAACTACAGTGCATGGCAGTTTCAGTGGAGCCCAGTGGAGAGATAGGTGAAAGGGCAAGATAGACTATCTATTGTGACTATAGTGATGCATTTATTTCATCAAATACTCAGTGGGGATGCCAATGAGGATTGCGCAGTCAAGGATGGTGTGATTCAAATACATTCACAGCCATTCTTCAGCAGATATTGCGCAGTGGAGGCAGCCTAGCAGGTGGCAAAGATCAGTTCATGGATTTGCAAGATGAGGCCTGATTAGTGTATGACGATTGTACTATACTGAGAGCTTGTGATAAGCTTTGTATGTTTGTATGAGATTTTCATATGATATCCATGTTAGATAATATATAGTTGGGGTTTTCAGCTTCAGGATTTCCTGGTTAAAAACTGTGTTATGTGCGATTGAATATTTTTGTTTATGCTTCACATGTGTTTGCAATTAATTTTTCCACAAAAGATTAACAAGTGGAATAGATTCAGTATCTTGCATAAAGTTAAATAGTGTGAGATTAGGTGGATCTTGGACATATTCATGCTTAGTCCATATAATTTCTACATGGTATCAAAGCATTGTTGATTGAAGATTGCGATTGTGAAGTGAGTTTGTGCTGGTGGACAATTCGAATTTGCTACAGAAGATTCTTGGTGCAGAAATCGAGTATACATTGAAATGTCTTTCAACGGGTTGAGATTGGAGTATGCCCTTGATGGGAACTCGAATTACATATCCTGGAAGGAAAGGATGGAGGTAGTGTTGGATGATAATGGGCTGAAGGAGTTCATTGATAGCGATGTTCCTAAGTCGGGATCTAGAGATGCTGCATTACTTGAAGCATGGCAAAGGAAGACTGCAAAGACGAGGAGAATTATGTTGGAAGGTGTGAAGAACCATATTGTGTCTAGCCTTCATAGGAAATCCACTCCATTATTAATGCAGAATTATTTAACAGAATTGTTCCAAAGCAGAAGTGACTAGAGGAAGTTGGTGCTTAAAGAAAAGATCATAAAAATAAAAATGGAGAAAGGCGACAGTATTCCAAAATACCTCATGAATTTTTTCCACTGCAAGGATGAGCTGGGAAGTGTGGGGGTTACAGTTGATGAATAAGACTTGGTGAGCTTGGCTCTCCTTGGGCTTCTGAAGAGTTTGCATAGCTATGAAGACTCTGTCAATGGATGGGAGAAACTACCAGGATGGGAGCGGCTTTGGTCGGATCTTGTACAGGAGGAGATAAGGTGGGGTACGAGGGATGGATCTTCATCAAAGAATGAAGATGAAGAGAATTGCGCTTTGGCTTCCAAAGAAAGGAAAGGGAAGGGGAAGAAAAATCCTTCTAAATTTGGTGCGAAAGCCAAGAAGTAGGACTTGTCCAAAGTGAAGTGTTTTCACTTTCACGAGCATAGACATTTCACCACTAACTATCCATGGAAGAATAAGAATAAGCAGGCTGCTAGATCTGTAGCTGAAGAGGCCTTAGCCTTGAAATTTGAGCTAGATTTTTCCTTGATCACATGCTTGGTTTCAATATGCATGGGATCGGTGTGGTATATTGACAGTGGTGCATCTTTCCATATGACGGGAGACAAAGAGTTGTTCAGTGACTAGGAGGAGAAGGACCTCCAGATGCATATAGATATGGGTGACGATGGTAGGAACAATGCAACAGGCATTGGGACCATTACCTTTGAGAGGGATTCTGGTAATCCATTCTTGTTGAAGAATGTTATGCATGTTCCAGGTCTGAAGAAGAACTTGGTCTCAGTCACAATGCTGGAAGACAAAGGTTATGATGTTGTTTTCAGTGAGGGAAAATATTTCCTTCGACATAAAACAATGGGTCAAACCAAGAAGATAGGGGTTCGAATTAAGAATCTCTACAAGATATAGGTAGATGGCTGCGCTGCAATGGTGGGCAAAGCAGAAGAAGTGGTGAGCTGGGATGAGGGCGAGTTATGGCACAGGAGATTGGGCCATCTTCACCATGGCACTTTGAAGATATTGTAGCAAATTTCTACTAGATTTCCCAAGGGTACTATTGAGCAGTTAGATCAGTGCAAAGGATGTGAAATGGGTAAGTTTGTGAAGACCACTTTTCATGAGAAGGAGAACCGTGCTTCAGTGATCCTGGATATAATTCACACAAACATGTGTGGACCATTCTCGGTTGCTTCAACAACGAAACATAGGTATTATGTGATATTTTTTTATGACTTTTCTCATGTATGCTAGATCTTCTTCATGCAGAAGAAGAGTGAAACATTCTCAAAGTTATATGAGTTCAAGGCATTGGTGGAGAAGGAGTTAGGGAAGCAGGTGAAAGCTCTAAGGAGAGATAATGGTGGTGAATACATCTCTGGAGAATTCAAAGAATTCTGTAGCAAATAAGGAATTTGAAGAGAACTCATAGCGCCTCATAACCCACAGTAGAATGGGGTCACGGAGAGAAAGAACAGAACGATCGTGGGTGTTGCATGAGCGATGCTGCATGACCAGGGCCTACTGATGCACTTGTGGGTGGAAGCATGCAACACTGCGGTTTATGTGCAAAACCATTGTCCTCATAGAGTACTTGGCATGAGTACACTCGAGGAATCTTTTACTGGTAAGAAGCCTGATATTTCTCATTTGAAGATTTTTGGCTCACCTGTTTACATTCATGTGATGAAGGATGCCAGGAAGAAGTTGGAGCCGACTACAGAAGTTGGGATATTTGTGGGGTACACAAAAACACCCCATAACTATCGTGTGTATTTTCCAAATAGTCGAATGACTGTTATGCAATGGGATATAACATTCAATGAGGTGAAATCCATGAAGTTGTCACTTGAGAGGGAGCTACATTTGCATGGGGAGGAGGAACTTCTTGTTCCCAAAGATGAGCCTCTAGATGTGGATCAGCCATAGGAGGAGATTCATGGAGTGGAGGAGTCCACTCATGCAGAACCAAAGATCAGACAAGACAGGAAGCGTACCACATAAGCTGAGAGACTGAAGGTGGATGCGGCACAAAATGTAGGAGTTCCTACATCACATCGCAGACAGAGACAGTCACCTGACCGATATACTAGATACATGGCTCTTATGAGCAAGTGTATTATGACAGAGCCATCTTATTTTGAAGAAGTAGCGTAGGAGCCCACATGGGTAGATGCCATGGTGGAGGAGTATGACTCCATTGTCAGAAACAGTGCTTGGGAGATTGTTCCAAGGCTGGTGGGAAAATCAGTTGTAGGATCAAGATGGATCTACAAGGTAAAGAAAATTGTTGATGGGAGCATCGAGAAGTATAAGGCAAGATTTTTTGCTTAGGGCTTCTCATAGAATGAGGGGATTGACTATGAAGAAACCTTTGCACCTATCACATGATATTCTTCCATACAGACCATCCTTGCTTTCTCAGCGCAGATGGGTTGGCACATTCATCAGATGGATGTGAAGACTGCGTTCCTTAATGGGATCATTGAGGAAGAGGTGTACATTGAGCAGCCTGAAGGATTTTGAGATCTTCAGCAGCGAGTCGCATGTGTGCAAGCTCAAAAGAGTGTTGTATGGGCTGAAACAAGCACCCCGTGCTTGGTACACTCGGATCGACAAATATTTCTCTGGACATGGCTTCACCAAGAGTGAGGTGGATGCAAACCTATACCAGATTGTGGTTGAGGGTAAGCTTTTTATCATTGTACTTTATGTTGATGATTTGATACTAATAGGTGATGAGCAGTTGATACACTCATGCAAGGAAAATATTCCAAAGGAGTTTGAGATGAAGGATTTAGGCCTCCTTCATTATTTCCTTGGATTGGAAATATGGCAGCGGGAAGGTGAACTATTTATGTCTCAAGGAAAGTATGCCCAGGAGATACTGGAGAAGTTTCACATGCAAGTCTGCAAGCCTATCGACACTCCTCTTCCAGGAAATTGGAAGAAAGAGGATGCTACATCAATAGAGGTATTGGATGCCACTTTTTATCGACAGTTGTTGGGTTCGCTCATGTATTTAGTCAATACAAGACCAGACATATGCTATGCGGTGAACCAGCTTTCACAAGCGATGGTTAAGCCTACCAAATTCTTTTGGAAGGAGGGCAAGCATGTCCTGAGATATCTCAAGGGAAAATCTGAGTATGGTTTATGGTATAGACAGAAGGATGCGGTGAAGTTGCATGGCTTCATGGATGCAGATTGGGTAGGAAGCCCAACGGACAGAAAGAGCACATCAGGAGGGATTTTCAATATTGGATCTATGGAAGTTTCTTGGTATAGTAGGAAACGAAGATCTGTGGCACTCAGTTCAATGGAAGTGGAATATATGGCAGCAATTTTAGCTTCATGTGAGGCTATCTGGATGAGGAAGATTCTGGTTAGTTTTTTCGGTTCACATTTAGATCCCATGGTGATTCATTGTGATAATTAGAGTTGCATTAAACTCTCGGTTAATATTGTGTTTCATGATAGATCTAAACATATTGATATCCGGTATCATCATATTAGAGATTGTGTGCAGCAGAAGATCATGTTGCTTCAATACATTCCCACGGAGGATCAGGATGCAGATATTCTGACGAAGGCGCTCACCAGGAGAAAATTCAAATACCATAGATACAGGATTGGGGTGAAGGATAATCCCTATCTTGTTGAGAGGGAGTGTTGAGATTCAACAATATGATGAGCTTAGTGAAAAGAGTCGCCTTCACTAAGTGGGCCCGCAAGCTATTTTTGGTGCAAGTCTATTTTTAGACATGTCGATCATATTTTAGATATTGTAGGATGCTATTTGTGGATGGTTGATAAAGTTGGAAAAATAGATGAAATTCTATTTTTATAATATTGGGTGAAGTATATTTATAGATCGTCAATCTAAAAATAGATGCATGTTGATTATTATTATCTCTTAATAATAATAAAAATCTAAACATCAACTTATTCTCTTGGAGAACTTTAGTTCAGTGCACAAATGTGGCACATAAGTTGACAGAAGGAATTACACTATTCCTGAGGGTTTACTGGAGCTAATGCATGGAGGACTCAGTCAGAACTCAAGTGGCAGAGTTATGACATAGTTGGAAGAAGTAGTTATGGAGTTGTATTCAGTTTAACTCAGTTGAGCTAGTTGTATCTAGTCTAACTGATTGATAGACTAGTGAGAGTGGAGTGAATTAATTAGTTAATTAACTCATTAATCAACTAAAGAATACATCAGTTAACTACAGTGCATGGCAGTTTCATTGGAGACCAGTGGAGAGATAGGTGAAAGGGCAAGATAGACTATCTGTTGTGACTATAGTGATGCATTGATTGCATCAAAAAATCATTGGAGATGCCAATGAGGATTGCATAGTCAAGGATGGTGTAATTTGAATTCATTTAGAGCCATTCTTCAACAGAGATTGCGTAGTGGAGGCAGGCTAGCAAGTGGAAAAGATCGGTGCATGGATTTGCAATATTAGGCCTGATTAGTGTATGACAATTGTATTGTATTGAGAGATTGTGATAAGCTTTGTATGTTTGTATGAGATTTTCATATGATATCCATGTTACATAATATATTGTTTGGGTTTTCAGCTTCAGGATTTCTCGGTTAAAAACTGTGTTATGTGCGATTGAATATTTTTGTTTATGCTTCACATGTGTGTGCAATTAAATTTTCTGCAAAAGATTAACAAGTGGAATAGATTTAGTATCTTGCATAAAGTTAAATAGTATGATATCAGGTGGATCTTGGACGTATGCATGCTTAGTGCATATAATTTCTACACATGTTGTAGGGACATATTACTTAAATAGTATAGAAATATATATCATCATAAGGTCATGTATTGTATGATAGCATATTTGAACTGAGGGTGACTTAGCCTTTCATTTCATGTGTGCATAATGTCAGCTTCCTATTTAAGAATTATAGTGCCAAAGGGCCATCATATTTGTAATTTTACCATTTTCCCTCTCTCTTTCAACTGCCATTCCCTACTCAAGGTTACTCAATTTGAGAAAAACAAAAAAAGAATGGCTTTTTAAGTTGTTCAAATAGCAGTTGTTCAGAAATTGAGCAGCAACTATTCACATATTGCTTGGCACAATTAAAAAACTCTTAAAAAGTTTGTTCAATTCGAATGAAAAAAAGTCGTTCAAAGATCGAACAACAGTTGTCCCATAATTGAATAGAAAAAATAAAAGCACAGTAATGAACAGTTGTCCAGTTCGACCGAACAACAGTCGTTCAAGGAGTGAATAACAGTTATTCAATAATTGAAAAACAAAGTTAAAAACGTGAAAACGATTGTTCAATTTTGGTTGAATCAGCAGTCGTTCAAAGATAGAACAACAGTTGTCCATGAATTGCTCATAAAAAATAAAAAAACGCCGCAAATGGCTATTCAATTTGACTGAGCAGCAGCTGTTCAGAGATTGAACAACAAATGTCCACGAATTGAAAAACAAAAAATGAAAACATAGCAAATGGTTGTTCAATTTGGTTGAACCGCAAACATTCAAAGATTGAACAACAGTTGTTCTCGAATTTAACAGAAAAAATAAAAAACACAGCCATGACTGTTCAATTTTATTGAACCGCAGTCATTCAAAGATTGAATAGTAGCTGTTCTCGAATTGAATAGCAAAAATAAAAAAACACCAACGAATAGATGTTCAGTTCGACTGGACATCAGCCATTCAAGGATTGAACAACAACTATTCATGAATTGAACAACAAAGTTAAAAATGTTGAAATGGTTGTTCAATTTTGGTTGAATCAACAACCATTCAAAGAATGAAAAATAGTTTTCCATGAATTGAACAACAAAAATAAAAACACTGCAAATGGCTGTTCAATTGAGCAGCAGCCGTTCAGAGATTGAACAACAGTTGTCCATGAATTGAATAGAAAAAAAAAACATAGAAAATGGCTGTTTAATTCGACTGAACAGCAGCCGTTCAAATATTGAAAAAAATTTGTCCACGAATTCAACAAAAAAAATAAAAACACAAATCGATGGATGTTCAATTCGACTGAACAACATCCGTTCAAAGATCGAACAGGAGCTGTCCCCGAATTGAACAACAATAAAAACACAATCTTACAAGGAAAATAAATTGCAAATGTGAAGAATGTACAACAAAACAAGACAATCATATACATTATTTACAAATGATGTTGGCGAACCTCTCATGTACTTGAGTTTGTGGGGCTATCACCCCCTTTCACCACAACTTGGATGGTGGGATCATTTCATACCTGTTGACAAAAATATTCTTTCATGAGAGGTTTGCGATAGAGGAATACTCTGTGTCTGTTAACTCAAAATGTTGAACCGGTCCCATATATGGTGGTCAAGGTGAGGGTTCCATTGCTATGTACTTCCTGAATCTCATATGGACCGAGCCACCTTGTTTGCAGTTTTCCTGGAAAGTCTTGGAATCTGGAGTCATAGAGAAGTGCCCAATCTCCTTTTTGAAATACCTTCTTCTTTATTAGGTTGTCATGCCACTTGGATTGTTGTTGTTGAATGATCATTGTGCGTTGCAGGGCTAGCAGTCGAATTTCATCTAGTTCATTTATTTGTTGGAGTCTCCTATCTTGAGCTTCAGTTAAGTCCAATCCCATTTCCTGGGTTGTTCTCAGAGTTTTATTTTCGAATTAAATAGGGAAGATAGGTTCTCTCCCAAATACTAGCTGATATGGTGAATATCTACTGGTATTCTTCCAGGTTATATAATAAGCCCATAAGGCTTCTGGTAGTCTAGTGGTCCAGTCCCGGTGATGTGCTGCTACCGTCTTGGTAAGAATTTCCTCCAGGACTTTGTTGGTGCTTTCGACTTGCCCATTGGCCTGCAGGTGGTAAGGAGACATAACTCTGTGGAAGATATGGTGATTTCTTAAGGTGGATGTGATCTTATTTCCTGTGAATTTTTCCCCTCCATCGGTTATCACTTCCCTTGGCAAGTCGTATTGCACAAATAGTTTAAAGAGAAACTTAATTACTAATTCTTCTGTGGCTCTTGACAAGGCCACTTCTTTTACCCATTTGGTGACATAATTTGTGGCAACTAATATGTGGGCTTTCTGGTTTGATGGTGGGTTGAATGGCCCAGCAAAGTCCAACACCCATTGTTCAAATGGTTCCACCACCAATTGTGGTTGTAGCAACATTTCATCAGCTTGGCCTGGGCAGCCTATCCTTTGGCATCTATCGCAGGCCTGGACATATTTCTTTGCGTCTTTGAAAATCATAGGCCAATAATAGCCTAATTGCAACACTTTATGCCCTGTCCTGCATTCTATGAAATTTCCACCACATGGTTCATCGTGACAGGCTCGTAAGATGTCATAGATTTCATCTTCCCTTATGCATCTCCGTATGTGCATATCGGCCCCTGTATGGAATAGGTATCCCCCAATCCAATAGAATATTGCGCTTTGTTGTACAATCAGTTTCCATTCTCTCGATGTTAAGTTTCTGGGTAGCTTCCCCACTTCCATATAATTTGCCACATCTGCATACCATGGTGTTTTTACTGCTACAAAAAATAGGTGTTCGTCAGGGAATTGATTGTCAACTATTAGCGTGTCATCTGTTTTGGGGACTCTGGACAGGAAGTCTGCGACCACGTTTTCCTTCCTTGGATGGTCATTGATTGTTATACTGAATTCCTGCAACAAAAGTAACCAATGAGTTATTCTCCCATTCGTGATTGTTTTATTATCTAAATATCTAATAGTAGAGTGGTAAATATACAGGAACACTTGATATCCAGTTATATAGTGCCTAAATTATTGATAGCATAAATGACAGCCAGGAATTATTTTTCGGTCACTATATAATTTAATTCGGCATGAGTAACGTTTTTATTGATATAATAAACAACATAAGTCTTTCGGTATTCTTATTGGCCAAGGACTGCTCCTATTGTTGTATCAGATGTATCGGAAGAGATGTGAAAGGGTAGTTTCCAGTTACAACCTCGCAGGATTGGTGCTGTTGAGACCAGCCTCTTCAAGTTTGTAAAAGTAGTGTCACATTTGTCAGTCCAATGGAATTAAACATTTCCAGTCAGTGCATACAGAGGTGCAACTATCTGTGAGAAATTATTTATAAATCTGCGAGAATATCCTGCATATCCCAGAAAACTGCGCACCTCTGTCTGTGTACAAGGTGTGGCCAACAGAAGGATTACCTCTATCTTAGCTGAATCTACCTGTATTCCAGCCATAGAAATGTAGTGACCTAGGATTACCCCCTTAGTCATCATCATGTGGCATTTTTCGTTTCTTAGACATAATTTAGTAGCAATACATCGTTCTAACACTTTTTCTAGCGTTTCTATAGCTTGATCAAAGTCTTCCCCATAGGGTGTAAAATCATCCATATAGATTTCAAGTCCCTCATTTATTAAGTCAGAAAAAATGCTAATTATGGCTCTCTTAAATGTTTTTGGGGCATTACATAATCCAATTGGTAAAAATCTGTAAGCAAAAGTACCCCACAGGCAGGTAAAGGTTGTCTTATCTTGGTCTTCGGGAGCTATTTCTATTTGATTGTATCTGCTGAATCCGTCAAGAAATGAGAAGAGCTATTTCCCATCCAATGTATCAAGGACTTGGTCAATGAAGGGGAGGGAGAAATGGTCTTTTTTTGTTGCCTTATTTAATTCTTTGTAATCTACGCAGATTCCCAACTTCCCATTCTTTTTAGGGACAACTACCAGAGGGGAGACCCATTTGCTGTCTGAAATAGGATAAAGGAAATTTACATCTAGCAGTTTTTTCAGCTCCTCTTTTACAATAACTTTTAAGTGCGGGTTTAATCTTCGTTGGGGTTGTCTAATGGGGCTTGTTTCCCTATCGGTATAGATATGGTGCATGCATAGCTGTGGGTCTAAACCCTTCATATCTTGGTAGTCCCATGCAAATTTACCTTGGTGCTTCTGGAGGAATTTTATGGGTTTTTGTTTTTGGTCGTCATCCAAACTGCCATTAATATTCAGAACCTTTCCTAGCTTGATCTCAATAGGTATGTTGTTACGAATAGTGGTTGTGGAGATATGTTTAGTCTCGAAGTCTGTCACAGGATCCTCTTGATCTTCATGTTCGAGGACTATTTTCAACATTTGACATTTTAGATTTTCAGGTGTGGGTGACTGATTCATAAAATTATTGATTACATCATCTTCAGTTTGATCCTTGAATTTGAGAGCTTCTACTAGTGTCAGAGGTGGATGGATGTTTTGCTCCCAATATGTGTCTGTATGTTTGTGAATTTTTACCATGGGCAAACTTGGTTTTCCAGGCGGATAAATAATGATATTTTTTATAGAATCTCCTCTAGTGATATTCATTCTACCTGCTTGACAGCCTATCTAAGCATCTGTTGTGGAAGCCAAGGTCGCCCAAGAATCAATGGGTGCCCTTCCATCCTATTTTTTGGATTAATGACTAAAAAATCAGATGGGTATTGCCATGAGTCCATAGAGACCATGATGTCTTGCACTATACCTTCCAATTTGATAACAGACCTGTCAACTAGTTCTAGAAGTGTGGCCGTAGGTTCTAAAGTTGATATGCCCAGTTTTCGCAAGCTCCAGTAGTTAGGATGTTAATGGTTGCCCCCAGGTCAACCAATGTTTTTGGAAATGAGTGGCCAAAGATTTTCACAGTTACAATGGGTTTTCCTAGGTCTTCATATTTCACAGGTGATTGCCTACCTAACAACAAGTCAGATAGCGTCCCTACCACATGAACGGTGGGTGTAGCCTTTGTTTTCTTGACTTTTTTTTCCACATAATACTTTGATTGTATTTGCATAGATGGGAATGTCTTGGATGGCCTGAGAAGAGGAATTTTGATACAAAGTTTTCTTAATTCCTCTAGGATGTCAAAATCTGGAGTGATTATAGGCATGGGTAGATTTAATCTTTTAGTAAATGGAGGTGGATTCACCCCAAGTTCTTCAGGTCTTTGTTGATTAGTTGTTTCCTTATCTTTACCTGTTTCTGTTATATTCGTCAAGCTAGGTTCTGTTGAGGTTTCAATTCGGGATTGAGGTGGAGTTGTGGCTTCTATAGGCAAGATGGTACGTCCTGATCTTAACCTCAGTTCGTTGCATTGTTTATATTTGGCATTGGGTTTTGGATTTTATATGATCTGAATTAATTGAACCGATCTGTTATTGGGATTAGGATTGGGTTGGTCTGGCAATTGAGGGCGTATGGCAAGCTGCTGGTTATGATCAACTGGGTAGGGAGTTGGCAACGTAGGTTGATTTTGGGTCCCTGCTCCTATCAGCAGATTGACCATTCCCATGGGTCGCTACCAATTCTAATTGGTATTTTGAGTAGGGGGGTTTGGCCATTGGCTTTGATACGGGACATTCTGCCAATAAAGGGGAGAGTAAGGAAATTTCTGCCAATTATTCCCTGATGGAGGTTGTGTAGGCCAGGGTGGCATAGGAAATGCTTGGTTTGGCTAGGTTGGGAAAGATTTTTGATTCTGCCAAGTTGTTGCAGGGTTTTGCTAGCTAAACTACGGTGAAGGAAAGTATTGAGGCAGGTCTTGCAGTATGCCAAGTCATTCTTGCCATTGCTGACGTTGATTCATTAAATAGACTAGCTTTATTTCTTCTTCTGCTTCCTTGTAGACGAATTTCAACCTGGGAAGTGAAGGAAACTGGTCTGTGGTATGATCCTTAGTGCAGATAGCACAAGTTTGAACCATGTCTAAAGGAAATTCCCTATGGCTATGCTTCTTCCGAAATCTTGGGCAAAATATGGCCAGGTTTTGTTTTGCTATAGCTTATTTCTGTTTGGCTTGTAAAACATCAAGTTGTGTTGTCAAAGTACCCAAGATGTTAGTTTTTAAATTTTCTAACAGATTTCCAAATTTTGCCTTGGTTACATTGTCATTGGTCTTCTTAAGGTCTTTCTTCATAGAATCACGCCCAACAGGCCTATTTCGTGAGCTACCTCGGGAGCATCTAATACATAAGGAAATAATCTCGTCGTATTATTCCTAGTAAATATCTCCCTTCCCCATTATGTTAAGCATCTCAACCCATTCTTCCTTTATCCCTTTAAGCATCGTGGCTTTCAAAATGTCCTTGGATAGCATGGTATATGGGGATATTTGTAAATTGTATTGAAATATTTCTATGTATTCCTCTAATGTTTCATTGTCTTTTGCAGACATGTTGAAGATTTCATCTTTTAGATCTCAGGTTCGGTAATAGTCTTGGTATTTGGTAAGAAATATATTCTTCATTTGGTCCCAGTTGTTTATAGTTCCCCCACCTAATCCCATGAACAACGTAGCACAGTTCCTTTTAAGGTAGAGGGAAATAGTTTTAGTTTCTAGGGATCAGTGGTGTAGTCATATCCTCTGTATAAGACATAAAATTCAAATAGGAATGCATTAGGATCTTCTGTGGTTAATCCGTGAAAGGTGGGGATGTTGTGCAAGGGAATGGATTTCATAGGGGCATTGGCAGCATGATCAAAAATAGGGTATTCTAATGTTGATGTTTTCCTCTAGTTATAATTTTGATTATTTGCCATCTGATCAAAGAGGTGCTAGAAATCTTCAAGAGCTTTTTGATCTAGAGGAGTGACTCTAATAGGCTTGGGAGGTGATGCGGTGGGGGTTTTACATCACTTCCCTGATCTGGGATCCTAAGTACTTCTATTTCAATTACTTCTTTGGGGGACTTAGGTTTTGATATTTCTATGTGAATTCCTCCACTAGTTTCTCCCCCTCCTTCTTGTAGGTTGCAAGAGCCTCCCTCTTTTGAATGGCCAGTTCCTATATGAACAACAGTCTGCAGGATTTTCTCAGACCCCTCTGTCTTGCAGTGAATCTTGGCGTAGGATACAAATGGTGAGGTTGTCGCCTGAGGGAGTGTATTAGGACTTTGAATGGAAATAGTTCTAAGTCCCATAGATGCCTAAGATTAAGCTTTCTTAATGATTTCGTCTATATATGTTGTTCTTCCAAGGGTCACTGGTCCTTTGGATTGTGAGGATGGTTTTGAATGATTTTGGATTGTTTCTATATTTTTCTTCCTATACATAAAATAAGAGCACTTATCCTACATTCTTTGAACGACTTGCTGTTAAGTGGGCTAGAGGGCAAGCATGTTTCTTGCCGGTACGTAGGTTCTTACCTCTTGTTTTCAATACCCAACTCTTCACAGCAATGGAGAAAGATGAATAAAGGAGATGAATCTTAACACTCTCCTTGGCAATGGTGCAAAAATGTTGGGACTCAGAGAGGTGGCTTATTATTAACAACTCTATCACTTTATCATTTAATTATCAACTCGGGGTAAGTCTTGTGTTGGCACAATATATGTAAGTCAGGTCATCTAATAGTTACTCCTTGTCACTTATGAGGAAGAATTTGCTGACTTCCTAAGTTCACTTATCCTAACGAGGGGTGGCTGGGATTGATTTTTAACCTAAGGTTGAGCAGCAAGATTGAGCAACTATCTAATTGAATTAAATATCAATCTAACTGAACTGAACAACAATCTAGAGAAATCAAGTAGCAAATGGATTGAATTAAATAGCAGTCTAAATAAACTGAACATCAATGGAATTGAATTGAATTAGCAGTCTAGCTAACTGAGCAGTAATGGAACATCAGTATAACTAACTGAGCAGTAATGGAACAACAGTATAAATAACTGAGCAATAATGGAACAACAGTATAACTGCAGTGATTTAAATGAATTGTACAACAATTATTTAAGTAATTTTGCAATGGAATTCTTTTTATGAATTAATTTCTCGACATTGATCGACAGTTGAACTCTTCGTTGTGCTAAAAGAAGAATGAAATTCATAAAGACAGATAACATCAAAATCATCTTATTCTACGATCTGTAACTCAAATGCAATGGTATTGAAAGAATTGGAACTATCTACTGATAATGAAACATTTCCATAAGTCGGAGAATACGATTGCGATTATCCTAATTCAAAAACGCGATTGCTAAAAATCCCAAAGAAAGAGAACTGTAACTTTATTGAATGGAAATATACTTTACAACCGCATCAGATACTTAAGCATTGATTCTGCAACTACACAGAGTATGAAAACCAGCGAGGAAATTCCAGGGGTTGGGCCTAGACCACCAAAAGCTCTAGCGCAGTAAAAAACTTCAAAAGATTATTATTCAAAGCTCTATATTACATCCACTTATGTTACAAAAATACAATTATACAGGTTGGTTCTAATGCACCGATTGCAGAATGAATTTCCTATCCTTTTTCTGACTCCTCTTCTCGTCCATCATTCACCCTTTTAAAGGTGATTTCAAAAATGCGAAAGTATTTCCCAAACGATAGCCCGCTGCGCATGGCTTTTGTTTGAGTTCTTGGACTCAAATTTATCTGTCTGCATTTTGTCGGCCGCTAGGAGTTACCGAGATCTCATATGTTTGCGTCCGTTGGTTAGCTTTTGCTTCCTATTGGTCCAGCCACTCTGCCTTCTTACATGCGAAGATAAGAGAAGTCAATTTTCTGTTACAAAAACATCATTTTCATCATTAGTCTAATTTTTCTCGTTTTCATAATGTTTTTTTTCTCTTTATTGTTAATACGAAGAGGAATTCTCCCAAAACTGTAACATAATTTGAAGTAATTACAGGGTGAGAACATACCTTAATTTGGGCCCAACACCTATGTGAGCCAAAATAGAATATACAAACCAAGTCCAAGAGTGCAAGAAGAGTGGGTTGAGGCCAATCTATTCCATTTCATTAATAAATAAAATAATTCATAAGTTAAGTTCCGATTAACTGATTTGGGCTATCTATAGGTCAATTTTTGTACTCTAAAAAAGAGGAATATAATGCAATTATGATCTCAACCATCTGAGCTGTCAAAAGTGGAATTTGACCATAGTTGCATAATTTAATCACTTCCTCTCAACCAGGGAGAATTCCACCTGCCAATATCTTTTCATCGATCAATTTTTCATTGTGGTATCTTCATGCATCATCACGTATCGTCACTAATTATCTCTATCATGTAGTCATCATGTTGTGAACCTATTACAAATCATCAACGAACTTATCATTCTTACTCATGCTTATCTATTGATTTTTTTTCTTGTATGATGAACATTATTGAATCTAGAAGAAGAATAATTTGTCACCAAAGAGGAGCTTAAGCTACCACCCTTCATCCATCATCCTACCATTTTGAATCTTAGCCAACGGGGGCTACTACTCGGAATATCATCATCAATCATCATCAAAGAGAATATCATCAAGGAGCATGCCTCAGCCTGTAATTGCATTGGTGAGTGCATGTTGAACCAGAATATCATGGGGGAGATATACCTCTACAACCATATATCTAGCAATAGGATATCCATGCAGGGGAGCCCATCTCAACCCTTGTATCACATTGGGGAGCTCAATCTCAACCAGGAATTTCATAGCGTTATCTCAACCCATCCTATTTCCTATTGATATTCCCATCGATGACCCTGAATAGTCATGTGGTAGAACACCTACATCATAATTGACTTAGGTTGTACACCCCAAGTACACTCTCAAGTCATTGGGAAAACAAGGAGTGGTATTCCCAACAAGCCTTGCCTATGGGTATGATGCCAATAGGGGTATACTTTGTAAATACCAATCAAGAGAGAAGCATTCTCCAACCCTATGAAGATAGGTGAGAAACATCTATAACCCTATGGGTAATAGATAGGGAATACGCCCTATTGTCGAGAGTTCCCTCAACTCTAGGAGCCCTCCATCTCAATTCATCATCTTGGGAGCTCAAACAGGGAGGAAGAATTTTCTCAGTGTCCTTGATCAGTGTTACTCTCATCATACTCATATCTAGTATTTTCTTGTCTCAATAGTAGTTTATTCATGTTCATATAGGAAATAAAATCAAATTTTATGTGTTAGAACATACATAATAATAACAAGAGGCCATAATCATCCTCCCTCTCACGGAGGTGTCAATCAAAATGGATACCATAATAATCCTCCCTCTCATGGAGGTGACAATCACAAGCCTAAGCTTGTCTCGAACAACTGAACTCTCTCAATGTAAGAGTATATTTCCCAATGATGTATACATATATGGGATTATTTTTCATCACAGTGCATCCATTTCATATCCAGATCATGCTCAGATAACTCTCTAAGGAGCTTCTTCATCCTGCCTCACAGTTATCATGCTAGCAACATTGTAGCCAACCTCGGATCGTGCTATGGACCTCTCATACAAGATATCATGGCAGATCTCATATTAAGGCAGCATAAAAATATGCCCATAAATATTAATCCCAAAAATCATCAGTTCATTCATGCAGCTACATATCATGGGAGAAATATCTCAACCTTTAAAAGTATAACATTTCATGGATATATTTTAAAAATATGTTTGGTGGAAATTTTGAATGAAGCAACTAAATCATGAATTTAATCATGTTCTATACACATAATATATGGATGGATGTTCAAAATACAACATCAATGTTTCCATCAACTATCAGATTCCATGTCAAGTTCAACAATATTTGAACTTTAACCTAGACATTACAATGATTTACATTTCCATTACACTAATACATTTTATCAGCATATTTTCAATATATGAATTTTTTCCCAAATATCAGAAATTGATTAATCATGCCATGATACATTATCTCAAGCTTCAAAAACCATATCCCTCTTAATTATATTGTCAGAGGCTCATCACCTGTCAAGGGTATATTATAAGTATGTAAAACCAAAGACATAATCAAAGTCAAGGCCATACCTTGGAACTCATTATCCTGACTTCATCAGATAACTGTCAAGTATGGAAGAATTTGAATTGGGGAGCTTGCATCATGCAACACTCTCAGTAAGCATAATGTCTTACCAAGCCAACATAATCAATATTAAATAAATAAATGTAGTTTCAAAAAAATCATATCAATAGATTTTAGAATCCATACCAAAACTATTATCAAATACATTGATATCATAGTATCAATTCTTTCAACCAGGTGACAGGTAGAGCTCATATCCAGTCTTGACTTCATTTACTATCAAGCCATCAATTTTGTCATTTAACATGCCATTACAAGCCATTTCCGTCACTATATGCAAGTGAATACATCAAGGTTAATTCATGCAAGTTCCATCTTCATATTAAATCACAACAACCATTGTGCTAGGAACAAGGAGGCCAATACAGAACCAAAAATCATTGTCATTGGGGAAAAATCAACAATCAACAGATCAAGTCCAAATAGAGATATATATGATCCAAAGACATGTATCAATCATAAATTCAAATTTCTAAAAAATCATGTCAAAAGTTCCAAACACATATCATCAATCATCCAAATCATGTCAAACTTTTGTAGCACAAACATAGTGACATATTCTTATGAATGTCTCAGACACCTTCAAACAAAATTTTGGTTCAAACATGCACATGGATATCTGAAACACATCTACAAAATAAACATCTTCCAACTAACCATATGATTTCATGCTTTATCCCTTATTTTCTATGATAAAAATGTTTAACGCGACAACTTCAAAAATCAGTTTACAATGGCAGGACATGTCAGAGTTCCCATGATTGAGAATACAAACTATTTTCATGCACAAAAATTTAAGTTTGTGTCTGATGGGCATAGTTTCACCTATGGGCCCTCCATTATGTGAGAGAGGATCAAACCCCTATTGTGAAATAACAATGTCAGATTCCCATAAATCATATTTCAATAAAACATATATTGACAATATGAGTAAGAATATTTTAGGAGAGAGATTCTCCCTCTGAATGGGAATATACTTCATTCATGTCATCAACCTGTCTTTACTAGATTCATGTAACAACATATATGTTAGATCATAAACAAATATCTATCATGATAACCAACATAATTTCATCAATCTTTCATTAAGGGTTGTGGTATATGAAATTTTTATCTACAGATAAACTAAATTCCCTGAGTGTGGTGTTCCTTCACTCATAACAACAGAAGAAAGACAATTATTATTTTCTCTAAGACAAATAGATATACATAAAGAGAAAGAAGCCTACATGTGATAATTTCTCTCTCCTTCGCCTTCTTTCATTGTTGTCGTCACTCTCAATCCAACTCAAGCCGCTAGATTGATTCCTACAATCAAAGACAGAGAAAAGAAAACAACATACAAATATACAAACATCTACTTATCTTAATCAAATCAAACCGATTAGATCTGCGAATAAATACATCATCAAGAATACATTTCACAAGATGTAAACATATGTATGAGAAAATGAACAGATATATTTATTAAGAAAGTAGGAGGAAATATTACAACCAATAGATCGATTTATCATCATCCTGCTCCAACTTCATTCCAGCCTCATCACATTCAGCATCATCTCTGCAGCATATCAGTACTTCAAATATCTTATCAATTGAGAATCCAACAACATAACTTTGCACACAATTATTCCTCCCTAGCACTTATATGAGTTCTCAATTTAGAGGGAAACTGAAGGTAGTTTCTCATTGAATGGCTTTCTAATAATAGGTGAGACATGTTTCCAATTTCAAAGGTGGTGTATGGCACTTGTATTTGAAGTATGACACCTATGAACTCTTCTAGAAAGTAGTGGCCATGTGGAGATTCCTAGAACAATGATGATTTCGCTCACAGGTGACCAATTGATCAAATTTGGATCAAGGACCTAAGTTATAGCTCAAATTTCAAAGTGTTCGAAAGTGTGATGAACCTAAGCAACTAGATAGATCTCTTCTTCCTGATTCTGGTGCCATGAACGGTTCGAAAACTGACACCGTATGAAGAATTTTTCGCGATTTGAAAAGTCCAGTAAGCTACAAAATTTTGACAGCTGACCAAGTTTGACTAGGAAAAGGTACAGTTAGAAAAAAGAATATTAAGGGGAATATTCCTAGAATATTCCTTCTGGGCCAACCCGATTGTGACAAGTGGTGCATTGAGATTTGTACGTTATGAAAATGGGAGCCAATCGGTGGGTGACATGTGGCCAGCCTTAAGGCTGCCACATGTCCCCAGAGTGGTATTGTAAAATTTTGGTAGAACGGACAGGAGTCGACTCCACAACCTCCCATAGAGCAACCACCCGCCACAACCATCTGCGCTACACTATGAGTCTTGACATTCATAGTGAAAAGGTTATATTTAAACTTTAATACATTGTGAATTGGGGGTTGGGACTGCAATCGACAGTCTATGGTATCTAGTAAAATTACCGCAACAAATGTTACATTGAATCACCAACCGTCGACTAATCATCCACAAACACCGCCACATCCAACCTTATCACATGTTTAAATCTCCTAGTGGTTTAAACTCTGGTGGTTTAATTAACGACTTTAAACCTGGAGTATGGGAACCTTACCCACATTTTAACCAGAGTTCCGCTCCAATGTTAAATGCAACTGCGGGTTTTGAGGGTTGGCATGTGGCCACCCGCTACCCTTAACATTAAATTAAATGGTTAGTGCTGCTAGAGTTTTAGAGCGTGCTATTTTTTGTGCATATTTTTCCAAAATAACTCCAATTAAGTGGAGTTGTCCCACATTTAGTGGAGGAAATTGGGGGACATTGGACATAAAAATTCAATGAGCTCTATGTTGAGCATTACTTGACCATTCTTGGAGTGTGAATAGTAAATTTTGACTATATTAGATATTATAGCACTTTTGGTGAGGGCTTCAGAGTCATCATAGGACTTATGAGTGTGATTTTTCTTGAAATAAGTTGTAGGGGCCACTAGGGCCACCAGGAGCCCACAGCAAAATGAGGCCTAGCCAGGGCAGCTAGAGGCCTTACTCGAGAAAAAAATAGTCATTTTTGGATGTTTCAAAAATTATGGAGCCATTGATGAAGTTTTCAGAGCCATCATAGAACTTTTGGGTGAGATTTTTCTTCAGAGAAGTTCTAGGGGCCACCAGGGCCACCAAGGGCCAACAAGAGAATGAGGCCTATCCAGAGTAGCCAATAACCATTCTTGGCAAGAAAATAGTCTATTATGACTATTTTTAACCTTCTAAATCCAATGGAAGTATTTTCAGAATCTTTTGAAGACTTTTGAAGGCCGATATGCTTCAAATAAGTTTCCAGTGAGCTAAGAGCCACAGGGTGCCACTAGGTGTTGGGGTGCATAACCAGAGTAGCCAGAGGCCTTTTTCAGCAAGTGAATAGTCTATTCTAAATATTTTGGACATTATGAATCCAATGGAAGGATTTTTAGAACCATTTGGAGACTTCTAGAGAAGAATAGGCCACATGGAAGTTTCAGGAAGCCTAAGGCCAACAGGGGTTGGAGGCCTAGATTGGGGAGCCAGAGCTCATTTGGAGAAAATGATCAGTATATTTTCGAGGTATGATATTTTCTGGAGATATTAGAAAATTTTTTAGGGATAAAAAATGATTTCTTAAGGAGTTAGTGCCATAGAGAAGCTGAGGGAAGCTTAAGGGCACTGACATAAGAGGTCAAGTCTAAGGAAGCCTAGGTCCATATTCAGAGAGATAACAACCATTCCAGGGGCATGATGGTATTTTAAACCTAATGGTACAGTCCAAATAACCATTGGAGTTGAGTTAGTAACTTGTAAAATAAATTTTCCATCATAATCCCAAAGAGCCAAGTCAGTTGACATAGGCTCAAGGAGACGTAGCCCACGATATTCGGGTGAAATCCTTTAGTAAAATTGATGCTATGTGTTGAATATTATTTGCTGCACTTTATGGTTGTTGTACATGCTTAATATCAGAAAAAACAAATGTTTAATTCCTCACACTTAAAACATTAAAACAGTTTAAAACACATACACCTAAATCAAGAATTCAATTCTGCATAGTCAACTATAAGCTAGATCTTAATTTGTTTAACTAAATGGGAGGTGCTTGAAAATCATAAAAATTTATCCACCCATTTTATATTAGGTGGTATCAAAGCATTAGGTTGCTTGCTTGACAGAGCACTAGGTTTCTCGTTTGACTTGAAATGTGTTTAACAGTGCAAATAATTTAACTGTTTGCAAATTGACAAATGCTTACAAGTTTGAGTTTGCTAGAGGTTAAGGGGAGCTATTGTTAGCTAAGTGCATAAGACGACAAGAAGGAAGAGGTCCAAATGAATTATCCTTACCCAAAGGACCTCAAGGCAACGCTTGAAGCACAAGAGGGATTGTTTGCAAAAAGAGGTTGCTTGAAGAAGATATACAAGCTGCAGAAAAGAGCTTGAATCTACAGCCAAATTGTTAAGAATATTTATCAATTGTTTTTGAAGCTTTTTGAATTGTTGTTGAAGTTATTTAATTCAATTACATAATGATGACAAATTCTTCAAGGGAGGTTTAAAAATCCTCCTCATTTACAAAACTCTTTGATAAAGAGATGAAGCGAGACTTATACATCCTGAAGGATATGGCGCAAATTCTGTATGAACATGGAAAAGAAAGCACTAGGCTTCATGAGAAATTGGTTGCTATGAAGCAAGAGAAAGAATGACTTCTTCAAATAATGCATGATATGGAGATGCAGCTCCATCATGCCCAAGAGGCCTTAACCAAACACATGCTTGAAGCAAAGGTAAATCACTCAAATTTGTCTTCAATTTCCTCTTCAAATAGATGTGTAGGTTCATTTGAAAAACGCACTAGAGGTATAGGGTCCAAGTTGATGTTAAAAATAGGCTATGAATGCAAGGGTCTAGGAAAACATGCATAAGGCATGATTGAGCCTATTTTAGTTGAGGAAAGGTCTAAGAAGTTTGGTCTAGGCTATGTTCAATCTTATGGCGAAAAAGACAAAGCCATGAAGGCACTTGAGATAGTTCCAAGAATAAATTTTGTTGCAAGTTAAAACCCACAAACATGTCAAGTTTCTTTTCAAGTTGAATGCCATTGTTTGAATCCTATGTTGTAGCAAGATGTTTGTAGACATGCAACTTATAGCGAGCAAGAGAGTTCTAACATCTATAAAGAAATGAACATTGATGTTGGTCTTCAAAAGAGAGCTGGAACCTCATCAAGTTCATCTCCTCAAGAAGGTAAAAAATATGGACATGCAAAGCAACATTCGAGGTATAATTATTCCCATAGTCAAGTTGATTATGTTTATGTTAAACATGGAAAACCTGCATGCATGAATGGAAGAAAGAGTTTTTTTTCCTATTGTGGTTTATGTAACCATGAAATTTCAAGAAGCTGGAAATGATTGAAGGCATATAGGAAACAGTTGAAGCAAAGGAAAATTGCACAGAAGATGCAAAAGACTTGCACACATTGCCAGAAGAAGGGGCATTTCATTGCCCAAAGTTGGACACTACATCCAACTAATCATCCCAAGCATTTGAAACAAGAGGATAAAAATACTGGTGAAAATGGAACCAAATCTTCCATCATCAATGTGAGACTAGATGTTTCACAAGAAGAATATTTTCAGGAAGAAAAATCGCCATGGAAGTGGCTTGGTAAGAAGTGGTTTGACTTCTTAACCCAGTAAGGCATACATTCATTTGTACATATTGAAATTTCAATCATGTATGCATGTATTCTGTTGGAAACTTACATTTTTTTGAGCCACCTTTGATCGATGATCAAGGACATGATGTTCAACTACCTTCTATTGAAGATTTCTCGCCAGAAATTTATGGTTGAGCTCAAAGAGGATACAATTCTTGACAGGAGGACAAGAGTATCAAAGAGGGGAAGTTTTGACTACCTTTGGGTTGGGGCTCAAAGGCACTAACCCAAGCAAGGAAAATTTTAAGAAGGCTGGAAATATGAGGGTGTTTTACTCTCATCTACTGAACATGTAATCATTCTTTTGGGGTCCAAAAGATTCCCAATGGGGAGGAGTGATCAGATTTGGATCAAGGACCTAAGTGATAGCTCAAATTTTAAAGTGTTCGAAAGTGTGTCAAACCTAAGTGACCAAATAGATCTCGTCTTCCTGATTATGGTGTCATGAATGGTTCGAAAAACCAACACCATATGAAGAATTTATCGCGATTTGAAAATTCCAGTAAACTGAATTTTTTTTACAGTTGACCAGGTTTGACTGGGCAAAGGTATAGTCAGCAAAAATAATATTCCAAGGAATATTCCTCGAAATATTCCTTATGGGCCAACCCAATTGTGACAAGTGGCACATTGTGATTTGCTGATGGCTTATACGTTATGAAATGGGAGCCAATCAGTGGGTGACACGTGTCCAGCCCTAGGCTACCACGTGTCCCCGGAGTGGTATTGTAAAATTTTGGTGGAGCAGATAGGAGTCGACCCCGCGACCTATCGTAGAGCAACCACCCACCACAACCATCTATGCTACGCTATGATTCTTAACTTTCATAGTGCAAAGGTTATATTTAAACTTTAATACATCCAGTGGTCCCAACCCACTGGCGGTCTATGGTATTTGGTCACATCGCTACAAAAAATGTTATAACGAAGCACCAACCGTCAACTAACCATCTGCAGACTCTACCACATCCAACCTTATCACATGTTTAAATCACCATGCAGTTTAAACTTTGGTGGTTTCATTAATGACTTTAAACCCGGAGTATGGGAACCTTACCCACAGTTTAAGCGAAGTTTCGCTCCAATGTTAAATGCAACCGCGGGTTTTGGGGGTTGGCATGTGGCCACCCCCTACCCTTAACATTAAATTAAATGGTTAGCACTGGCGGATTTTTAGAGCGCACTATTTTTTGTGTGGATTTTTCCAAAACAACTCCATTTAAGTGGAGTTGTCCCACATTTAGTGGAGGAAACTGGGGGACATTGGACCAAAAAATTTAATGAACTCTATCTTGAGCATTACTCGACCATTCTTGGACTATGAACAGTCAATTTTGACTATCTTGGACATTGCAGAGCTGTTAGTTAGGGTTTCAAATCCATCAAAGGACTTCTTAGTGTTATTTTTCTTGAGAGAAGTTCAAGGGTTCACTAGGGCCACCAAGAGCCAACAGTAGAATGAGGCCTAGCCAGGGCAGCTAGAGGCCTTACTCAGGAAACCAATAGTAATTTTTGGATGTTTCAGAAATTATGGATCCATTGGGGAGGTTTTCAGAGCCATCAGATAACTTCTGGGCAAGATTTCTCTTCCAATAAGTTCTAGGGGCCACTAGGGCCACCAGGGGCCAACAGGAGACTGAGGCCTATCTGTAATGTTCCCAATGTTTAGCCTAAAGCTAAAAGGAACATTATAGTTTTCATATTTTCATTCTTTTCAATAAAATTGGTAAGGAGACACCTTAACCCCTTTTTATGGAGAAATAACACTCCTTGTGTGAAAGGAGGAATAATAAAGCAGCTGATTTGAGCACCACATGGTGTGAACAAGATTGGATCATGCTTGATCTAGTCATTTTGACCAAGTCAACTAAAAATGTCTAGATACATTAAACCTACTTGGACAATGCAGTTTTAGTGGAGGCTCCACTTTCTTGAGCTAGGTGGCAATTGTGAATGGGACCCATGGTGAGAGGAATTCAATTTATTTATAAGGAGGATATGGCAACCCATTGTCATTATGCATTAGCTTATCATTTTCGTTGGGTCTACAAAGACTTGCATCCCTGAGCTGTTTAGTAGGGTTATAGAGGTATTGAACCCAAGGGTGTTCCTGGTTGGGAATCCCTACCTCATCCTCAGGGAAGGAGAGGATTTGAGATTCATTTCCTCATTCTGGCATTTGGCCAAGCTTATCCTTTCAGCTACAACTTTATTTTTTTGGGCAAAAAATGTTGTGTTGCTGGGAGCAGCAACAGAGGAACTCTCAGAGTCATTCTTGGCTTGTTCCTCGGTGGAGTTCTTGTACATTCTTGGAGGAGCAGCAGAGGAGACTCTCGGGATTTATTTCAGATCTTTGGCACCATTCCAATCATTCACCATCTCTCACAGCGCAGTCTAGAGAAGAAACTGCGTTATTTATGTAGGCAGTTGCTGGAAGAGCCATTGGAGCTTGTCAGGAGGAGTGTTTTTGAGTGAAAGGGATCAACCCTTTGCTTGAGAAAATTATCAGAGGAGGGCATGAGTATTTCAGATCTGCCATAGCCTCATTCTCATTTTGGTTCAGTTGCAGTGACAAATTATTTGTCACATTGTACATTTTCCGCCATTTCTAGCAATCTCTCCTAGATTGGCTAGAAATCTTGTATTCGATCCCATTCTTCTATTCATGGGAATTTATTTGTAAGTATCAGCTATATTTCATGTATTGACATCTACAGCAGTAGCTACTCTCTTAGAGACAGCGCAGTCACTGCTTTCCGGCATTTTGTGCACTTGCTGCATCTCTTGTATTTCATGTGTTAATCTCTGGAGATTGATTCCCGTTGCATGAGGGGTTTATTCCTCGTGATATTTCTGTATATTTTTGCTGATATCTTAATAAAAATGATGGCTGTATTATATTTCATCTTTTGATATGTACAAATTTGCATATTTTCATGATTGTGCTCATGTATTGCTGTAAAATCTCTCTTTGAGCATTGTTTTAGGGATCTAGTTTGGGGAAGTCAAAATAACCCATCTAGAGTCATTTCTTTGGGCTCAAATTTTGGAAGTGAAGTTTTTAATGTATTAAAAAAGGGATCCAAGACCCCTTTCAGCTTATTTTTTCACTGCCTTCCTTATACAGCGTCCTTGAGGACCATATTGCAGAAATTCCCGAAAAAGGAATATTACACTATCCATGACCGTCAGTAACCATTCTCAGCAAATCAATAGTCTATTCTGAATATTTTTAACCTTTTGAATAAAATTGAAGGATTTTGTGAAGCTTTTGAAGACTTATAAAGGCCTAGATGCTTAAGATAAGTTTTTAGTGAGCCTAGAGCCACAGGGTGCCACCAGGCATTGGGGAGCATAACTAGAGCAGCCATAGGCCTTTTTCAGCAAGTGAATAGTCTATTATGACTATTTTGGACATCCTAAATCCAAATTAAGGATTTTTAGATCCATTTGGAGACTTCTAGAGTTGAAGAAGCCACAGGGAAGTTTCAGGCAACCTAGGGCCAACAGGGGTTGGAAGCCTAAATTGGGGATCCAGAGCTCATTTGGAGCAAATGATTAGTCTATTTAGGAGGTCTGATATATGATGGATATAGTAGAAAATTTTTCAGGGATGGAAAATTATTTATTAAGGAGTTAGTGCCACAAAGAAGCTCAGGGAATCTTAAGGGCATCGACAGAAGAGGTCAAGTCTAAGGAAACCTAGGTCCATATTCAAAGAGATAGAAGCCATTCTAGGGGTATGATGGTATTCTAAACCTAATGGTACAATCCAAATAACTATTGAAGTTGAGTTAGTAACTTGTAAAATAAATTTTCCATCATAATCCCAAAGAGCCAAGTCAGTTGACATAGGCTCAAGGAGACGTAGCCCACGATATTCGGGTGAACTCCTTTATTAAATTTGTTGTTATGTGTTGATGCTTATTTTCTTCAATTTATGGTTGTTTTACATTCTTAATATCAACAAAAACAAATTTTTAATTCCTCACAAGTAAATCATAAAAATAGTTTAAAACACATACACCTAAATCAAGAATTCAATTCTGCATAGTCAAGCATAAGCTAGATCTTAATTTGTTTAACTGAATGGCAGGTGTTTGCAAACCATAACAAGTTATCCACCCATTTTATATCACCAATGCACCCTTGAGTGTCGGGAAGTGCACTGCAGTGCAGCCTTGAATGGAGGTATTTGCACTACAACGCAGTTAGTCCCTTGCATAGGAGCATTCGTTAGTCAGTGGGTCATATAATATATACTTCAAAACTTGGAAATCTCACAATTGAAGCCATAAAAGGAATGTCTTCACTTAGGGCATATAGAAATTGAATTTAAGGGGATGATAGACCCTATTCATTGGTCTTGGGGTATGATTCCAAATTTTATCAGGTCTTGGGGGATGATGTCCAAATTAACATATAATAGCTGCCCGTAAAGCATGAAGTCAAAATAATAATAGTATTTGGATGAGATGCTTTATGATGTGATGAGTAGGATCTGAAGCGAACAATGACCTGCATCAACTTGCAATACATTACATCGTGATATTTACATCTTGGACATGAATTACTGAGGGAGGCATACCCATGATCAAAAAATAAACTATCATAACATGTACATAATTCAAAAAGTCATCTACATCGTAATGTTGCCCGATATAGACATGCCTACAGATATAGGCCTATGTTCGGATGACGATCTGTATGTAAATCCATCATACAAATGATGTGTACAATTTTTCTAAAATCACAGCCTAGATGGATGAAACTAGATCTGGGGTCTTCTTATCTCATTCAATCGATTGTTCATGTACAAGTCTAACCATGAAAATATATGATCTGAAGTTTAATATGGGAAGACATCGTATGATTAGCAGCAAAAAATGTGGGTTGTTAATAGACAACGAGAAAACCACCGTTGATTTAAATGGCTCTCAAGGTACTGCAGTACAATTTGCAAGGCGTGAATAGATGATTTGATGTTGAACACCAAACAAAAATTTTCAGCGGAAGGGTCAAAAGCAAGAAATTTTGCCAATGATGTAGAAAGCTCCAAGGTACTGGAAGATGTTTCTAAGTTAACTTCCTAGATGATGAGCTGATGTCAACAGGAAGAAACTTTATTGCGAAATGGGAGTGAAGGTTTTGGAGACAAAGTGTGACTTGATATAACAATGTTCAAGGATGACTGTGAAAATTAAGGTTTATGAGTATTGTAGAAGATGAGGAATTACTGGATGACTTTTCTTGAACATATTGGTGACATTGAAATGAGTTGGAATTATTGACCCAAAATTGAAGTGATGATATGATGAACAATAGGTATGATGAACCATCAAGAATATTAGCCAATTCAAAAGTCACGGTGATGGAGTGAAAGTGTCATGTTCAATAGCGACCTTCTACCATAAAGTGTTATGTTATTTTTCCCAAATTTTCCTAGTCATTGTTGACCAGTAACTCTTTAATTTTTAACAAGCTTAAGAAGGGTAACATATGCTTGATCTATAATTGGAACTTTGGGTGAATCCATTGATATTTAATTATTTAATGAGTCTAGTGATAATGAAACTTGATCTTTCCATGATTGAAAAGCCCGTCGCTATTTTATGTTTTAAAGAGTCTAACGACAGTGAAAACCCGATCCTTTTTCATGTTTAGAGAGTTTGAAAAAGATGAAAAAAAGAAAACTTCATGAGTCCTTCTTCGTAAATTTGTCGCTCAGGTCCGAAAAAGTGTAAAATGATACCTGAGAAATCCTCTTAGCCATGTTAAACTAAGGTTTTCATTTTTCGTAAATAATCTATCTCAGTACGGAAAAGGGTTAAAATTATACTAAGTAGATGTCGTTTCATTTAATTTTACGAGTTCGAAAAGACAAGTGCTCAAAAATATTTTCACATTATTGGAGTCTGAAAAGAGCTAAAAGAAGACTCCAGGGGGTTCCTTTTTCACATTTATCAAAGCTCGAAAAAAAGATAAAAGTGCGCTTAAATTCCTTTTCATTTTTATCAAAGCTTGAAAAAATAGGATAAAAGTATGCTTTTTGGTCAAATCATTCTTGAATAAGTGTGCACGCTAAACTCACTGTATCAGTTGTAAAACCTGTTCAGAGAACCATCAAACTGAATAAAAATACCTGTTTCATAGAAAAAATGAATAAAAAATATAGTCACAACATTAAATGTGATTTAAAATAATCAAAATGACTAATAAAAGAGTTTTTACCATTCCAAAGTTACCATTTGAGAATTAGGAGCTTTGAACCAGTTTTTCCCTCGAACTTCAGTGGTCGATTGTGACAGTTTCACTAGGTGATTTATCATTCATTTTGATCTAGGTTGGAACTATGAAAATTCTCTTTCTTTTAGTATCATTTTTATTTCATTTCATGGTAAATTTTTAGGGTTTTCATCCCCTTGGGGTAAATATATTATGTTGTGAGAGAAACACACCCTTGAATGTTGAAAGGTGCGTTGCAGTGCACTGAAATTGAAGGCCATATCCACTACAACGCTCTATCCCTTGACCTGGGGTGCATTGGGCTCATTTCGCATTTTTGTTTCTTGCCGTGTGCCCAAAATTTCCCAAGTTTTTTTCATGATCCAATGAAAATTATGATTGTGTTTCAGGTATTCACCAGATCAAAATTATGATTGCGTGGCAAGAAAGAGAACATGAAAAACATAATATGATTTCCCTAAAATATCTTGGTACGGTAAGAGCCCTCAAAGATTGCCGGTTGCTTAAATACTTAAGATTTTTAGGGATGAGGAAGCATATGGAACTATTGGAGTTCCTAGTTCATTTATGGGATCCAATATTGTAGGATTTTCACATTGGGGACAAAGTGCTCCCAATATTGGTGGAGGATATTTACTTTCTCACTGGATTATCGAGGTGAGGTTATCCCATTTCCCTTGCAGGATCTACTCTTGGAGGAGAGTCAGTGAGGGATTACATAAGCCAGCATTGTCATCCAGGTACTGAACTAAGTAAATATGGGAAAATAAATATTCATGATGTGTGTGATCTACCTTTGAGAACCATCCTTTCTACTATTGTAAAGCTTGACGGTTCCGCGACACTACATGTTGCATACATATCATACATGCAATATGCACTTGAGTGTTTAGAACCAATAATATTCAACTGGGTTGAAGTAGTACACTTTCAGATGAAAGAACTACTAACTAAATCAAAGGGTGGAAGGAAGAATAATTTCAACTATGGCTCGATCCTAATTTCCTTCGCCTTAGAGGAGGTTCCATTGATGTAGCCCCAGCATGTTATACTCGGTATATCTGGCCCTAGAGATCCGCAGATATAGAGATGGGTTGAATTGATGTCTACACATGTTGGTCAATCGACCATCATATTCTCTACTACATTCTTTTCCTAGTTCAGACAACAGATGGTCGCCATAGATGCGTATGCATATGCAGGCGTAGATTTCCACAGAGACCCAGACTTGATTCTACCATATGGCACTCAATGGGGTGCAATTGGTAATAATGTTTTGACCATGTTTTTTTTATTTTTCTAAGGTTTCTACATTTTTTTGTATTTTAATGTTTCCCAATACTAAACTAAAGTTTTGAGAGTCAGCAGAGAGGGTTGTTGGGAGAGAAGTCCTTCAGGATTTAGATATGACCGAGACCCTTGCTGAGCTATAGCAAGATGTGGAGGGATTGACTCTTGGGATTCTGGATTTCCAGATCGAAGATTTACCTATGAGACTGCGGCGCCACACTATTGGCGTTCATAACCATTGGATGTGGTTATTATGTAGGATAGCTAGATTAGTTGCTTGTTATCATGAGCATCACTAGTTTACTTTGAAATTTTTTGCATACATTTTGAGGTCAGATGACCAATGTGTCTTGGGCACAAATTTCTTATAAACCTATAACTATATATCTATTTTCTTTCAGTGTTTTCCTATGTTTATTGCATAATCCTATTCAATTATTTGATGTGAATTGAAATTGTATCTTTACATGTTTTGCAAATGTCTGTTTCAAACATAATTCGCTAAGGAATCAATTAATGTGTTCAAATTTCTGGAATTTTTTTGATATTGAATGTAATCAAATGTCTTTCCAAAATTTGAACTCTTAGGAACATACAATGAAGTGTTGGATTTCAGATAGTTTATATGCTAGTAAATTGCAGTACTACAAGTTGTGATTCTAACCTAATGATGATGTGGTTAATACCAAATGAAATGACATCAGATAGAAGTTTTATCAATGCAGTAGACTCAGCAATATTATTTGTAGATATACCGATACAAATCCCTTGAAAACTCACTAACTTTCCACCTGGAGTGAAAACGGCCCATGTTGCAGAGGATAGGTTCTGCGTACTATGACTAGCATCATCAGCTTACCCACCGAATGGTTCCAAAGGTTTAGTCATCTACGATGAAATGTAAAGTGGATTGCTAACTTCAAGAAAACTCTAGAAAAATAAACTAAGGTAGTGAATTCAAATAAAAATCACATATACAATATAATGCAAAATTTTACTACTCTCAACTAAGTATATTAACGTTTAAGATACAACCCATTTCAAGGTTGTGCCAATGGAATTCCATCATAATCTACTAACTCGTAGGCACACTTAGCCAGAACTCTTTTGAAAATGTAGGGGCCATGCCTTAGTGGCTCAAATTTTCCTATACCTATCAAATCAACTTCCTGATCATAAAGTAATACCAAGTCACCCTGTGAGAAGATGCGAGACTTGACATGTTGGTCGTATTGTGCCTTAATTCGTCTCTTATGCACTTCGTTGGCCAATGCGTCTTCACGATGCATTTCATATAGATGGATGAGGTTAAAAAGACATGCTTCTTCATTAGAGGTGTCAGGTAACAAGTCAACAATGATTTTTAATGATGGAATTTCTGATGCAGGGGCATCTTATAGTTGTAAGGAATTTAAAGGGTGGTCATACCTAAGGTCTTGACAATTATTCCAAGGAGGAGTTTTAATCATGAAAATATTGTAATTATCATAGTTGTAAGAGTTGATTTAGAATATTCTAAATGTGATAGGTGTTAGTCCAGAATAATTTATTTAGTCTAATTATGAAGTGTCAATGTAATCAATGAGTCATAAGGAAAAGCCTAGATTGATGGAATGACTCATCGTAGGTTGAGGAGATTTAGGAGTTGGTTACAAGAATGTAGGAGGTTGTTTGTTGAGTCATTAAACATGATGAGGATAAATTATATTTTGAGAAATAGTTACAGATATTTAGGTGTTAGCATTCGATTGAGACTCAAAATATTTGAATTGTGAGTCATTCAAGATAAAGTTAGGGTTTCTATATTTAGAAAGTTAATTACTAGAAGTTAGTGAATTAGTTGAAGTGACCACGAATTGGTTTTGTGTATAAGTAACAAAGAAAAATTAGGAGGTGGTTGGATTAGGTTAAATAGGAGGCTGGCTAAGCTCTGAGCCAGGCCTAAAAATCATAGAGATAGGCAGTATATTCTTGTTTGTACATAAGATTATTAATGGAAGCAAAGGCATTTGGTTTATGCCAAAAATTGTCTAAGTGATTTGTGTTGAATGAGTTTATGTAAACATGTTGTTACATTATTTCGATTGCTTATTTTGTATATGAATTGATAATGAAATTATGGGTACTTTGTGGCAATTAACTGTATTGATTATGTGTTGTAATTGGTTTTGGTTCATGCTTGAAAATGAATCCCAATAGATATAAATAAGGGTGATTTTGTGTGTATGTGTTTGGACTTTGTACACAAGACAGAGTATGAGAGTAATCATATCGTAAAAAAAATTTTGTGAGTGTTGGAAGAAGTTTGCTTTGGATAAGTAGAGGGTGTATATTGATTTTTGGAGAAATAGAAAACCATCATTGCTTTTCATAAATATTAATATCCATCAATGAACAATGGTTCAACAAAGATGAACACAATATTAGTGAGGGTTTTTGTGTAAGGTTTTGGTGAGGAAGAAATCAATCCCATTTTGAAATCGATTTGGAGAAAAATTTATATTCCATGTTTGTGTGTTGATACCATTTAATCCTCTGTTCATAAATAGAGCTTGAGAAGTAAATTAATTTGTTGGAAAATATGATTATCAATTGATTGAATGTACGAGTGATCGTTGTTTGCATTGGGCGATTAGAATGGTAGAAATTGATCTCTGCAAGATAATGGCTTCATTGTGGAGGTAACTCACATGTTTGGAGGTTGTATGTGTGAAAAATAAATTATTGCTGAATTCGTTTGTACATATGCATGGTGGAGTAACGCTGCAGAAAGAAAGTGCAGTGACACAGTTCAATCGTGGAATGGGGAGTATGGAATGGAAAATTTGATTTGTAAATCGATTGACACATAGGGAAATGAGCACAAGGGCTTGAAGGTTGATTTTATAAAGTAAGCGGTGAAGAAATCTTTTCATATTTCGTTGAAAGGGAGTTTATTGACCATAGGTTCAATCTAGCAGGAAATTGCTACTTGGAGAAGGAGACCTCAGCTATTTAACAAAGAGAAGTGATATCTGGTTTTCAAATGTTGATTATTATTCGAAGAAGTGATTTAAATATCTTTGTGAAGATAAAGTATATTGAATGAGCCATGTCATTCCCAGTTTCTGGATGTTAAGATGTTGCAAAGTGAATTTGAGAATCAAAGTTAGTGGATAGTTGTTTATATAACTACTAGGGTAAGGGCTTATAACTATAATCTTGACATTAAGATCATGGAGTTGGGAGGAATTGTGATAAATAGAAGTGCATGTTCGATTGAAATGGAATAGCAAATAGTTCCTATGAGAACAGTTTAGATTCATGATCAAAAGAGCACAAAGTAAAGTGTTGACAAAGTCGCTGCAAAATCATTTGGAAGCATAGGAAAAAGAAGGTTTGGAATGGGCGCTACATAATCTATGTGTGGCATAACAACATTAAATAGTTTAAATATTGTGGAAAGAATATGTGAGTAGAGTATTGATGGCATAAAGTGCCACTTAGATTAGGACAAAATTGTAATATTCCAAAATTGGAATAGCACAGCAAGCCTGTTGAAATAACGCACTCCTGGGAGATTGATGCATAGAAATGATTTTAAATCCCTTGGATCCCTTAGATCAATAGATCTTGGGTCTAGATCCAAAAGGGGAGCAAAAACAAATCAAACTAGGTGTGGTAAATAGATCTCCCACCACCTAGTCTAGCCGAAAAAACACCCTACAAGAGGGGCTGCAGCTATGCACAACAAACTGCTTCAGAAATAACGCAGTCTTGGAAAGAATGAGAACGAGGCCATCAAATGAAATCAAATTATGAATATACAACAACAAATCAGAAATACAATGAAGCTCTTTCAATATACAGTAGAATACAGGAGACAAGAGATCAAGAAATCTTCAAAAAAGAAGGCTGCAACACATGTATAAACTGTAAAATGGCTCAATAACGTTATTTGAAGGAGCTGCAACAGCTGAAAATTACATCTCAGATCTAGGACATATCTATGGACAAAAAATCAGATCCATTTCAGATCTGGAAACTAGAAATACTTATTTACAAGATCCCCTTGGGGTTTTGACCAAATCATGCATTACAAAGAGTAAATATGAGTTTTAAGTTGCAGATCTGCAAAATCCTTCAGAAATTTCTAAAGATGACTTTACATTAAAGTAGTTCAGATCTAAACAGAACATGGATCAACAATATAATCCATGGATCACCAAAGTGAAGGGAAAAGCCCAGCACCAGAGATCTCTCATAAAAAATTAGGTCAAAACACCCTGTAAACCCTCTACTGAAAATAACACACTTCCTCAAGGAAAACTACACTGTAGCTTGAATAAAAATGATGGCCTGATGCCAAGATACAAATCTGAAGCTCAAACAATGGATGCACTCTTCCAGGAGGTTAAAAGACACACTCACTAAGAAGAAGCTCCAATACAAGCTAGATCTAAGCAGATCTAGAATTCCACTTGTTGTAGCCTACAAAAGAAAAAAAACCCTCACTGGATCTGCGTTGCAATTGGAAGTAGAGCTCGGCCGAAATCTTGATAGTGGATCAAATCAGAAAAAACTCCTCCAAGAATCCTCAGTGGAAGAGGTTAAATCCCTGCATAGGAACTCCAAGTGCTAAGAAACACAATTCTCCACTAAACAATAGAGAATAGTATTTGTCTAAATAGACAAGATACTCAAAAATATAGACAATCAACCCCCTTCTCTTACTACCTTCCCCTTCCTTTTATAATATGAGAGCCTTTACAAACCCTAAACCACCTTGATGAGTTATCTCCTTTCACATGAGGGACCTCCTTCTAGAAATGTGCTGTCCCTTCATGAGGTACATTGAATCTAGACAACGATGTAGATTTGGTCAAGGTTGACGCAGTCTCACAGCTCAAACCCCTTTCACACCTGCAAGTGATTTATTTACATGGCCCTAATTTATCCTTGTTCATATGGGCATTGATTTATTCATTATTTTCATGAGTTTTAGATGCCCTCCTTTATTCATTTATTCATGCAATAGAAAGTAAAACAAAAATGCACATTCCTCTTAGCTCAAGCTAAGTAGGAATATTATAGTGCTCCCCTCCAAAATGTTGCCTGTCCTCAAGAAACTGATAAGGTGAGAGTTGTAGTCCTTCCCCTCCTCCATTGATGACATCATCAATGATCAAGCCCTCATCATAAGCCAAGTGCTCATCAACCCAATACATCAGGAATTGTTCCTCCAAGGTCAACATAAGATGTGCATAGTCCATCCCACCAAGAGTGAAAAATTCAACAGAAATAAACATGGCTGGAGCAATGATTTCTCTAAAACATGTAACATGAGGCACATAGATAATTTCCAATCCATGTGGTACATACAAACTATCCATACTTCCCCCATACAATCCCAAAAATAGTACAACTATGTCATCCAAGTATGGAAGCAAAACTACATATATTAAAACAGAAATTTGACCTTGAAGAGGTGGGTCAAATTCACACATGTGCTGCCAACGTAGTGCATCTCCTACCTGCATTAGATCAAGGTGTGGCAAGTGGCATTTCCCCCACATATTTTCTGCACAAGTCATCTCAACATAGCTGGAGATATCAGATATGTTTGGTGCCTTTGGGAAACACCCATCATGAGAAGGAATCTCCCTTTGCACAAGGGAGTGGCCAAGTTCAGAATTTATATTGGCCCTCAAAAAGCTATGAGATCCACATGATCTCTCACCCCCTTTAGGAGTAATAGCCTACAAAAAAATGGTAAAATAATGTGATAGATCAGAAAATAAGACTTGCTTGACATGATCAGATCCTTTACCATCATAGTTCTTCATACACATGGAGTTGTGCAAGAGTATTTCTCTCTTCTCAAGCAAAGAAAGAACTGTCTGAAATGACTCTTGCAAAGAGTCCATTGGCTACCCCAATCCTCCATAGCTAATGCACTCTTGAAAGTGCTAATGTAAGTCCTCTCTCATCCCCTCCCAATCAAAGCTCCTCATGATCAGGGTGTAGATCTTCACTGACTACATATGGCTGAGAAGGAATTATTTGTGTGCCCTATGTAGTATCTTCTGCTTGAGCTAAAAATATTTAGATAGGAAAATCCTACCATGAAATTAGATGACTCATCCTTGGAATAAATAGCCCTCTTCTTGCTGCAGGTAATCTAGTATCATACCGGTGTGGAGATATTTGGAATACTCTACAAGCAGTTGATATTTCCAATACAGATCCACATTTCTCAACAAACACAACACTAATGATACCTCCATGGAAGTGTCTGTCATGTTGCTGATCTCTTATTTGACATTTCCAATGCCAAAGATGTGTTTTGGAAGGTTGATCCTCCCATTCTCCTCCTCCCATAACGCAGATCTAGAAAAGAGAGAAGGTGATAGTAATACAATTAGAGGATCCCCATCACTCTTGAGTTGTCCGAAGCCCTCCAGCACTGTAGCTTGGTTCCCTATTGCTCCAATCCCTCCTGGATCTAGATTTTGAGCAGCACTTTGTGAGTCTTTCCCCACAACGTCTGAATCTGGTGGCCTCCCCGGTGGTTTGCCACTAGGTAGGAATGTCCCATGCAGAAAGCTCATGAAAATTAGTGAAGGGACTGTGAGATCCTTGCTTCCACTGCACAAATCCATCTCTGTTGTTTGTGTGGAAGTGCTAGGTGAAGGATAAGTATGCATGACTTGGATCATTTGGGTCTTACCACCCTTCATGTCCACCCACTCCATCTGCAAAGCCTTCCAATCAGTGGTGACCTTCCCTAATGTAATAAACCATTGGACACCCAAAATGATATTGGTGTTTGGTATGTCAACTACAAAAAAGTTTCCCACCAAAGTGTAGGACCCCATAGTAACTGAGAGTGATGGGACATATTGCATGCATTGCATTGTCCTATCTCCTGGGACCAAAATAGAGAATCCCTCAAAAGTATTAGTGGGGATTGCTCTCCTCTGCACAAGATGAGCATCAATAAAGTTGTGGGTTGCCCCAATTTCAATCAGTACAGATACCCTCTGATTCATGATTTAACCTTGTACTCTTAGGGTCAAGTACTTAGGCATTCCTCTTAGAGATGCAATAGTTCCACCTATTGGAGCAAAGGCTCCATCCCCATCCCCAGATGGTGTTGGATCTCCCTCAGAATTATCAACGCTGTGACCCCTCCTTAGTTCATCATCTTCATCTTCCTCCTCAAAATCTGAGAAGACCTCTATGTAGTGTGCTTTCCTAGCAGCACATCTATGTCCAGGTGCTCATGACTCTTGGCAAGTGAAACATAGTCTCTTCTTTCCCAGCTCCCTCCTGAGTTCAATATCAAGAGGCTTCTTGAATGAGCTCTCCTTGGAAGGAGCAACTTTTTCTTCCTTCCCTTTAGAAAATTGAGGGGCCTTGTTCTGGAAAGTTGCCTTTGCTTTTGGCAAGGCATATTGGAGGTCTCTAGCCCTCTCAATGGCATCATGCAAAGTGATGGGTTTGGTAGATTTAACCAACCCATGCAAAGGTTCATCCAAGCCATCGATGAACATGTACACCCTTCTTGCTGCAGACAGATCAGGAACCATAACTGATAATGTCAAAAACTCAAAGATATAAGTCTCCGCATTTCCCGATTTCTTTAACTTTTCAAGACTCATGAAAGGTGCTTCTGGATCCTTTCTGTCAAACCTCTCCACCAGTATTCTAGTGAATTCAGAGTAGGCAGTCACATTGGCATGACCCAATGTATACAACCCATGGAACCACCAGTTGTGTGCTTCACCTTCAAAGTGCAGCGCTGCAATCTTGATGGCTTCAATCTCAGGGACTTTATTCAACTGAAAGTATATATCCAGATTTTATACCCATGCCTTTGCAAAACTGGAGGATGAACCATCAAACTTGGGCAAAACGAATCAGCCCATAGAGTGGTGTCTATCATGATTATGAAAGAACTTACCATCTCTATACTGTTGCCTTGGTCTTCTCTTGTCCTTGAGGTGAAAAAACTCTTGGAAACTCAAGTGGTCTCTGAATCTCTGATTATGAGATTCATATTCCACAAAGTAGTCTTCAAGGGATACTTGCTCTTTTGGTCCTTCATTCTCCACAACCAAGAAGGTAGGCATAGTGGGGCTTGTGGGGCTAGTGGATGGTTCACTGGTTGACCAGTCTAGTGATGAGACATGTCAGAGCTCTCCCCCGGATGAAATATCCCAGGAGATTCCCTCATTCTGTCCATCCTCATCTCTTTGATCTCTTTGGCAAGATCTTTCATGGCCACCAAAAGAGTTCTTGCAAACTCCTCTCCTTCTTTATCACTTGCAGTCTCAGGGGCTTTACCCTTGTCCTGATCATCAGTAGTGTAATCAAACTTATTGTGATTAATGTTCTGATACCTCTTCTCCCTCTCAGTAAGAGGTTCATCTTCTTCTGAATGCAACATGGCTGTGGTGCTCCAAGGAAAGCACAGACTTTGCCAAGAAAGGAGCTCTGATACCACTGTAATATTCCAAAATTGGAATAGCACAACAAGCCTACTGGAATAATGCACTCCTGGTATATTGATGCATAGAAATGATTTTATAGACCTTGTATCCCTTAGATCAGCAGATCTGGGGTCTAGATCCAAAAGGGGAGAAAAAACAAATCAAACTAGGTGTGGTAAACAGATCTCCCACCACCTAGTCTAGCCGAAAAACACCCTACAAGAGGGGCTGTAGCTATGTACAACAAAATGCTTCAGAAATAACACAGTCTTGGAAAGCATGAGCAAGAGGCCATCAAATGAGATCAAATTATGAATATACAGTAGCAAATTAGAATTAGAATTAAGATCTTTTAATATACAGTAGAATACAGGAGACAAGAGAGAAATAAATCTTCAGAAAAGAAGGCTACAACACATGTATAAACTGTAAAATGGATCAATAGAGTTATTTTAAGGAGATACAGTAGCTTAAAATTACATCTCATATCTAGGAAAAATCTGTGGACAAAACATCAGATCCATTTCAGATCTAGACTAGAAAGACTTATACAAGATCCCCTTGGGGTTTTGACCAAATCATGAATTACAAAGGGTAGATCTGAGTTTTAAGTTGTAGATCTGCAAAATGCTTCAGAAATTTCTGAAGATGACTTTACATTAAAGTAGATCAGATATAAATAGAACATGGACCAACAAGCGAGTCCATGGATCACCAAAGTGAAAGGCAAAGCCTAGCACCAGAGATCTCTCATAAAAAATGGGGTCAAAACACCCTGCAAACCCTCTACTGAAAATAATGTAGTTCCTCAAGGAAAACTATGTTGTAGCTTGAATAACAATGATGGCCTGATGCCAAGATACAAATCTGAAGCTCAAACATTCGATGCACTCTTCCAGGAGGTTAAAATACACACTCACTGAGAAGAGGCTCCAATACAAGCTAGATCTAAGCAGATCTAGAATTCCACTTGCTGCAGCCTGCAAAAGCAAACAAACCCTCACTGGATCTGCATTGTAGTTGGAATTAGAGCTTGGCCCAAAGCCTGATATTGGATCAAAATAGAAAAAACTCCTCCAAGAATCCTCAATGGAAGAGGTTAAATCCCTGCATAGGAACTCCAAGTGCTAAGTAGCACAATTCTCCACTAAACAACAGAGAGTAGTATTTGTCTAAACAGACAAGATACTCAGAAATATAGAAAATCAACCCCCTTCTCTTGCTACCTTTCCCTTAATTTTATAAGATGAGAGCCTTTACAAACCCTAAACCACCTTTATGAGTTAGCTCTTTTCATATGCGGGGCTCCTTCTAGAACTGTGCTGTCCCTTCATGAGGTACATTAAATCTAGACAGCGTTGTAGATTTGGTCAAGGTTGACCCAGTCTCATAGCTCAAACCCCTTTCATACCTACAAGTGATTTATTTACATGGCCATGATTTATCCTTGTTCATATGGGCGTTGGTTTATTCATTCTTTTTAGGAGTTTTACATGTCCTCCTTTATTCATTTATTCATGCAACAGAAAGTAAAACAAAAATGCATATTCCTCATAACTCAGGCTAAGTAGGAATATTACAAAAACTAACTGTGAGAGCTTGCATTTGGAGGGTGAATCATTTGGTATCAGAGCAAAAGGATATTCTGCGTGTAAAGGAAGAAAGGATCATATTTTAAATCTGGCAGGCAGCAGTGCATAGAGATAAAGTGTGACAGAATATTTGAAGGTAATATAATATGTTTTATTTAATTTAATTTTGGGTTTGAGAATTGTGTTTTCATATTTCATATTGGAAACTGAAGGTGGAATTTCTCAATAAAATAATAACAAGAAAATATGTAAGAGAAGAACCAGTTGTGTTCTTGAAGATGGAGTGAATGAAATACTTTGAAGGAACATGGCAGTGAAAGTAAAGAATCTAGCTAAAGGTTGGATATAGAGGTGAGTGTTCTCAGAAGGAAGTGGAATTGTAGAAGCCAAGGAGAAAAGGAGTTGTTCAATAGAGGTTCTAGAGATAGAGAGCTAGTTTTACCAAAAGACCGAGCTTAAAGGAGAGAAGGCTTGGTGAGGTACTTGCAGCAGGTATGGATACTTGTTGAGAAATAGAGGCTTAGTGTAGTTCATAAGTGAACAGATGAATTTCAAAAAGGAGGGGAAGTCAATTATCATTGAAGTTCATTACAGATGTTTAGAGGAAATCCATAACAAAAGGAAATATGCCAAGGAAAATGGCACAGAGATGATGAGTCAAGAAGAGTTTGACAGAGAGAAAGCTAAGATAGATTTCTATCTTGGATTATTGATGGAAATGTTACAAATGAATAAGGAATATCAGAGGTATGGTTGGGCTATGAAAAGGAAAGTTAAATGTAATAGGTTGCAAGTTAAGTAGAATCATATATTGAATGCTCCATTGAAGGAAGATCTACTTAGAATAAGTGAGTATGTGGAGAAAGTTTTGGTATTTAAAATATAACATGGGCCATTGATTTCTAAAAGTAATTAAGAGACAGAGGAAAATCCTATAGAGGATCTAAATCATATGAAGGATTCAAAGCAGTAAGAAGAAGTGGAGAAGGATATCAAGCAACCAAGTCATGAAGTGCTTGAGGAGGCTGAGAAGAAGAGCATTGAAGATTTTTTGAGTCATGTAGAGGACTTGGAAGATCAGGAGGATTTGATGATTGAATCATCAAAATAGACCATCAAGTCTTGTGGTTTTAAAACTAACAAGTTATGTGTGATTACAGGTATTGCAGAAGACAAACCATCCTATGGAAATGTCTTGAGTGAGGCTAAAATTTTCCAAGAAAAGTATGATGATGAATTTATTTCAAATGAAGATCAAATTGAGTTATTGCAGCAGAAGGAGCTCATAAACTCCTTTCTTAGTGAAGGAATTAACTTCAATGGAGATGAGAAAGTTATGTCTTATGATGAGGAAATTCTATTGGTAAGGACAAAGAGAAATCGGATTTCTTAACTGGCCAAAGGAAGACTGTTGGACAAACATAGAAAGTTGTCACAGAGATGGAGGATCAGAATTTATTCTAAAGAATAATGAAGTAGTGTCACCAAGAAATTGGACTTGTGACAAGGAAGAAGATAGTGAGGATTGTATATATTTTTTGGAAGAATTTCCAAGTGAGATGGTATATTTGTGGCATGAGCTAAGTCTTTTGGAGAATAGAATAGCAAACCAGAGAATGAATATTCTGATTGTACAATTGAAATTGGACATAGGTGAGGCAGGCATGTCTCATTCTAAAGAGGAATCAACCTTAGAACTGAAGGAAGCTGAACTAATTGCTAGGATCAGACAAAAATTTGAAAAACGATTATTGGATGTTTTCAAGGAAGAAGAAGAAGAGAGTTATGTTGAAACTAAAGAGAAACATAATGATGAAGTGCTTGAGAGAAATCAAGTAGAAAGTGAATTTTTGAAATGCTTGTTGGAAACATCTAAGTATGAGAAAGGGATTGTAGTCATTGATAGGAGAGTGTCTCAATTTTTGGCTGAGACAAAATTAGATACTATCTTACCAACTTATATTATGTTTGCTGGTACGCAAAGAAGTGTGAGTGAATATGTTAATGTTGTCAAGGAATTGGAGGACAATTTACTTTTTGAAAGTAAATTTGAAGGTAAGAAACATCAATTAGATATTGCCGAGGGAGATATATTCAAGGATATTCAGGAAGTATGGGTGGCATCAATATCTGGGGAAGAAATTGGAGAAATTTTAAGATCAAATGCAGAAATTGAAGCAAGGAAAGTTGAAGAAAAAAAATCAGTAGTTTAGAGATGAATGGATAAAGTGTAGTAGAGTACAGTGGCATAGTGAAGAAAATAAAAGTTATTTGTAGCATCAGACTGAATTACAAGAAACCAAAGATGAATTATGAAACCTAATGCAGATACCTAAGGAGAACTACAACATAATTAATAAGATAATCCACTGTGAAGATGATTGGAAAGTGAAGAGCAGAAAAGGTAGAGACAGTGGAGAATTACAACACAAAGTTTGGAAGCCTGAAAGGTTGCGGCTGAAGAATGATGAAGACAATGCAACTTATGGACAATAACAAACTAGAATATGGGATCCTGGAGGGTTCAAATGTCAAATAATATGACCAAGAGGTCATAATTTTTTTTCCCTGGGGAGTCTGATGCAGGGCCATACTAGACTTCTAAGGAATTCAAAGGGTGTTCATACCTAAGGTCTTGAAAATTATTCCAAGGAGGAGTTTTAATCAAGAAAATATTGTAATTATCATAGTTGTAAGAGTTGATTTAGAATATTCTAAATGTGATAGGTGTTAGTCCAGCATAAGTTATTTAGTATAATGAAGAAGTGTCAATGTAATCAATGAGTCATAAGGAAAAACCTAGATTGATGGAATGACTCGAAGTAGGTTGAGGAGATTTACGAGTTGGTTACAAGAATGTAGGAGGATGTTTGTTGAGTCATTAGACAAGATGAGGATAAATTATATTTTGAGAAATAGTTACAGATATTCAGGTGTTAGCATTTGATTGAGATTCAAAATATTTGAATTGTGAGTCACTTAAGATAGAGTTAGGGTTTCTATATTTAGAAATTTAATTAATAGAAGTTAGGGAATTATTTGAAGTGACCACGAATTGTTTTTTTGTATAAGTAGCAAAGAAAAAATAGGAGGAGGTTGGATTGGATTCAATAAGACGTTGGCTAAGCTCTGAGTGAGGCTTGAAAATAATACAGATAGGTAGTTTATTCTTGTTTGTACAAAAGCTTATTAATGGAATAAAAGGCAGTTGGTTTATGCCACAAACTGTGTAAGTGATTTGTGTTGAATAAGTTTATGTAAACATGTTGTTGCAATATTTTGATTGCTTATTTTGTACATGATTTGATAATGAAATTGTGGGTTGATGAAATTAATTGTATTGATTATGCATTGTAATTGGTTTTGGTTCATGCTTGAAAATGAATCCCAATCGATATAAATAAGGGCGATTCTGTGTGTATGTGATTGGACTTTGTACACAAGACATAGTATGAGAGTAATCTTATGGTAAAACATTTTGTGCGAGTGCTGGAAGAAGTCTGGTTTGGATAAGTAAAGGGTGTATATTGTTTGTGGGAGAAATAGAAAAACATCATCAATTTGCCTGAAGATTAATATCCATTAACGAATAATGGTTCAGCAAAGATGGATGCAAGATTAGTGATGGTTTTTGTGTAAGGTTTTGGTGAGGAAGAAATAGCTCCCATTTTGAAATCGATTTGGAAAAAATTGAATATACCATGTCTATATGTTGATACCATGTAATATTATATTCATAAACAGATATTGAGAAGTAGATTAATTTGTTGGAGAATGTGATTATCAATCGATCAAATGTATGAGTGATTGTTGTTTTTATTGGGCGATTAGAATGTTAGAAATTGATCTCTGCAAGATAATGGCTTTGTTGTGGAGGTAAATCACGTGTCTAGAGCTTATATGTGTGAAAAAAAAATTATATTTTTGAATAGGTTTGTACTTATGCATGGTGGAGTAACGCTGCAGAAAGAAAACGTAGTTACACAGTTCAATTGTGGAATGGGGAGTATGGAATGGAAAAATTGTTTTGTAAATCGATTTGTGGAGTTGGCATGTATGGAAGCAAGCACAGGGGCTTGAAGGTTGATTTTCTGAAGTACGTGGTGAATAAATATTTTCAGATTTCATTGAAAGGGATTTTATTGACCATAGGTTCAATCTAGTAGGAAATCACTACTTGGAGAAGGAGGCGTTAGCTAGTTAACAAAGAGCAACGATCTCTGGTTTTTAGAAGTTGATTATTATTCGAATAAGGGTGATTTAAATATCTGTGTGAAGAAAAAATATATTGAATGAGCCATGTCATTCCCAGTTTCTGGATGTTGAGATGTTGCAAAGTGACTTTGAGAATCAAAGTTACAGGATAGTTGTTTATATAACTGCTAGGGTAAGGGTTTATGACTATAATATTGAGATTAAGATCATGGAGTTGTGAGGCATTGTCATAAACATAAGTGCATGTTCGATTGAAATGGAATAGAGAAGATTTCCTATGAGAACAGTTTAGATTCATGATAAAAAGAGCACAAAGAAAAGTGTTGACAAATTCGCTGCAAAATCATTTGGCAGCATAGACAAAAGAAGGTTTGGAATGGGCGCTACGTAATCTATGTGTGGAATAACAACATTAAATAGTTTAAATATTGTAGAAATAATATGTGAGCATAATATTAATGGCATAAAGTGCCACTTAGATAAGGAAAAAACTAACTGTGAGAGCTTGCACCTAGAGGGTGCATCAATTTCACATTGGATAGGCAAGATAACTTCCAGACCATACACCAATTGAAAGGGGGTAAATCCGGTTGCATTTCTCACCAAGGTTCGTTATGCCCACAAAGACGAGTACATGATTAAATTCAAATTTTGTTTATGAACTCCTATCATTCGTTAAAGCAATCGCTTAAGGATCATGTTAATGGTTTCAAATTTTCCATTGGATTGTAGATAATAAGGAGTAGAACTATCATGTGACAGTCCTAATTTGGTAGTCAACTCATTCATCATTTGATTGTAAAAATTATTACCATGATCTGTAACTATAGCTTGTGGTACACCAAATCATGAGATGACATGATTTAAAAAGAATAATGCAGTTGTTTCACCTGTGTTATTGAATGTAGGCATCACTTCAGCCCACTTGGTAAAGTAGTCGACTGCGAAAATAATATAACCATGCCCCCCGGATGAATGAGGTTTGAAGGTCATGAATTCAATGTCTCATTTTTCAAATGGTCCCACAGTGATAATAGTATGTATCAGCACTAGTGACATGCATATTTTATGATCAAATATCTAGCATGCATGACAACTTCTGACCGCAAGGATGCAGTCGCAAAATATGGTAGGCCAAAGTAACCGGTACAGAGAATATTCTGCGTCGTAGCGTATCTAGAAAAGTGTCCACAACAAGCTCCAACATGACAATGATTTAGAACTTTCTAGGCCTCCTCATGAGTGAGGCACCTCCTTAAAATCGTATCGACACCACGAAGATAAAGTGTATCGTCGATGATCAGATAATCTTTGGCTTGGTATTGAATATGCCATTGTTGTGAGCAAGAGGTATCGAGCCAAAAAGTCTGGGTTTGGAGATAAATGATAAAATCCCTATACTAAGGGTTAGATGACCCAATCAGAAACAAAGACTCATCAGGAATTGATGGTTCTGATTTAGTTTCAGTACTATCAGAGGGAAGGTCACAGAGAAGCTCAGACAAAACTTAAGACTTCCTTGACTTGGATTTGATGAATTCCAAATCAAATTATTGCAAAATGACGATCCATTTTGAATATTTTCCCACCCAGAAATTGAAATGACAGAATGTATGTCATGGGGTTACAATCCTAAATGACAGTGGTCTTCCGGAGCAAGATGTAATGGCGAAATATTTGGACAGCTTGAACAGCTGCCAAGACGAGCTTTTTGACGTATGAATATTTAACTTTTGTATCCTTGATATTATGACTCAAATATATATCAGATGTTCTATCCCATCTTCTTCTTGGACCAATACTGTAGCAATGGTCGTATCTGCCATGGAGATATATAGGAAATAATCACTTTGATAATTAGGGGGATATATTAATGACGCTCAGATTAGTGTATCCTTGATAGCATCAAAGGAAGCTTGCGCAACCTTATCCCAATGGAAGGGAATCCCCTTTTTCAAGGGATGAGTAAATACTTCAGCCATTTCAACATAGTTGGGTATGAACCTCCTTAGGAAGCTAGCATTTCCTTGAACTTTCTATAACTGAAGTAAATTTGATGGCGCGGGAAAATCAAGAATGGCCTGGACCTTCAGTGGGTCTATTCGAATTCCATATTTTGAAATGACGAATCCAAGAAAATGACCAAAACAAAAAAAAAGCATACATTTTTATGGATTGAGGCATATTTTTTTGTGTCGACAGCGTAAAAGGTTAGCTCTCAAATGCATCGGGTGATCAGTCTGTTTTCATGAATGCGCTGGTAAATTGTCTAGATAAGGTTAAACAATGTGCTTGATGTCATTGAAATCATAATCCATTGCTCTCTAAAATGTTGCCTCGATGTTATTTAAACCAAATGGGAATTTACGATAAGCGAATGTGCCCTAGGGAAAAATGAATGATGTCTTATATTGGTCCTCTGGGCAGATATTGATTTGATTGTAACCGGAGAATCCATCCGTGAACGAAAATATTTCACACCCGACACATTTGTCAATAATCTGGTTGATAAAGAGAGTAGGATAGTTGTCTTTTGGAAAATCAAGATTGACATCTTGATAATTGATGCACACTTTGATTGTCCATTCTTTCTTCATAACAGGAACAATTTTGGAAACGCAATCAGGAAGTGGAACAGGGTAAATGAAACTAGCACGCAAAATTTTCTCAACTTCTACTTTAATGGCAGCAACCTTCTTTGGATGAACAGGACAAAGGAATTGATGTACCGGTCTGACATCAGGGTAAATTTTAATGGTGTGTTCAATGATACTTGTATATATGCCTGGAATTTCTTCATAAGACCAAGAAAATATATCTCAGAATTCATGAAAGAGAGAGTGATAAGTTTGGAGTTCAGATGGAGAACAAGACACGCTAACATGAATGTTTTCTACAATGTCGGGGTTGGTCGAAATATTGATAGAAATGTTTTCTTTGATATTTGATAAGTTTTGATCGGATTTGATAGCATTAATTGGAAAATAATTCAAAAATAATTTTTTGACCGAAGGGTGATATAGTTCAATAAGATTATCTTCTTCATAATCCTGAATATGGGAACGATGATGATGATATTCCCATGGTTCTCCTTCTAGCATCATGGATTACACAATGATCTCATCAGTCAAGAAAGTGGATGAAAAAGGATCAGATGGAGTACCAAAATCTAATGAACGATCAACCCAAATGATCGGTGACGATGAATTAGGATTCGCTACCCAAGCCATGTAGATTGATTGCTATGCCAGCTCAATTGGGCATGGCAGCAAGAATTCATCTAGCGTAACAACTTCTGAATCATTGGTAATCTTCCTTAAGTCAGATGAATTCGAAGATATCATGCAGCAAGTCTCTATTCTTGCACTTTATGCCGACGTCGCAAGCAGCAGTAATGCAAAGGTGCCCATTATGGAATAATCCTTTAAGATTCCTACACCAATGTTTTGAAGTGCTAGATGGGGTGCTTGAACTAACGGAATGCTTCCAGTTACTTGGGAATCAGAGGAAAATAAGGAGAGTTGATTGATGACTATGATAACACCTTTATGAGGAAAGGAGAGCATTCTAAGTAAGTAGAGATGATCACTGTCATAGCGTAAACCCATAGCATTCTGAGTAAAATTTTATATTCAAGGGGTCCGCCAATGACCTCAACTTCAACAGTTACATTTTTCCCCCTATTTCGACATGCAGGTTATTGGTGATACCACAAGGCTTATATGTACGACTGTCAAAATATTTCAACCTCATAGGCGATTGAGATAGGCACGGCGAGCCAAGTGACTTCCAGCAGTTTAGAGACATAATGCAAGTACATGATCCCTTATCTATAATATTTCAATGAACAAGATGATTGATAACATTTACTCGTATGGAGAATGCTAATTATGCTAGTAATTTTGGCACATATCTCATATGATTAAAGACTAAAATATTGGAATCTATCGGGTTGATTCCACCAATTGTCGACAACAAAGCCTATTTCTGGGAGGGAAAATTTTGAAGTACCTCAAGAATCGACATAGCTGAACGTGACTGAGCCAAATCTTCAACTATATTATAATTTTGAGCTTCTCGGGCTCAAGGATTGAATGTCGATTTATGGACGACTCCCTTCGGTGGATTTATTGTTAACTCTGGAATAGCAGTTTGAGGAATTGATTCATTAGAAGGATTCATGGTCAAGGTTGTAGGTTGACCAGTAGCCTGACTACTGTAATATTTATTTCACAGAAACCAAAACATTAGTTTTTGGCTTTGTGACAGATAGCATAAGCACTTGGGAACTAGAAGCTTAATCCATATCAACCATGTTTGTGTCTGGATTTGGAAATGGATTTGTCAACACAACAGATGCAGTTAAGGTCTTAAGAAATTTTGAGACTTTGGCGTGGTGAGGATAGTCTCGAAAAAAGTGTTTCTAATTATATATCAAGCAAGGTAATGAGGTTTCCTATTAATACCAGCATGTTTTTCAAATGATCGTTCCTGCAGGGTTGAATTTTTCTTTTTCTTTTCTTTCCCCTTTTTCTTGCTTCCGGGTTGCTTGTCACTTTTTCCTTTGTCAGATGAAACAACATTAATTTAGGAATAAGGTGCAAGATCAAATACAGTAGATTTTTTTCTACTTGCAGTACCTATCATACTATCGTCGGCATGAGAGTCCTTAGATGGAGGAGGAACAGTAAAATTAGATCACGGCGTGTTTGGAATTTTCTCATAAAACATGCCAAAATGAGTATAAATCAAATATAAGTGTTGGGAACGCGCAATGACCTGCTCTTAAATGATGATGACACCTTTAGACACATCCTCAGTGATATATGTTAGCAAGTACTTAATAAACTACTCAACGAGAAGTTGATCAGGAACAAATGTTTTTACCATTCTATGATGACGACACCAATCATGAATATGATCAGAAATGTGAGTGGAAGTTGTATGTTTAGAATTAGTCAGTAGTTCCTTTCTAGTTTCATATCATATGCGTAGCCGGAAGTGGGTTAAAAAGGTAATAGCTAAGGCAATGAAATTATCGAATGAATCTCGTGGTAGTTCAATGTACCACTTTGTGGTCGGACCAGTGAACCAACACTGGAAAAGACGTAGTCGAACGGAGTCATCATTTAAGGAGTTGGATGAGAACCACAAATGATAAGTCATAACATGCATTGACGAGTCTTATCCAGGGTTTTCATTGAATTTAGGAATGTCAGAGGGTAAGTTATGTGGTATCACCAGTCACCAAGGAGAATACTTGATGGGGTCATTGGTAAGATGGTTTTAAATCAGATAATTCTAAATTTGCGACAAAGGGAAACTGTTGATTTAATTCAGGCTGAGCATAGCCAGGATATGATGGAATTTCTTGGGAAACAAACCTTTAAGCACTATCATAAGGCATTTATTACTGGTAACCTAGAAAGGGGTTGTTTTATGACCAAAAACTTGAGGACTCTGCTGACCAAAACCTGGGTAAGCTACTTGTTGTTGGAATTGTTGTTGTGGCATTTGAGGTTGTGGCTGCCAAGGTGACTTCCTACCAATATTATAGCCCAAAAAAGAATATCTTGGACCTGGTTGTGAGTAGGTAAGACCCGGTTGTGCTTGTGACATCCCATAAAAGGATAATCCAGCTTGTAAATGAAAGATTCCTGATACAGATGATGGTTGTAAACCAACCGAAGCAGTTGGAGTATGAGGGCCCAAAACTTAAGGGTAATGGGTTGAAGGACCAGCCTAAGATACTTGAGGTAAAAAAATATGAGCCTGTAATATGGGTAATGAATTATTAACAAGTGGAATATATGTGGGTGCAATAGGTTGAACCGGTTGATATGAATGCACAATCGTTTGTGGTTGAACGGGAAGAATATGCTGCCACTGAAAAACAGTCATTCCAACATTTGGGTGACCATAAAATGATGGAGTACTATCAAAATGGGTGATGATAGGTTTCCCCCCAGCATGAGGAGTATGATAATATGGAATATATTTTTCTCCAAATGGTGGGAGTCGAGTTGAGATTGTACTTGGTGGAATATACCCATATCGACCAGCTTGATGTTGCACTGAAGATGTATAAAGGATCAAGTCGTTCAGTAATCATTATAGATGTACCAGATAGAATACCAGAATATGACATGGATAAAGCCATGGATTTGAGGATGCACCAGAGTAGGTTCCAGATAATGGTTGGTACCTCGGTGGGAGGAAAGGACCACCATAAATATGTGACTCTGGTGATGTGGTAAACATCGATGGGTAAGAAACAGTGGCTTCTGTCACAACTATAATAGATGATACAACCGAAGATGTTGACTCAGCTATGGTCATACGACCCAATGTATACCCTATAGGATCTACGGGAACTCGAATTGAAACAGGATCAAAAGAAGCAGTGTTAGTTAACCGAGGAATAGTCTCGTAAAGATAAAGACCTGGTCAAAAATGGGTTGGACTTGAAGGGCATGTTTCTTATTGAGGTTCTTCCTCAATCAAAATCAAACCAAGTGGAAGGATTTCGTCGTCAGTCCCGAGACATATTTTAGGTGCTTGACTGTGTGATATGGGAGACTCAATCACTACAACCGACTGAGAAGCGACTGATATAGGAACGAATTCCAGTTGTGTGACTTCAGGATCTAGATGTTCTGGTAAAAGAGATATGGAATCTGGATCAACTTCTAGTTGAACAACGTCGGGTTCGGGAGGTATGGTCTCACTAATTGGATGGATCATGTGCACAGGTAGTTGTGATGACTCTGTTTAAACGACAGTGGATGAAAAAATATATGTATAAATGACTTGAGATGACTCTGGTATGTGTAATGAAGATGACACACCAGAGGTACTGATGGTACTGGTTTCGGTAGAACGAAGTCGCCTTTGTCGACCAGAAATGGCTTCCGATGGTAAAGGTGGTTTAAGTGATATTCTACGTTAATGACGGGGAAAGGGATGTTATTCTTCCACAATGACTGATTGATTTTATTACAAAAATAAGTAAACAAAATAAAATGGTGATTCTAGGAAAAAGGTTTACCAATTAATTGTGAATTGTAGAGTACCTCTTGGCGAACCAAGAAGTTTGGTAAAGCAATCTCCCCGAATGTTGTGTTCGGTGTATCACCAGTTACAAGGTGATCAACTCGATTACCTATGGATGGTAAGAAACTTAAATTTTTCCTCCTAAATATACCCGAAGGTACGTGGAGTCCCAAGTCCATATTAGAACTTTTTAATGTGAAACCTCACAGTGAGAACACCCCCTTATACTTTCCGTACTAGAACACCGCCCTATATACCCGAAGGTACATGGACGAGCTCCGATATTCTTACGTATGTGGAGTGGGATTTCACACTTGGAATGTATCGCAAACAAGTTAGCAACAATGGCTATGTTTAACGATGTCAGAACACATCTCTAGCTTAGACCTTCTAAATGTTATCGTTAATGTTAAAATGCTTTCTTAGGTTGATTGATGTAAATTTTAGTTGATCTTGTTTAAAATTTTATCTTTGAGGTTCACCGCGTGATGTAATGGGAAATTACTAAAAATTCAAACTAAATGATAAGAAAACTTTTCAATTTATCCTTTTCAATGAAAATCCTAGCTACTAAGGGGAAAGAGAAATCATATTTTGAGCATACAACAAAGAGCCCAAACTAAATGCAGATTTCCCTAACTTGTTCCTATGCAACACAAACAATCTCCAGATGAACATGCATGTTTTTCTTTTTAGTTCCCTTTAATTTGAATGAGTTAAAGGAAAATAAATTAAAAATCAATCAAATAAATGTTTTCTTTTGAGAAACGAGGAATGAAACAACAATTTCTCTTAGGAAAATGAAGAATGAAACTACAATTTTCTTACAAGAAATGAGGAATGAAACTACAATTTCCTTTTCGAAAATAGAAATGATCTAATGAAAAAATTAACTACTTTGAATTTAATTTACCAATGATAAAGAAAATAGCTAATGAAACATTGAACAATTACTTTTCAAAGGATGAAGAACATGAAATTTTACTTGTCTCTAAGAGAAATCAAACATATGAGACAATAGAAAATTGGCTGAAACTAAAAGCAAAGACAAATTTTGATGGAATTTGTTTGGTCGAGGGGGAAATGTAGCTTCTAAGGGGAGATAGTGTGTCGCAGTGAACCCCTAAATGGAACAGAGTGCACTGTAGTGCACTGTACCCTGACCAAAAGTGCATTGGGTGCATGATGGTAAAACATGCAATTTTCTCATTCAAATGGATAATAAAAGAAAGTAGATGCTACTGATGATGGTAAACAGAGGCAGAAACACCAGGAATGATGGGATTTTCCCTAGTGGAGTCGCCATTTTTTTATACCAAATTTTAATCTACAGAAAAAATAAATTCCCTAAGTGTGGTGTTCCTTCACTCAGAACAATAGAAGAAAGACAACTATTATTTTCTCTAAGAAAAATAGATATACAGAAAGGGAAAGAAGCCTACATGTGATAATTTCACTCTCCTTATCCTTATGTCATTTTTTTCATCTCTCTCAATCCATCTCAAGTCGCCAGATCGATTCCTGCAATCAAAGACAGAGAACATCAAAAAACATACAAATATACAAGTATCTACTTATCTTAATCAAATCAAACCAATTAGATCTGAGAATACATACATCATCAAGAATACATTTCACAAGATATAAAAATATGTATGAGAAAATGAGTAGATATATTTATTAAGAAATTAGGAGGAGAATATTACAACTAATAGATCAATTTGTCATAAACCTGCTCCAAATTCATTCCAGCCTCATCACATCCAACATCATCTCAGCAGTATATCAATACTGCCAATATCTTATCAATTGATAATCTAACATCATAACTTTGCACAAAATTCTTCCTCCCTAGCACTTATATGAGTACTCAATTTATATGGAAACTGAAGGTAGTTTCTCATTGAATGGCTTTCTGTAATATCCCAAATGGGGAAATTTTTTCTCCATCGGGAACATCTTAGATGTTCCATTTTTCCTTCTTCAATGAGACACTGCAAGTCCATTTCAGAGATTGAATGATGGGGAATTTACAGGATATGACTCCTTCTAAAGAAGGGAGAAATCCTGAGGCTAGCTGGCCCTTCTTAGACTCTGCCCATGGATATGAAATATTCCACCTCGAGAATTTCTGCCACAGGGCCCTTGAGGACGCTGTATAAGGAAACTGCTGCATAAATAAGACAAACCACCACTAGGATGCCCTATAATAACTAATATTAAACTCCCTTGCATAAAATGAGCTTAAAGAAATGCATCTAGATGGGTTATTCAGATCTCCCCAAACTAGATCTCTAAAACAATGCTCAAAGAGTGAGCTACAACAATATATGAACATGAACATTAACTCTGCAAATCTGAAATACATCATCAGAGGGGAAATAGTACAGCCAAAATTATATTATTATTTCAGCATGAATATACAAGAAATAATTGAGGGAATAACCCTCTCAATCCTCTAGAACCAACTCCAATGAATATACCATATAATGCCGGAGTAGCTGCAGCTACACAGAATGCCAAGAAACCATAACTACGCAATATATTTGAGTGATGCAACTACTGAATATAGAAAAATGATAATGTGGCTGAAAGATACAATAAAAATAGCTCGAGAGAGGAAAATGGGCTCAATTAGGATTTCTAGCCAATCTCAGGGAGATTGCTAGAAATGCCGAACAAAATACATTAGTGAAAAAAAATTTGTCACTGCAGCTGGAACCAATAAATATGAGGCTGTGGCTGATATGAAATGCTGATTCCCTCCTCTGATAATGCCCTCAAGGAAGAAGGGGCTGATCCCCTTTAACTCAAAAGCACTCCTCCTAATGAGCACAAGAATCTCCTCCAACACTGCCCCCATGGAATAACACAGTTTCTCCAAATGAATGCGCAGTGGGAGATGGTGAATGAGTGGCCTGATGCCACAGATCTGAAATGAAGTCCAAGAGCTCTCTATACAGCTCCTAAAAAGAGGACATGAATAAAAGAGGACATGTAAAACTCCTAAAAAGTCTAAATAAATCAATGCCCATGTGAGCAAAGACAAATCAGGGCTATGTAAATAATCCCTTGCAGGTGTGAAAGAGGTTTGAGATAAATACTGGGTCAACCTTGACCAAATCAACAACGTTGTCTAGGTTCATTGCATCTCCAAAAGGGACAGCACAATTCTAGAAGGGAGCCTCTAATGTGAAAAGGGATAACTCATCAAAGTGGTTTAGGTTTGCAAGAGATTTCTCATCTTATAAAAGGAAAAGGAGGGCAGCAAGAGAAAGTTGTTGATAGATCATATTTCTGAGTATTTGTTTGCTTAGACAAATACCATTCTTTGCTGTTGAGTGGAGGATTGTATCTAGAATTCCTATGCAGGAGTTTCACCTCTTCCTTTGATGATTCAAGGAGGAAATTTTGTTGAATTGAACCACTATCAAGCTTGATGCCAAGCTCCTACTTACATTGGCAGCACTGATCCATTGAGGGTTTTTTTCTCTCTGCAAGCTGCAGCAAGTGGTGATCTAGATCTACAGAGATCTAATGTATTTTGAGAGTCTCTCTCCATGGAGTGGGTCCTTTGACCTCCTGGAAGAGAGTAACATTTCTTGTACTTCAGATCTGTAATTCTTCAGTAGTTTTCTATATCATTTGAGCTACAGCGTTATCCCACTGGGAAAACTGCGTTATTTATGTATGAGGGTTTGCAGGTTGCCTTGCTCATAATTTAGATCAGAGATCTCTTGTGTTGGGCTTGCCTTCCACTTGGTGATCCATGGATTGCATTGCTGATCTATGTTATGTTCATATCTGATCCATTTTAATGAAATACTATATTCAGAAATTTACTGCAACAGTTTCCAGATCTGCAACTTTTTTCTCAGATCTACTCTTATTCATGCATGCTTTTGTTAAAATTCCAAGTGGATCTTGTAGAGAAAACTATAGAGTTTCTAGATATGATATAGATCTAATATTTTTTCCATAGATCTGCTCTAGATCTAAGCTTTAACTTACATCTACTGAACCTCCTGAAAAATAATGCTGTTGAAGCATTTCTGCAAATTTATATGTGCTCCTGTTCTCTTTTCTGAAGATTTACCGTTGTATTGGCTCATGCTTTCTACTATATAATTAAAGGGCTTTGTCATAATGATTATTTTCTGTTGTAATACTGAGATATCATTTCTCTTGCTAATCTCCACTGAACATTAGCTAAAACTGCGCAATTCCTAAAGCAGTGCTTGCATTTGACTGCAACCTTCCCCTTTGGGTGCTTTTTAGCTAGTATATTTTTTAGGAGATCTGTTTAATGTGCCTAAACTGATTTTTTTTTATTAAATTCCATATATAAGTCACATACAACATAAATTAGGGGAAACAAACCCTGATCTACGTTATTTTTGCACATTTTTACATATACAGTATTTTCCTTGAATACCTTGTTGAAATTCCTGAAAAGGGGTTATTCCAAGTTATATAGACATAGTCTACAGTTGGCCAGGTAGCCTCTGGATCTCATCCTTTCTTTGAAAGGTGAAATATCCAGTAAATTCCTCTATATTCCATCTCTGAAATAGAATCTCGAGAATCCTAAAAAGGGATATTACAGTGGTATCGGAGCTCCACTCTTGGCACAGCCTGTGCTAGCATTGGAGCACCAGTAATGCTGCATTCCGAAGATGAAGATTCTATTTCTAAGAGGGAGAGGGGATATCCGAGTAGAAGTCATAAAAAGTATGACTATACTACTGTTGACCTTGACAAGGGTTAAGACAAGGGGAAAGCCCCTAAATCTGTGAATGATAAAGATAAGGAAGCAGAGGAGTTTGAAAAGGCTCTCTTGGAGGCTGTAGTAGATCTGATAAGAAAATGTATAGAAATGGAAAATATGCCCAAGAAATAACACCATATAAGATAAAAATTCAGATCTTCATTAATATCCAAACCCTTGAGGTAGGGCAACACCATACATTTTCTCCTTAAAGAAGGAGATCACTCCACAAGCCATATGCTTGTCAATACAATAATCCTTGACATATCTCAATGGAGAGTCTCTAGCCTCTATATAGGTTTCATACATGCAATACCATGGGCCTCTCAATACCATACATCCAATACAATGGGCTTATCACTTTATTCCCTAGCTATATGTGGTCCCTTACATAATGTGGGTTAACCACTTTATTTATTAACTATGGCCCATTTGTTTATCATTCTTATATTATTACATCATATTATTCCCTTGGGTACCTGCCTCTGTACCGTATATTATCCCCTCTAGGTACACTACATTACACCCCCCTTAAACATGTTTCGTCCCCGAAACATGAGAAGAACACAAATAATAAGCTCTACTCAAAAGAGTATTCCACTTGTACCATTCATGTGCATCTAGCCATCCAAGGGAAAGGTGAACACTTGATTTAGTTGGTGCCTCACTTGCTTTAGATGGAAGCGAGTTCTGGTGGTTCTTCCTTGTTGATGTGTTGTTAGTGGATTGTTGCACCTCTCTATGTGTCGTCCAGGGGTTGTTGTCCTTGTTGCTAATTCGTTGCCACCTTGCTGGTTGTTTTCTTGCTGGGTGATGCAGGTGGTGATATGTTGAAGCTTTAACTAATGTAATATCTTTCATTAATTCCTCCATTATTGGTGATGGAGTGGTGTCTGGTTCTTTTGTTGGTACTTGCTTTCATGTCTGTGTTTGGCTGTCTACCATCAAAGGCTCATCATCTGATGTGTCTGTGTCATTAGATATTTTTTGCTTCTTCCTCCTCAGTCTCTACATGGTTCCTAATGCAAATATCATGCAATGTAATTTTCTTCATTTTATACCATAGCTTCATGAATTTCTTTTGTACATTAAAATTGACAGTACCAACGGATTCCATCTAAGGATGTCCCAAAACAACATCCACAACATCCATATATGAAGCATAAAAATTATAATGCAACACATACTTATCCATAGAAATCTTCAAATCTTTATAAATTTGAACATCTTCATTATCAACTTGTGTGTTTTCAATATGGTTTGCTGGAACTTGCAATTTTTTAGCCAAATTCACATTGATACAATTATGCTTGCAACTAGGAATGATAGACACAACGATGTTCTCTTTCTGAATACTTCCATGAACCCATAATATGGAAATATTAGAAGAAAATAAGTCTTTATGGCTCTTGTTGTCCTTCTTTCTAGCTTGAGACCACTTGTCGAAAAGGACTTTTTCAAGTTTTTTCTCGGGAAGTTTCCTCACTGAGTTGTCAAGTGAGGTCCACCATTTATTTGCCTCATCTTTCATATGAAGCCCTATGGAGCATATCCAAAAATTTCGGTATTGAGCCTTGTGATATTGTAAAAAATATTCAATAGTGGGGCCATCAACTTTTCCTGTAAACTTCATCTTGCGAGAACCTCTAAAACAAAATAAGAGCTTTGAAGAAAATCACTTACATTGGCAAATAATTAAAGTGGACATTACTTCGTCAATATAACTCAGAATCCTTAATATAACCTACTTTCGGAAACGGAATAGCCATTCTGCATCTATGCATGTGACTGAAATCCTAATCTAGGTACTCTGAAAACATAGATCTGTGCTGCAACAGTCCCGCCGTCACAAAATTTCTGAAAAAATGGCTGATTTTAAATCAATGATAACTCCCTCATCCGGACTCCGATTTGACCGATTTTTTTTTTTGAAATTGGGTGGTTTTTTAAGGGGAACCAAGATCTATAATTTTTTTTCTGAAATTCTATACCAAAATCTACAAAAAATGTCAGGAGAGCTGTCGTATACAAATTATCGTCAGAAACATTTCTACAACACAGCTGAATTTAAATCAGCGATATCGCCCTCATCCAGACTCTGATTCAACTGATTTTTTTTTTTTTTGAAATTCAGTATTTTTGCACAATGAATTCAGATCTGCTATTTATTTCTGAAAATTTTGTGCCAAATTTTTCAGATCCGCTTTGATACCACTTGTAGTAGATCTGACAAAAAAATAGAAATAGAAAATATGCCCAATAAATCATAGAAGACAAAACTTCATGCCGCCCAAAAAATTTCCTGCAAAAAATGAAAAAAAAAATCTCCCAAACTTTGCCCAAGAAAGTGCTCTGATACCACTTGTAGTAGATCCGATAAGAAAATGTATAGAAATGGAAAATATTCCCAAGAAATAACACCATATAAGATAAAACTTCAGATCTTCATTAATATCCAAACCCTTGAGGTAGGGTAACACCATACATTCACTCCTTAAGGAAGCAGATCACTCCACAAGCCATATGCTTGTCAATACAATAATCCTTGACATCTCTCAATGGAGAGTCTCTAGCCTCTATATAGGTTTCATACATGCAATACCATGGGTAGTTAACATGGGTCTTTGAATACCATACATCCAATACAATGGGCTTATCACTTTATTCCCTAGCTAAATGTGGTCCCTTACATAATGTGGGTTAACCACTTTATTTATTAACTATGGCCCATTTATTTATCATTCTTATATTATTACATCATATTATTCCCTTGGGTACCTCCCTTTGTACCCTATATTATCCCCTCTAGGTACACTACAGAGGCTATGCAAGATCTATCCAAGGAGATAAAGGAGATGAGGATAGATAGAATGAGGGAGTCCCTTGGGAGATTCCATCAAGGAGAAAGTTCTGATATGTCTCAGTTTGGGACTGGTCAACCTGTGAGCTTGCCACAAGCTCCACAGGCCTCATAACGCTCTACAATTCCTACCTTCTTGGTTGTAGAGAATGAAGGACTGCAAGAGCCAACCTCTTTGGAAGGTTACTTTGTAGAATATGACTCACAAAGTCAGAGGTTCAAGGGTAAATTGAGCTTTCAAGACTTTTTCCATCTCAAGGACCGGAGGAGGCCATGGAAATAGTACAGAGATGGAGGTTTACTTCATTGGAGACACCACACTATGGGCAAGTTATTCTCGCCTAAGTTCGATGGATCACCCTCTTGTTCTGCCAAAGCATGGATGGAGAAGTTGGACATCTATTTCCAGTTGAATAAAGTGCCAGAAGTATAAGCCATTAAGATTGTTGCAGTGCATTTTGAGGGAGAAGCCCACAACTGGTGGTTTCATGGACTATCTACATTGGGACACTGCAACGTGTCCACATATGCTGAGTTCACTAGGAGACTAGTGGAGAGATTTGATCAGAAAGATCCGGAGGCCCCTTTTATAAGCTTGGAAAAGCTGAAGCAGACAGGAGATGCAGAGGCCTATATCTATGAATTCCTGAGGTTTTCAATAATGGTCCCTAATCTATCCATAGCAAGGAGTGTCTACATGTTCATTGATGGCTTGGAGGAACCTTTTCATGGGTTTGTTAAGTCTACCAAGCCCATCACTCTGCATGATGCCATTGAGAGAGCTAGAGATCTCCAAGATGCCTTGCCAAGGGCAAAGGCAACCTTCCCAAGCAAATCCACTCACTCTTCTAAGGGGAAAGAAGGGAAAACTGCTCCATCCAAGGAGAGCTCACTGAAGAAACCTGTTGACATTTATCTCCAGAGGGAGTTGAGGAAAAATATATTATGTTTCACTTGTCAAGAGCCATGGGTACTGGGACATAGATGTGTTGCTAGAAGAGCACACTATATTGAAATCTTCTCTGATTTTTAGGAGGAAGAGGGAAACGATGGACCTAGGAGAGGTCACAGTGCTGGTGATGATGAGGAGGAGGATCAATCACCATCCAAAGAGGAAGAAGGAGCCTTTGCTCCAACAAGTGGGAATCTTGCTTCTCTGAGAGGAGTGCTCAAGTACTTGACCCTCAGAGTGCAAGGTTCAGTTATGAACCAAAGAGTGTCTATTCTGATTGACGGTGGGGAAACCCACAACTTTATTGATGCTCACCTTGTGCAGAGGAGAGGGATCCCCACTGATACTTTTGATGGGTTCTCTGTTTTGGTTCTGGGAGATAGAACTATGCAGTGCATGCAATATGTTCCATCACTTTCTATGACGATGGAAACCTACACCTTGGTGGACCATTTCTTTGTAGTTGACATACCATACACCAACATCATCTTGGGTGTCCAGTGGTTGATTACCTTGGGAAAAGTCACCACTGATTAGAAGGCCTTGCAGATGGAGTGGGTGGATTTGAAGAGTGGGAAACAACAAATCATTCAAGGCATGCACACCTATCCTTCACCTGATGTTTCCACCGAAACAACAAAGATGGAATTGCGCAGTGGGGGCAAGGACCATACAGTTCCTTCTCTCATGTTTATGATAATGTTGCAAGGAACATTCCTACCTCATGGAAAGCCACTTGGAATGCCATTGGATTCTGATCATGTGGGGGAAGCCTCACAAAGTGCTGGAGCAATGGAGGAGAAAGCCACAACGTTGTGGAAGGAATCAAAGGGGAGGATCAGCCTTCCCACAAATAATTTTTGCATGTATAATGTCAAAGAAAAAATCAGAAACAAGGCAAGCATCACCATAGATGCATCAATAGCACTGTCTTTGTTGAGATGTTTAGATCCATATTGGAAATCTCAACTCCTTGTAGAATACTCCAAAGATCTGCACACTTGGATGATATTAGATGGAATGAAGCAAGGATGAGGCTATTTGGTCCATGAAGGGGTCATCTATCATATTGGTAAAGTATTCTTGTCTCAAGCCTCCAAGCTTAAGCAAGAGATACTACAAAGAGCACACAAAGAGCTCTTTTCCAGCTATATGCAGTCAGCAAAGATCTACTCCCTAATCTGAAAGAGTTTTGATTGGGAGGGTATGAAGGAAGAACTACATCAGTGCTATGATTGGGATGAAATACATCAGAAATTACAAGAGTGCAATATTTATGAGGAGATGGGGCAGCCAAAGGATCCTATGCAGGAGACATTTTAGCCATCTCTTCCTTCTCTTAAAAGAGGAGAAATGCCGATGCCTAACTCCATGTGTGTGGGAGACTTGAATGGTAAAGGATCTAATCTTATGGAGCATGTTTTTTTTTATGATTTGACACATTCTCTTACCATATGTATGCAGGCCATGGCTCCTACAAGGAGTGATATTACATGCAGATCTCATGGCATTAATGAGGCCAATAAAAATTCCAAATCTGGCCACTCCCTTGAGGTGCAAAGGGAGATTATCTATCATGATGGGTTCTTCCCAAAGGCACCTAAGTTGGGCCTCACTTTCAGCCATGTCAAAGTGACCCATGCAGAAAATATGTGGTGGGAGTACCACCTACCACACTTAGATCTACTCAAAACAAGGATTGAATTGCGTTGGTACCTTATGTGGGATTGTGACCCACCTCCTCAAGTGCAAATTTCAGTTTGCATATATGTGATTTTGCTTCCATACATAGATGATATATTGGTATTGTTTATGGGTTTGTATGGAAAAAACGTGGGCAGTGTATATGTACCACATGGGATGGAACTTTATCTTGTACTTCATGATACATGTTTTAGATGTGACATTTCTTCACCCATGTTTATTTCTGTTGAGTTTTACACTCCTGAAGGGATAGACTATGCCCCTATCATGTTAACATTGGAGGAGCAGTTTCTGATGTATTGGCTTGATGAGCACTTATTCCATGATGAAATATTGATCCTTGATGGTGCCATCAATGGAGAAGGAGAAGAAATATGGTTCTTACCCTGTCAGTTGCTTGAGGACAAGCAACATTTTGGAGGGGAGGACTGTAATGTTCCCACTTAGCCTTAGCTAAGAGGAACATTCAATTTTGTTTTAATTTATGTTTTATGAATAAATGAATAAAAGAGGACATGTAAAACTCCTTAAAATTCTAAATAAATCAATGCTCATGTGAACAAAGACAAATCAGGGCTATGTAGATAATCACTTGCAGGTGTGAAAGAGGTTTGAGCTAAAGATTGGGTCAACCTTGACCAAATCAACAACACTGTCTAGGTTCATTGCATCTCCAAAAGGGACAGCGCAGTTCTAGAAGGGATCCTATAATGTGAAAAGGGCTAACTCATCAAATTGGTTTAGGGTTTGCAAGAGCTTTCTCATCTTATAAAAGGAAAAGGAGGGCAGCAAGAGAAGGTTGTTGATAGATCATATTTCTGAGTATTTGTCTGCTTAGACAAATACCATTCTCTGCTGTTGAGTGGAGGATTGTATCTGGAATTCCTATGCAGGAGTTTCACCTCTTCCTTTGATGTTTCAAGGAGGAAATTTTGCTGAATTGAACCACTATTAGGCTCGAGGCCAAGCTCCTAATTACATTGGCAGCGCTAATCCATTGAGGGCTTTGCTGTCTCTGCAAGGTGCAACAAGTGGTGATCTAGATTTGCAGAGATCTAGTGTATTTTGAGAGTCTCTCTCCATGGAGTGGGTCTTTTGACCTCCTAGAAGAGAGTACCATTTCTTGTACTTCAGATCTGTAATTCTTCAGTATTTTTCTGTATCATTTGAGCTATAGCGTTGTCCCACTGGGAAAAATGCGTTATTTATATATGAGGGTTTGCAGGTTGTCTTGCTCATAATTTAGATCAGAGATCTCTTGTGTTGGGCTTGCCTTCCACTTGGTGATCCATGGATTGGCTTGCTGATATATGTTCTGTTCAGATCTGATCCACTGTAATGAAATTATATATTTAGAAATTTACTGCAGTAGTTTCCAGATCTGCAACTTGTTTCTCAGATCTACTCTTATTCATCCATGCTTTTGTCAAAATTCCAAGTGGATCTTGTAGAGAAAACTATAGAGTTTCCAGATCTAATATAGATTTGATATTTTTTAAATAGATATTCTCTAGATCTAAGTTGTAACTTACATTTGCTGAACCTCCTGAAAAATAACGCTGTTGAAGCATTTCTACAAATTTACATGTGCTCATGTTCTCTTATTTGAAGATTTACCACTGTATTGGCTCATGCTTTCTACTATATAATGAAAGGGATTTGTCATAATTATTATTTGATGCTGTAATACTGAGATATCAGTTCTCTTACTGATATCCACTGAACATTAGCTAAAACTGCACAATTCCTAAAGCAGTGCTTGCATTTGACTACAACCTTCCACTTTGGGTGCTTTTTAGCTAGTCTACTTTTTTGGGAGATCTGTTTAATGTGCCTAAACAGATTTTTTTCTGATGAAATTCCATATATAAGTCACATACATCATAAATGAGAGGAACCAATCCTTGATATATGCTATTTTTGCACAATTTTACTTATACAGAGTTTTCCTTGAACACCTTGTTGAAATTCCTGAAAAGGGGTTATTCCAAGTTCTATAGACAAAGTCTACAGTTGTCTAGGTACACTCTAGATCTCATCCTTTCTTTGAAAGGTGAAATATCCAATAAATTCCTCTCTAGTTCATCTCTGAAATAGAATCTTGAGAATCCTAAAAAGGGATATTACAGCAGCATAGAGTTTCCATTAGACATTGCAATAACTAGCAGCAGTCAGAGACTTTGATGAAAGATGCATCATACAAATTCAGGATTTTTTGGAGGTTATTTAGTTTCAGGAGTTACAGGAGAAAATAAAACTAGAGAAGTGTTGCATGCAAAAAATTCCAAAGGTACTGGATCAGGATAGATTGAATTCCTTTCTTGTTGAGAGGGAGTGCTGAAATTGGCAACAAGAAACATTGAAAATGGCAATAAAAAATGGAATCCAGAAAACAACACCCAGAAATGGCACCATAGGGGGCTTTTGATTTAATTTTCCCTTAATTAAATTGGAAGAAAAATTGTAATTTCATCTCATGACAGCTTGTATTAGTTAACTGAGTCAAGAAGACTTAGCTAGCTTAGGAAATTCGAGTTAGAGGTAAAAGAGGAGGCATGGAGAGCATTTTCCTATTTTTAGGGGTCCAGTTACAGCTATTTGTGAGTTGTAATTAGTTAACTCAATTAATTGATTTAAAATTAGTTTAACTAGTTCTAACTGAGAGATGAACTAGTCATAGGTCTAGTGAATAAAATCTGATTTAATTCACAAGTAGTGATCAATCAGTTAACTGATAATTCTCTATAAATATTTGTTGCATGTCATTTCTAACGAAGGCCTAGTTGAGATTGAGATTAAAGGGAAGAGATATATCAATTGTACTATTAGAAAATTGTACAGATCATGCATGATGTCATCAGGAAGCCTTGGAAGGATTGAACAATCATTAATTGGTATTTTCGTAATTAATAGGGGCTCAATTAGCCCAAGAATGTGTAAGGAAGGTTGGAAAGGAAATGGAAAGCAAGAGGTTAAATATTGGACAGGTTTTACTTAGATTGCAAGCCATATTTGAGCAAGATCAAAGTTAAACAGGTAAGAGAGTGCAGAGGTTTCTCAATGTGAGGAATAGCCTTGTCTTGTTTCACGATATTGAATTTATGCAATATATAGATATAGGGGTTTTGAGTAGTTTATTTCCTAAGATACATATTATGTTGTGTGATCAATAATTATTTCTCTTACTTGTTATGTGATTGTGCGATCAAGTTTTTTTTCCACAAATTACAGAAGGATTCTGTAATATCCCTTTTCCAGAATATTGCCAAGCTGCTCAATAGGAACGTTGTATAAGGAAATATGGACAAATAAAATGCAGGAAAAATCTTGGTTCCTATTTAACATGCTGTGTGGGACTCAAATATGGAATATATTCAAAAACAAATCAAGTTATATATGCTAAACAAATCTCCCACAACTGGTATCAATGTAATGTCCTCTTTTGGAAACATTAACAATCAACAATATGATCTAAACCAGAGATTTAATGAAGAGGAATTTACTAAATATTTCACCTCTAAAGAGAGGGTGATATTCAGAGGCTATCTGGCCCTTTTCAAACCCTGTCTATAGACTCTTGTCGAGAGGTAATATCCCAAAAGTGTTTACTCAGCAAATCATGCCTAAAAAATACATTCTTCAGGTATGATGGCTTCAGATACCATATAATATTTTTTAGAATTCTCAAAAACCAATATAAATAACATCAGCACTCTTTACTCAGCTTTTATCATCAGAACAATGGGGAAAAGCATCATTTTATGCACTAAAATAGGTGTATAAGAAAATATATGTAAAATGAAGGGTCAAGATTCTGGAATATTTTACATTAGGTTAAGTGGGACTCACATGTCAAATTTCAGCAAAACCTAATAATTTTTTCTATGTTAAATAGTTCCTCCTTCCTGACTAGTCAAGAAAAACCCTGATTTCCCATAGCCTAAATTATGCAGAAAAGTGTTAAAGCTTGGGTAGCGTAATTTATGAAGGAATTGACTAATTTTATGCATAAATTTCAGTATTCAGGTCCACAATAAGATTCATATGTATTATACATATAAAAATATACATTTCTATGAAGGACAACCCCCAAAATGAGTTGCTGCAATGCATAGAAAAAGACTGCAGATCATGACAACATTATTTTCCTAAAGATTTAGCTGCTGTAAGTTAAAACTCAGATATATGAAAAATCTATGGCTGAAACATTAGATCCATACTATAATGGAAACTACTCAGCCTTCTCCATAAGATCCCCTTGGGGTTTCATCAAAATAATACATGTACAAGAGTAGATCTGACTTTGAAGCTACAAAACTACAGAATACTCAGAATTTCTAAAGATACTTTTATTATACATGAAATCAGATCTGAAATAGCTTATAATAGTAGCTACTTTAAAGAATTACAAAGTGAGAGGCAAGCCTCAATCACTTGAGAGCAGATTTGCACAGAAATTGAATTTACATTAAACCCCAATGCAGAAAATGCATTTCATGGAAGGGAATGTGCAGTAGCTCAATGGGACTGAATTAAAAGCTATAAAATACAGATCTGAATACAAAATTGGAGAGAGATCCTCTTCCGGGTGGTCACAAGACACCCTCCTTGAGAGAGAACTCCTCCAAAACACTAGATCTATGCAGATCTAGGATACCACTTGCTGCAACTCAAGCAGCTGAAAAGCCCTCCACAGGATCAGCACTGCTAATGGAGATGGAGCTTGGTCTTCAACCTGATAGTGGATCATTTCAGTATAATCTCCTCCAAGAGCTACTCAAGGAAGGAGGGAGGATTCCTAAATAGGAAATCCTCTTCCCTTAGGCTAAAAAGCCAAGAGAGCTAGAGTTGCTAAAGCAACCTCTATTTCGAAAATCCTTCAACAACCCTCTCTTGAGCCCTCACCCCCTTTTTATAACTTGAAGGGGTGCACAAACCCTAAACCACTTCAATGGACTTAACCCATTTCACATTGGAACCTTGTTCTAAAACTGCGCTGGTTCTCCAAGGTGGTCCAATTTCTGTTCACACACAAGTGGATTTTTGTTGCAAAGGCCCAGATTTATCCCTTTTCACATTGGGCATGTATTTATTCTTTGATTTAAGGATATTTGCATGTCCTCCTCTACATTTTATTCATCAAACAATAAGAAAGAAACAAAATGAAGTATTCCTATTAGCTTGGGCTAAATAGGAATATTACAGTCCTCCCCCTTCAAAATGTTGCTTGTCCTCAAGCAACTGCAAGGAAGAACCAGACTTCTCCTCCCCTTTTTTTGTAGCCTCATCAATGGATCCCACCATAGCTGTAAATTATAAGCAATGAATCTACCCTCCAATGACCTTCTCCAAGTGAAAAATAGCAAGTGTACATAATGATAAATGGGAGGTACGAGTGGCGATCTTCTTGTTTCTCAATGGCCTCATCAGGTAGGAGTGATGAAGAGCATGGGGAAAATTTTTCCCAATGAGTGTCTCCCACACCCATGCTATCATCCAAACAAAAGGAGCCATCCTTGATATCTCATATAAAAAATCATTAATCCCCATGATGTGCATTGAGTAGGGGCTACAAGGCTGGAAATGAGGGATGAATATATCTAACTCACGTTGTCCCTCTTCCCACTATTGATGGATGTGGAGCTGTGGATCTTGGGCTGCAAAGATGTGGTCACCATGAAGCCAAAAGGAATCTGAAACTTCATGATCTCCTTCATTGATTTCAGTGAGCCTCCTTTCCCACCCTCTTATCCATACAGTGAACAATTTATCTCCACCATATGTGCTCCCAAAGACATGTGGACTAAGTGCCATATGATGTGCTGGATGGTGGAAATAGTCCCTCTCTTGAGACCAACGTTGTCCATCATCTTGCTGCCTCAAGTCATGATACCATAAGTGGCCATCCCACCACTTGCTTGCTGAAATAAGCTTCTTCAAAGCTTGGAAATGATAGAGGAAAATAAGTGTTGGCTGAATGGAGATCAAGAAAAACATGTCTTGCTCCAATTCCTCCCATGTGAGAGGCTCCCCTTCATGATACAAACTCAATGCATGACCCTTTGTAGAAGATGATACAATGTACCATGCAGCAGCCACAAAAAGTTCCCTCCTATTCTTGAAATACAAGTGAATATGGGAGAGTGCATTCCCAATGGATTCATTCATCCAATGTATCATTCCTCCTCTCCCACATATGCTCCTCATAAAAATATAAACATCAACAACATAGGGAGCAAGAATAGAAATCACGTTGGCTTCCATATGCAACAAATGTGAATGGAAATGATCCCTCATATGCAACCAATGCAGTTTGGATCTCAACTAAAAAAGAGACTGCTGAAAAATGTGGTCTCCCAACCACTTGCATGCTGCCCCAATCTCTTCATAAGCTTGGAGGAACTGAATGATAGATGAGGCAATGTAAGTATGTCCTCCAAATAAAAATCCCTCCCCAAGTCCTCCTATGGAGAGGTCAAAAATACTGCTCATGGCCTCAAGTAGACCATGCAACCTCAAAGAAAGAATACTCCTCCTTGGAGCAACATTCTGCACATGTATGGTTAAGGAAGCAATATGTAAATCAGCAAGTAAATAAACAATGCCCTTACCATAGCTTTTTCTCATGCAAAGGGAGCAGCTCATATATTAGCCTCCTTCCATCCTCAAAGAGAAGAGAGGAGACTGTTTTAACTCTTCCCAAGAGTCATGTGCATGCACAGCTCCCATGCCAAATGTAGATGTGGAAAGGTTGTTACCCTTCCCCTTTTTCTCCTGCCACAGTGGAGAAACTGAAATGAGAGTGGGGGTGGATGATATTGAGAGACTGTTTCTCTCCTCTTTGAGCCTACCCAAGACTCCCAGCATTGCATCAAGACCTCCCAAGGTCTCCACTTCTTTGAAATCAATGAGCAATGCCTCACTATGTGAAGCAATCACCTCCTCTTGCTGATCAAGTGGCCTCCTTGGTGTAATGTCTCCAGGAGATGAGACATCATCCAGTGGTGACTGAATACATGAATGGAGAAAACCCTCCATGCTTCCACTACGCAATCCAATCACCTCTTTAGGTGCATCAACCTTATGCAATATATAGGAATGAGATTCGTCCTCTTCCCTATCTCCTCCTTGTGTCTCCAAGGTTCCAGACCTCCTCAAAAATGGCACAGATGAATCATGTGTTGTGCCTTGATCTCCATATTTGAGATCCTGGGGATTTTCTTGCCATGCCACAAGAAACCCTCTAGTTGGAGCAATAGCTCCCTTCTCCCCTGCTTGAGGTGCTATATCAGATATAGATCTAACAGCACTATTTCCCTTTAGCTCTGCAACAAAATTGAGCAACCTTCCAATGGAATGACCCACCCTTGAAGAAGAGAGATTTTTGTTCTCTTGTGTAAAGGTGTGGAAAGGTAATCTTGTCTCCAACAAGGCATGATGCCAAAATTCAGCCTCTCCCATGGGCCTATGAAATGGATATATGCTTTTATGCAGTTCCTTACAATGTTCTAAAAAATAGAACTGGTTTCTGAGTTTGAGGGCTTGAGACTCATCTTCTTTCAAAAAATCACTAAGAGTTTCCCTCTTAGTCACTCCTCCTTCTGGTTCTAGCTGTCTCATGGCAGATCTGAGTTCATCACTATGCTGTATATCACAATGTGTGGCTGCATGGTCACACACACTGTGTGAAGATCTAGAGTTTGATTGAAGCTCAAACCCCTTTGGATATTTTTCAAACATCTCCCTTCTTGATTGCTTAGGATCTTCATGAATGCTCTGCATGGATTTAGGAAGAAGCTTTGTGAGCCTATCTTCCTTCCTCCTCCTGCTTCTTCTTCTGGCTTCTTTATTAGAATAGGAAGTGTAGGGTACTTCCTCTTCTATTTTCTCATACTAATCATAATAAGTACTAGGTACTCCTTCATCTTCTTGAAATTATCTAGGAATTTCATTGTAGCTTCTTCTGCTTTGAAACCCTCTTGGAGTTTCACTACACCCTTCTCCTTTCATTGGTTGAACCTCCTTAGAGAGGCCCTTCTCTGATCTAAAGATTGATGATCTTAATCTCATCCTCTCCATAAATCTGATCTCTAATTCTGATCTTAATTCACTGATAGCTTGATCTCACGAGTCACGGGCTGAGCCAGAGATCATGCTCTGATACCACTGTAATATCCCTTTTTCAGGAATATTGCCAAGCTTCTCAATAGGAACGTTGTATAAGGAAATATTGACAAAAAAAATGTAGGACATATCTTGGTTCCTCTTTAATATGTTTTTTGGGACTTAAATATGTAATATCTTCAAAAACAAATCAAGTTAGATCTGCTAAACAGATCTCCCACAACTAGTATCAATGTAATGTCCTCTTTTTGAAACATTAACAATAAAAAATATGATCTAAACCAGAGATTGACTGAAGGGAAATTTATTGAATATGTCACCTCTAAATATAGGGTGAGATTTAGAGGCCATCTGGCCCTTTTCAGACTCTGTCTATAGACTCTTATCGAGAGGTAATATCCCAAAAGGGTTTATTCAGCAAATCATGCCTAAAAAATGAATTATTTATGTATGATGGATTCAGATACCATATAATATGTCTGAGAATTCTCATCAACCAATATAAATAACAACAACACTCTTTACTCAGCTTTTATCATCAGAAATATGGGGAAAAGCAGCATTTTATGCACTAAAATAGGTGTATAAGAAAATATGCATAAAATGAAGGGTCAAGGTTCTTTAATATGTTATATTAGGTTAATATGGAATCACATGTCTAATTTCAGAAAAAAACTAATAATTTTTGCTATGTTAAACGGTTCCTCTTTTCCGACTAGTCAAGAAAAACCCTGATTTCCCATGGCCTAAATTATGCAGAAAAGTGTTGAAGATTGGGTAGCGTAATTTATGAAGGTATTTGCTGATTTTATGCAGAAATTTCAGTATGAAGGTCCACAATAAGATTCATATGTATTATACAGAGAAAAACAGGCATTTCTATGAAGGAAAACCCCTAAAATGAGTTGCTGCAATGCATAGAAAAAGATTGCAGATCATGACAGCGTTATTTTCCTAAAGATTCATCTTCTGTAGGTTAAAAATCATATCTATGACAGATATATGGCTGAAACATCAGATCCATACTAGATCTGGAAACTACCCAACCTTCTCCACAAGATCCCCTTAGGGTTTCATCAAAATAATACATGTACAAGAGTAGAAATGACTTTGAAGCTACAGAACTGCAAAATACTCAGAATTTATGAAGATGACTTTTATTATACATGAAATCAGCTCTGAAATAGCTTATAACAATAGCTACTTTAAAGAATTACAAAGTGAGAGGCAAGCCTCAATCACTTGTGAGCAGATTTGCACAGAAACTGAATTTACATTAAACCCCAATGCAGAAAATGCAGTTCATGGAAGGGACTGCGTAGTAGCTCAATGGGACTGAAGTACAAGCTATAAAATATAGATCTGAATACAAAATGGGAGAGAGATCCTCTTCCAGGTGGTCACAAGACACCCTCCTTGAGAGAGAACTCCTCCAAAACACTAGATCTCTGCAGATCTAGGATACCACTTGCTGGCACTCAAGCAGCTGCAAAACCCTCAATAGGATCAGTGCTGCTAATGGAGATGGAGCTTGGTATTCAACCTGATAGTGGCTCATTTCAGTACAATCTCCTCCAAGAGCTACTCAAGGAAGGAGGGAGGATTCCTAAAGAAGAAATCCTCTTCCCTTAGGCTAAACAGCCAAGAGAGCTAGAGTTGCTCAAGCAACCTCTATTTCGAAAATCCTTCAACAACCCTCTCTTGAGCCATCACCTCCTTTTTATAACTTTAAGGGGTGCACAAACCCTAAACCACTTCAATGGACTTAACCCCTTTCACATTGGAACCTTCTTCTAAAACTGCGCTGGTTCTCCAAGGTGGTCCAATTTCTATTCACACACAAGTGGATTTTTGTTGCAAAGGCCCAGATTTATCATTTTTCACATTGGGCATGTATTTATTCTTTGATTTAAGGAGCTTTGCATGTCCTCCTCTACATTTTATTCATCAAACAATAAGAAAGAAACAAAATGAAGTATTCCTATTAGCTTGGGCTAAATAGGAATATTACAGATTCAATATCTTGTTTTAGTACATTATAAGATAGGATTGAATCTTGTTGTTAGATTTTCTATATAAATAAAGTTAATAAGAACACAAGAATATCGCAATTAATTATCAATATAAGAATATATTTCTGCCTTTCTGATTTTCTAACATGGTATCAGAACTAAGGTGAAGAAGGAAGAAAAAAGTAGCTTGAAGATCTATTTAAGAAAAGGGAACAAAGGAAAAAGGATTATATAATAAGAGAAGCCTAATATCTATAAAAAATATTCCAAATACTATTATGAAACAACTCCAAAAATAGAAGAAAAGAGAGATCGACGCCTTAGAATTCAGCCACTTCGAGGGGACAACCTCCTTTACATTACATAAATGAACAATTCTTGGATGATACAAATGACAAAACCTCCTTCTATATATAGTAGTCCATGGGGTCACAATATAATCCTAGTCGACCTAAAAATAATAACGTAAGGGCACAATAATAATAATATTAGGGTTACAAGAGTACAACAATAAACAATAAACAATAAATAATAACCAAACAACATTAAACAATAAACAATAAGGGGGTTACACTAACAACAATAAGGGACTATACTAGTAATATAGGGACCTAACATGCCCCTCTCCTTCAAAAAAGTGTTGTCGTCAATGCTTGAGTAGCTCTGAATGCTTCTCTATAAAATTCTCATCCTCCCATGTAGAATCTTCAGTGGGTAAGTTCTTCCACTTGATGAGATACTCTAAAATTGATCGATTTCGTAGCTGTCGAGTTCCTGTTTCCATGACTACTTCAGGTTCCAATATGATTTTTCCTTCCTTGTCAAGTTCTGGCAATATTGTTTGAACTGGAATTTTGTCACCTATAACCTTCTTTAAGCATGAAACATGGAAAACTAGATGCACTCGCGAAGAATCAGGAAACTCCAATTTGTATGCCATAGTACCAATCTTTTGAAACACCTTGTAAGGACCATAGTATTTTGGTGATAGTTTATTATCCTTATTAGCTTGCTTGAGGGACATTTTTTTGTATGGTTGTAGTCGTAAAAATACCCAGTATCCTACATCAAAACTTCTCTTGTTGTGATGTTGATTTGGCTGTTGTTTCATTCGATTCTGTGCCAAATTTAGGTTATCCTTTAAGAGTTGGAGAACTTGTTGTTGATGGTCGATGTGATCTTCCACTGCTTGAACCTTAGAATTTTCTCTTCTAAGGTCATCTAGGTCAACCCTACGTTCAGCAAGGAGTGCCTTATGTTCATCAAGGGAAAACCTACACACCTCAGGGACAACCTTTTGTACAACAGAACCAGCCTTACATTCAACAAGGCCAACCTCTTGTACAACAAGGTCAACCCTCTATCAGCCAGCAAGGTCAACCTGGTCTTCAGGGGTAGCCTAGCTCATCTCTACCATCAGTTCAACCTAGTTCTCAGGGACAACCTGGTCAGCCTCAACATCTGAGCTAACCTGAATCCCAGGGATATCCTGGTTAGCCTCAAGGCCAAAAAAAAATTCCTCAAGGCCAATCGTTGGTTTCCCAAGGTCAACCTTTAATGGCACAAGGTCAACCCCAAGGCATTGCTTTCATCCCGCAATAGAATCAATACATTTATCAATCTGGGTCTCATTGGTTTACTCAAAACCACTACCCTAGTCCCCAACCAGGACATGGGTAGAATTTCCAAAATTATACCCCGTATGGAGAAAATCCTTCAGGACAGAACATATGGGCTCAAAATTTCTCCTGAGCTGATGGAACCCTAACATAGGTCTTTATCAAAGGTCTGCGATGCCTTTTAACTTGAAATTTCCATTCCTTGCTACATTGGAACTACCTAATGTGTTGAATTTAACTAATGATCCCATTCTTCATAATCCATATTGGCCCCCAGTTCCCACCAAGATTCCTGGCTATTATCCCAAGTTTGAAGGAAAGTCCAGAGAAGACCCCTAAGCACATGTTATGAAGTATCACCTATGGTGCTCCTCTAACTCCTAGATTGATGATTCTATTCATTTATGTCTTTTCCAAAGGACTCTCATTGGTGCCACTACAAAGTGGTACATTGAAATCTCTCGTGGAATCTTCCAATATTTCAATTCTCTTGCAATGGCATTTCTCACAAACTTTCAGTCACCGATTCGCTATGAAACGAGAACGCACCCCCTTACATCCTTGAAACAAGATACGGCCACACATATCTCTGATCACATTCATGAATGGAGATGGTGTCATCATTTGATCAAGTTTGAAATCCTTGATTAGCTTCTGACTGACTAGTTCACTACCTCTTTTGTCGGTTTGATAGCTAAGGACATTGCTATGGGGGCATGTGTCACCAAAGAGTAGGCCATTTCTCATGCCCAATACCTCGATCTGATTTACTCCCAGTCTGGCACGCTTTACTCCATGAGCTGAAACTTCCAAAGCACCAGCGATGCCACCTATCGACGGTATCATTGGTTCTATTTCTCAAATTTCCTGTAAGTCTTGTCATGCTCCTGTGAAGAAAAAATATTCCCTTTCTACCATTACTTCTTCTCAACCACCTTCCAATCCTAGTAAAACCATGGAAGTGAATTTCATCCAATCTACCTCAGAAGACAATGCTTCCAAAGGTAAGAAGATGTTTAAAGGCAAGGCCAAAGCCGATACCTCAAAACAAGATTCTCCTAAAACCAACACTGATGATGGCTAAAAGCGCAAACCTAAGTACCCTTGTCTTATATGTGACGATTATCACTTCACTATAGACTGTCCTCGATGGTATTAAGTGAACCAATTGCTTAAATGTACTTAGGGGACCCTGGTTGTCCTAAAAGAGCCTTTCCCATCCAAGCAGACTCAAATGGGAGACCAACCACAATCCTCTTCCTCATCTGGTTCTCGTGTGTTTATGTGCGGAACTATTCCCATGAAATTAGTGACTAGGTCGAAATATTACACTCCACTAGCCGAGAAAGAAACTTTCGATGCTCCTTCTACTTCTTTCCTCACCTAATTCTGACCCTCTTCATATCAAAAGGCCTAGTAACAATTCTGTTGTTTGACCACCTTCTAAAGATGTGCTTCGAAAATCCTCTTACAATCATAATGCTCGAGCAGCTCCACATTAAAACATTATTGAGGATTTGGCCCAAGCTCCTTCTGCTATGTCGGCATTGGATGTTCTTCAAAGCTATCCCACACAACGGAATTCATTTCTATCCTCCATTAGAAGAATCGATTTGGCTGACTCTGAACTTATTACTTTCGATTTGGAGAACCAATGTTCTGTGTCTACCTCACCAGATTGCTTTTCTTATCCATGTTATCATTAACTCAAATACCATTCATCGAATTGTAATCAATGAAGGTGCATCTACATGCATTATGTTTGTATCTTGTTGGAAAGCCATTGGTTCTCCTCCTTTGAGTCAATCTCCTAATGCCCTCGAGGCTTTTGATGGAAGGGTTTCTCCTTCGTTTGGCATTCTCCCCAGCTTTCTTATCACGTTGGAAGGCAAGACATTCAACATCAAGGTAGAGGTTGTTGAAGCCAATCTAAATTACAATCTTCTACTCGGACGGATTTGGACCCATGCTATGTGTTGTGTGCCTTCCTCTATGTTCTATGTGATTCATTTTCCCCACCAAGGGAAGATAGTCACAATTGACCAGTTGTATTTCTTCCCTGCTACTCCCTCTGAAGGAAATGTTCCATATGTGGATCATACCAATATTCCATATGAGAGTGTGGGAGCAAGTATTTTTAAATATTCTACCTTAATGGATACTTTTAACCTCTAGCCTCCCAACCTCGCCTCTGTCAATATGATATCTATCAAATTGAATCTGTGGCTCATTCCTTTCTCTGATAAAATGGAATCCTTCAGTGGCGTTATGCCGTTAAGCCATGCCGAAATCAATTACGCTGAAATTGCCTCGGCTTCGTCTTCTCCTTCTAATCATACTTCTTTAAGTGTGCCTCTCGACACATATTCTCAATACCCTTGGCTCGATGCTTTGTATTATCCCGATCCCTTGAACGATATGTTTCCAACTGATAAAGCCATCATGGAAACCATGTCTCTCGAGGATCCTCCCTTGGATGATAATCATCATCGTTCCTCCTTTTTACCTAGTCTTAGGACAATGTCTTCCTATCTTGAGAATTTTTCTTCCCAAGCTCCTTCCCAACTGCTTCAAACGCCTATTTTGACATATGAAGTTTTTGGGGAGGGAAACATGGGAAATATCACTCAGACGATGCCTATTGACATCTCTGTTAAACCGAGGGTTTTCAAGAACATCCATATTGGGGTGACTTGTTATCTTGATGAGATTGAGGTCTATACTAGCCTCTTTCGCAAATTTCGAGACATTTTCACTTGGTCCTACGAGAAAATTCCTGGCATTGATCCAAGTATAGTTGTGCATGAGATACCCACTTACCCTGATGTGAAACCTGTTCACCAATGCCTTCATCCCATGCACCCTAGAAAGGCAGTTTCCATAAAGGGAGAAGTTGAAAAAATTCTCAAAGAAGGCTTCATTTATCCAATCCTGTTGACATATTAGGTCTCTAACATTGTCCATGTAGCCAAAATGTAGGGCACCATTTAAGTTTTTGTGGATTACTACGATATCAATCGTTCTTGTCCCAAGGATAGCTATCCCACTCCCTCCATCGACCATATTATTGATGAGTGTGATGGGAGTGAGATTTTCTCCCTTATGGACGGGTTCTCTGGTTATAAACAGATTTATATTCTACCAATTTATTAACATAAAACCACCTTCATCTGTCCATGGGGTACTTTCACGTATAAAAAGCTCCCTTTTGGCTTAAAAAATGCTGGTGCCATGTTCCAACAAGCAATGCCATATTCTTTTCACCATATTAAGCACATTGTTCAAACTTACCTGAATGGCCTCCCAGCTCATTCCACTAAGTGTCAGGACCACCCGGAACACCTCCGTCAAATGTTTCTTCATTATAGATGCTACAACATTCGTCTTAATCCAAATAAATGTGTATTATGTAGAAATTTGAATAATTTGCTGAATTATTCTCCGAGATTATCCTGGTCACATACTATTTGAGCTTCATACATAACACATAATCTCTTCTATGCATTAATCATCACATGCGGAAATAAAAACAACAAGTGGTATTGAAAACATTCACATGCACACATAGAAATTCAACACATATAACACAGTATGTATACCGGGGAAAGCTTACAGCTGAAAACCCCCTACTGTCTGTATATTATAATGAAGAAGAATCATGTAACAGTCTCAGTACAATACTCCTCACAAGTACTCAGTACTGTCTCCAAAATTTACACACAAACTAGCTCAGTTTTGAACAAGTCACGGGTTCAAAACTCCTCCACTGTTTGCCTGCCTCTACTGCGCAATCCAAGATGAGAGAATGGATGGAATGAATTTGAATTCCCTTGGATTTAACTGCGCAATCCTCATTGGCAATCTCCTCCAATGATTGTGCAAATCTCATGCACACTATAGTCACAACTGATAGTAGACTCCACCCTTTCACCCACCTCTAACACTGGTCTCCACTGAACTGTCCATGCATTGCAGTTAACCGATGTGTTCTTTAGTTGATTTATGAGTTAATAATTAGTGAATTAATTAATAATTAATTCACACCACTCATCACTAGTGTATTTTTTAGTTAGACTAAATACAACTAGTTCAACTAAGTTAAACCGAACACAACTCCACCAACTGTCTCATCAACTCCACCAAACTCTACCACATGAGTTCTAACTGAAGTCAACCATGCAATATCTCAACTAACCCATAGGAAATTTGAATTTCCTTCTTCCAGCTGCATGTGCCACATCTGTAGCTCGAACTGAAGTTCTCCAAGAGGATAAGATAATGTTTATAGTCCAAATATTATTAAGGGTTAATAATATTTGACTGACCTATTTTTAGACAGGCAGTCTAAAAATAGACTTCGACCTGTATGTCTAAAAATAGTTGTCCATCTATTTTTACCAACTTGACCAAGAATCCAATAATATCATCCCGCAACTCCTAGACCATGCTCCATATGTCTAAAAATAGACTTTTCGACAAAAATCACATGTGTGGTCCCCACCTAGTTTAGGTGATCACTTTCCAACTAGGATCAGGAAAGATGTTTCAGGATGCCTCCTTCACTGTTTCTTGTTGCAATCTTCAACACTCCCTCTCAACAAGAAAGGATTTTCTTTTCATGCGACATGCAACTCCATGCATTCGCCCTGCAACCTTCACCAGCGCCATGCAACTCCATGCATGTGACATGCAACTCCATGCATTTGCCATGCACCCTTTGCATGCACCATGCAAACTCATGCATGCACCATGCAACTCCATGCATGCACCATGCACCCTTTGCATGCAACATCTCCGAAACTGAATAAGCTCCAAACAACTCAATCAGTCTGATTCATCTATCATCAAAGTCTTCGACTTCTGCACGACTTCTGCTGGTACCAACTGCACATGTCATCAGGAACCACTGCGCTGTTGAACTCTTGCACCCATGCACTCTGCACTCGCTGTAAACTCTGATCTGCGCTCCAGTATCCGACACTATCACTTTGATCTGCCTGCATCAATCCAACTGATCTACTACTGCTGCGCTGTGGGCACCTCGTAGCCAGGTTCAACTCATGAGATCCACACCATCTCATGAATCTTGCCCAGAAATCTCCTCCTGGGATTACTCATGCATGTCGCCCCACCTCTCACCTGGTGGTATAGCTGCATGCACTCCCTCTGTGTTGGGAAAAATACTGAGAGGGGGGGGTGAATCAGTGTTTAGGGCAAACTAAAACTTTTTACTTTTTCATGCTTCAAAACCCATACGCTACTTTGCTGAAGCCAACTAGTGTATACATGCGGATATCCTTCATAAAACTCGCGTATACACAGAGATCTAATTATGCCATTAGTTCTTTAGTTATATCATTCCATCATTCATTCATTAGATGTTCTATAAACAGTAAACATGTGCAGTAAGAATAGAATAAACCATCACACATAAGCATCACACATGAACACCAGGATTTTTAGGTGGAAACCCAAGTCGGGAGAAAACCACCGCTGCAGTTGCTCAGCCTTCAATATTTTATTATAGAGAAAACATCTTACAACATATGTGTTGGTGCAGACTCCTACCAGCACGCAGGCACCCACCTGCGCTCGTTTACCAGCCTCTCCTGGAAGGGAGCTCCAACCCCCTGACTCGTTTACAAGCCTCTCCTGGAAGGGAGCTACGACCCCCTACTCTCGTTTACCGGCCTCACCTGGAAGGGAGCTACAACCCCCTGACTGAAGGCTACAACCCTCAGCACCTCTATGGACCACGTTTCATCAATTTCTGCCGGATCCGGCTTCCTTTGGGGACATAACTTGCGAGGCCATGTTTCATCATATTTTCGGACGGACCCACTCACATGCATTTCAAAGCTCGATCGTGCCGCTCAAACTGAAACATCGATTCGGACAACGGAAGCCTTAGAATGCATCGTTCAGGATAGAAATGTTTTCGTGAAATGGACGCGAAATTTCATACCCCTTGCTTCAGCAAACCCTAGTTTGCATACGCGCTTTCCTTTCACTGATGTCGCGTATATACGCGCTTCCGTTCACATAAACCAACGTATAATTCTGTACATATTACATATCTAATTTCTTTGCGCATACGCGCTTTCTCTTCAGCGAAGCCGCATATATACGCGCTTCCTCTTCGGCGAACTAGCGTATAGATCTTCAACTATTATAGAGCAGCATACTTCTTCAGATCAGATATTCAGTTCAGATTTACCCTTTTACTTCAGACAGATGTTCGCCTCATCTCAGATCTAAGCCTTCCATAAATAGATCTAGCAAATACAAGTACATTTCAGATCTAGATCCCCTTCTTCATCATTTCTTCATAGGTGCATCATAGATTCAGATCTATTATCAAACCTTTACGCTTTCCATACAGATATACTTCACAGAGAAGTATTCATTCAAGCTCAGACATTTTGAACCCACACTCATGATTTGCACAATGAATTTCTTCTCCTTATATAGGTTTACCCTTTTTCAATACCATGATTCAAAACCACATTACTTCCGATGGTATTCTTGGACGGGGTCATTTAGACGAATCATTACCCAATACAATGGGTCCAAACCATGGTGGTTACCCCTGGTTTTGTACTTTATGAGCGCTTTTGCCCATACGCGAGTTGTCACGTTCTTTCCCGCGTGCATACGCGACTTCCCCTAGACAGATCCGCGTATGCCTTGAGACATACTCTTTTTATCATAGATCTAGCATATATTGAATTTCTTTCTTCATTCTCTTCTGTACTCATTGTAGATACATCAGATTTACTTCATCAAGAACATATTCTATCAAGCACAACTTCATCAAGTAAGATGCCATCGTCTTCATCAAGTGGGTTTTCATTCAAGGACAACACTCAACATCATATTGCTAACTAACATCATTTCACATCATATTTACATCATTTACCAAGTCCATCAGGTCAAGAATAAATTCATCAGGTGGATTGCCATCAAGGACAACACATGCCAACACTCTCATGTCTTCATCTTCATTCAGTGGGTTGCCATCAAGGACAACACTCTGCATCATTTTTCCAACAATCTCCCCCTTTGGACTTGATGGAAACCACGATGGTGTTTGGTCGCCACAACAGATAGGTACATTCAGAATACAATGACACCATGTCACTCTCCCCATTTTTGACACCATTATTTCTCTTCATTCAAACACCATGTCACTCTCCCCCTTTGACATCAAGGGCAAAGGGCGGATCAAAACCAACACACTCTCCCCCTTTTCTCCTCATGTAGAAGAAGCATTCTGCAGATCTGATGTATACTGAAGTGACCAAGCTCCCCCTGAGTTCATGCTGAATCTTCAAACATATTTTTCAATGAAGTACATCACTCTATGACTTTCCTATCACCAATGAATCATACTTACATCAAAGATCCATCCAAGTGAATTTACATATGAGACTCAACTACCCAACCAAGTGGGTTTACAAGTTTGACTCAGCTACCCAACCAAGTGGGTTTACAAATTTGACTCAGCTACCCAACCAAGTGGGTTTACAAATTTGTCAAGTCCTTACATGACTGATTATTACAATTTTACATCATGGATCTCTACATGGCCTTTTCATCAAACTACAAATATAACTTTAAGACCAACACCAGAAAGTCCTCAAGAAAGAGAACACATTTCAGAACCATCATAAAGCCAACAATACATTATACTCAGCAACGCTAATGCTCCCCCTGAATCTGTGCAGCCAAGCATCCTTTTCATATGACTAAGGCTCCCCCTTAGTTTGTGCATCCTGAACACTTTCACCAACAAATCATCAAGGCATATTTATCAAAATATTTAGAAATGGAATTATGAGAACTGGAACACCACCAGAGATACCAAACAGCACTGCAGCTGTGCTGAAGAGAGCTGACTCCAAACAGAAAATTGTCAGCAATCAGACATACATGGTTTTCTGTGCATGAACTCGTGTATATACGCGACTGTGTTTCAGGAAACCCGCGTATCCAATACCATCTTCTATATTTTAACCAGATCTAATCCTCTTGTGAGAGAAAGACAATGTTCAGCTTCTTTCTGGGATATTTGAATGCTTCCCTGGAGTGTAGATAGATAGATCAGTGTAGTTGCGTCTTCAAGCGTCATCCAACGGTTGTAGCATAAGCACATTAGTAACCAAGCCTTCAGATTCTTTGCAGCATCAATACAATCTTTCCAAGATAAATTATCATACCGGAACAACATCTTCAAATATGTGTCAAGAAATCATCCATGTGGTCCAATATCATCAAGATCTTCAAGATTTAACATGAAGTAACATATGTAGGCAAAAGATCTCAATCATAGTAACAAACTCTGCATGATCTATTATTATTTCTGAACCAAGCAGCTTCCAACTCATCCATGTGTGAGCACAAAAGATACTTATCAGCAACCAGGGCTCAAAATCTCATCATAATAAACCATGTACCAAGTCATCATCATTTGAGCATGAGTATCACAAAAACAAAAGAATAAGCAGTCATATTGCCAACAATGCAATCATTAGTATTCAACCTGCTGCTCCCCCTGAACCAGTGCTCCTTCTTAACTTGTGCAACCTGAATACGTTCATCAGTAAGTCATCAGTAACAATCTCTGCATGAACTTCCCTTATCTCCGAATTATAAGACTTTCATCTCAACAATGAATACTCTTCATCAAAAAGCAAACAGGACTCATCCACAATCTTCAACATAAGAAACCATGTATCATATCATCATTATTTAGAACTGAGAAAATAAGCTGATATTGAGTCAATAATATAGTTATTAACAGTCAGACTGATGCTCCCCCTGAACCTCTGCTCCAGATCTTCAGCTATCATATAATTTCTCTTATCATCAATGCATACGCGACTGTGTTTGCTGGAACTCGCGTGTATATGCGACTTTTGTTAATAAAACCCGCGTATGGAAAGTGAAGCATAGAAATTTTTCACATTCCTTCATCTCCCCCTGAACTTGTACTTCTTGTACCTGTCTTCTTCATATCAGATGCTCTGTCAGAAATACATATAACCAGAATAATCAAATCAATCATGAGAGACATCATACATTGCTCCCCCTGTGACAATACATTACTAAATCTCATAATGTATCCCACATCATTTATGCATTCAATCAGAGAAGTAAGCTTCAGAAGTGGATGACTGCAGTAGGGTCAATATTCCCTACGTTTCTGATCGGTCCTCCATCTTTTTCGAGATTTGTTTGATCTTTCTATTTGTGTGCTGGAAGTTATCCAATCTGTTCAACCTGCATTCCTTTTCTACATGTCCATACTTGTTACAAGAATAACATCTCATGTGTCCAGAGAAATAAGCATAAGAATTATAATGAGTATTTCTACCTTCCCTCCTTTTACAATCAGCTGCTTTATGTCCATACTTGTTACATGAAAAACAATATCCTTTGAAGAAACCAGAGTACCTTTCTATGTAGGATCTGTTAGTTTGTGGCTGAAATGATCTGCTCCTGCAATTTGCTGCAACATGCCCATAATTATGACATTTAAAGCATTCAACATTATTGACTGATTTCCTTTGAGATTTCATCATTGATGGTTGACCTTTTGTCTCTTTCAACACTTCAGGTTTTGCATTGACATCCTCTGAATTTTTAGCACTTCCTTGTGAGCTAGATTCTCCTTTAACAGTTTCATGGAAACCAAGACCAAGTTTGATAGCAGGAGACCTTTGATTACTCAGAATATTGTCCAAAATATTGGTACTATCTTGAAACCTCAAAAGTTTAACCTTTTCTTCTAATTTACCTTTGAGAATGTTTACCTCAACCTCCAAGGCTTGACATTGCTTTGTCATGCTTTCTTCTTTCCTTCTTCCATCTTCTATTTGATCCTTCAGATTTAGAATCTCTTCTTTCAACCAATTTTTGTTTTCTTCACATGTTTGTTGCAGCTCTTCATTCTTCTTATTTGATTTTTCCAGATCCCTTTTGAGAGAGATGATTTCTGCTTCAAGTCCTTCCTTTTCAGATGACAGAGGTTCTTCATTCTTCTTATTTGATGCTTCGAGATTTACTTTCAGAGATATGTTTTCTGCTTCAAGTTCTGCATTCTTCTTATTTGATTTATCCATATCTTCTTTGAGGGAAATGATTTCTGCTTCAAGTTCTGCAATCTTCTTCTTTGATATTTTCGGATCTTCCCTAAGAGAGATGATTTCAGCTTCAAGTCCTTTACTTCGATTGTATACATCATTGAACATCATTTTCAGTCTAAAGATCAAAGCTTTGGAGGCAGATTCCTTCTCATTAAATATTCTTTGTTGATCTTTGATAACTTCTTCTAGGTCCACAGCATTACTTTCACTATCTGTACCATTGTTTGCACAAAGAAGATTACTAGGACCCCAATCACTATCTGATTCATCTTCTTCAATTTCTGCTATACAGGTTTTCTGAGACATCTCCTTGCTTCGAGTAGCCTTCTTCTTTTGCTTCTTTTCCATGAGCACTTGTAGAGCTTGGTCAAAATCTTTTTCATCTTTAATCTTGACAACTTCTTCTAGATCCATACTGTCACTTTCACTATCATAACCTTTGCATATACAGGTAAGTGAAATACAAGAACAACGATCAATACCTGTTTCATCTCCTTCAATTTCTGCTATACATGATTTCTGAGGCATCTTCTTTCCTTGAGTAACCTTCTTCTTTTGCTTCTTTCCCATTGCGATGGATCTCCTTCAAGCGATCAAGATTCTGCAGAAGGACCCGCTCTGATACCAATTTTTGGGAGAAATACTGAGAGAGGGGGGGGGGGGGTGAATCAGTATTTAGGGCAAACTAAAACTTTTTACTTTTTCATGCTTTAAAACCCATACGCTACTTTGCTGAAGCCAACTAGCGTATACACGCAGATATCCTTCATAAAACTCATGTATACACAAAGATATAATTATGCCAATAGTTCTTCAGTTATATCATTCCATCATTCATTCATTAGATGTTCTATAAACAGTAAACATGTGCAGTAAGAACAGAATAAACCATCACACATAAGCATCACACATGAACACCGAGATTTTAGGTGGAAACCCAAGTCGGGAGAAAACCACCGCTGCAGTTGCTCAGCCTTCAATATTTTATTATAGAGAAAACATCTTACAACATATGTGCTGGTGCAGACTCCTACCAGCACGCAGGCACCCACCTGCGCTCATTTACCAGCCTCTTCTGGAAGGGAGCTCCAACCCCCTGACTCGTTTACCAGCCTCTCCTGGAAGGGAGCTACGACCCCCTGATCTCGTTTACCAGCCTCACCTGGAAGGGAGCTTCAACCCCCTGATTGAAGGCTACAACCCTCAGCACCTCTATGGACCACGTTTCATCAATTTTCACACTGGATCCAAAGCTTCCTTTAGGACATAACTTGCAGGCCACGTTTCATCATATTTTCAGACTGGACCCACTCCATACATTTAAGCTCAATCGTACATCAAACTGAAACTTATCAATTCAGACAACCCAGAACTGTAGAATACATCATTCACAGATAGCAGTAACACAACAGAACAGATCAGACATTTCATACCCTTTGCTTCAGCAAACCCTAGTTTGCATATGCACTTTCCTTTCACTGATGTCGCGTATATACGCGCTTCCGTTCACATAAACCAGCGTATACTTTTGTACATATTGCAGATCTAATTTCTTTGCGCATACGCGCTTTCTCTTCAGCGAAGCCGCGTATATACGCGCTTCCTCTTCGGCGAACTAGCGTATAGATCTTCAACTATTATAGAGAAGCATACTTCTTCAGATCAGATATTCAGTTCAGATTTACCCTTTTACTTCAGACAGATGTTCGCCTCATCTTAGATCTAAGCCTTCCATAAACAGATCTAGCAAATACAAGTACATTTCAGATCTAGATCCCCTTCTTCATCATTTCTTCATAGGTGCATCATAGATTCAGATCTATTATCAAACCTTTACCCTTTCCATACAGATATACTTCACAGAGAAGTATTCATTCAAGCTCAGACATTTTGAACCCACACTCATGATTTGCACAATGAATTTCTTCTCCTTATATAGGTTTACCCTTTTTCAATACCATGAGCCAAAACCACATTACTTCTGATGGTATTCTTGGACGGGGTCATTTAGATGAATCATTACCCAATACAATGGGTCCAAACCATGGTGGTTACCCCTGGTTTTGCACTTTATGAGCACTTTTTCCCATACACGAGTTGTCACGTTCTTTCCGCGTGCATACGCGACTTCCCCTAGGCAAATCCGCGTATGCCTTGAGACATACTCTTTTTATCATAGATCTAGCACAAACTGAATTTCTTTCTTCATTCCCTTCTGTACTCACTGTAGATACATCAGATTTACTTCATCAAGAACATATTCTATCAAGCACAGCTTCATCAAGTAAGTTGCCATCTTCTTCATCAAGTGGGTTGCCATTCAATGACAACACTCAGCATCATGTTGCTAACTAACATCATTTCACATCAGATTTACATCATTTACCAAGACCATCAAGTCAAGAATAACTTCATCAGGTGTATTGCCATCAAGGACAACACATGCCAACACTCTCATGTCTTCATCTTTATTAGTGGGTTGCCATCAAGGACAACACTCTGCATCATATTTCCAAACACTCACGCATATGGCACGAAATTTCTCTGCATGAGTGGTCTCTTCCACTCCATGATCCTCTTGTGGCTGCTCCACATCCCTAGGTTCACTATCACCTGCATGCAAAACTTTCTCCGTCTCAAGCTTTAATTGCATGTCTTTCTCGCCTGCATGCAACAATTGCTCCCTCTCAAGCTTCAGTTGCATGTCTTCCTTCCGCTTCCCAACAGTAGGAAGCTCTGTAGACATCCTATCTACTTCAAATATGTAGAGATTCTTTGCTCGAATCCCAACCTTCTTGACTTTTCCCGTTGCCTTGTGCCGAAGGAAAACTTTTCCTTCTCTGAAGACAACTTCATATCCTTTATCCTCTAACATTGCGACTAAGATCAGATTCTTTGTTAGACCTGGTACATGCAATACATCTTGTAAAAGAATGATTCCTGAAGCCTGGAAGGTTATGCGCCAATCTGGGGTCGCGTTATCATCCATTATTAAGCCCCTTCAACATGCAATAGAGATCTGTCATGTGAAAGGAAGCGCCACTATCAAAATACCACCCCAATCCTAATGCACTAGACACCATGCATGCGATCAATGAGAAGTCCAGCTCAAATTGTGGGGCAAGAGCCTCACCAGCTGCAGCTCTAGCAGCCTACTTGTTCTTATTCTTCTTTGGACAATGCGTGGCGTAATGTCCATGATCGTGACAGTGAAAACACTTCACTTTGGACATGTCACGCTTTTTACCATCCGCACCGGATTGAGAAGCCTTCTCCTTGCCCTTCCCCTTCCTTGGTTTGGCAGCCAAAGCGCAGTATTCTTCATCAGATATCTTTGATGAAGATCCATCTCTGGTACTCCGCCGGATCTCCTCTTGCACAAGATCAGACCACAGTCTTTCCCATCTTGGAAAATTTTCCCGACCATTGACACTGTCCTGATATGCATGCCAACTTTTCGGAAGCCCGAGGAGAGCCAAGCTCACCAGTTCTTCATCCTCCACACTAACTCCTACACTCCCAAGTTCATCCCTGCAGTGGACAAACTTTGTCAAGTATACCAGAATAGTGTCATTCTTCTCCATATTTATTTTCCTGAGTTTATCCTTGAGCGCCAGCTTCCTTTGGTCACTCTTGCTCTGGAAAAATTCTGTTAAAGCTTTCCACATCAAGAATGGAGAAGCTTTACCATGCATGTTGGATACTATGTGATCCTTCACGCCCTCCAACAGAATCCTTCGACACCTTGCTGTCTTCTTTTTCCAAGCTTCAATCACAGCAGCATCCGTAGAAGTAGGCTTTGGAATTTCTTTCTCTATGAATTCCAACAACCTATTATCATCTAACACTGCCTCCATCCTGTCTTTCCATGCAATATAATTCGAGCTGCCTTCCAAGGCATTCTCCAATCGCAATCCGACGAAAGACATCTTTGCTTTTGACACCAAGAAAAAACAATTTTGCAATTCAAATTCCAACAGCTCCAAACTCCACCGCTTTCGATCTAAAATTCGTGAGAAAAAATTATTTCCAAATCAGAGATCGACTGCATGGGAATTTACCAGACCTTTCACCTTCAAAGAAGGATGAATCTGGAGGCTACCTGGCCCGATTGCAGACTCTGCCTGAAGAATTAAAATGCAATCACTTTCTGAATAATAGATCTGATGATCAATATCGCTCTGATACCATGTAGAAATTTGAATAATGATTAATTATCCACCGAGATTATCCTAGTCACATACTATTTGAACTTCATACACAACACATAATCTCTTCCACTCAACTCAACTCAGATCATCACACATGCGGAAATAAAATCAAGCGATAACACATCAAATCATCATACACATTAACACAGTATGTATGGGGAAAGCTTATAGCTGAAAACCCCATAGCTATTGTGTATATTATAATGGAGAAATCATGTAACAAACTCAATACAATACTCCTCACAAGTACTCAGTACTTTCTCATGAAGTTACACACAAACTAGCTCAGTTTTGAACAAGTCACGGGTTCAAAACTCCTCCTTTGTTGCTGCCTCCTCTGCGCAATCCAAGATGAGAGAATGAATGGAATGAATTCGAATTCCCTTGGCTTTAACTGAGCAATCCTCATTGGTAATCTCCTCCAATGATTGTGCAAATCTCATGCACACTATAGTCACAACCGATAGTAGACTCCACCCTTTCACCCACCTCTAACACTGGTCTCCACTGAAATATCCATGCATTGCAGTTAACTGATGTGTTCTTTAGTTGAATAATGAGTTAATAATTAGTGAATTAATTAATAATTAATTCACACCACTCATCTCTAGTGTATTATCCAGTTAAAGTAAATACAACTAGTTCAACTAAGTTAAATCGAACACAACTCCACCAACTGTCTCATCAACTCCACCAAACTCTACCACATGAGTTCTAACTAAAGTTAACCATGCAATAGCTCAACTAACCCATACGAAATTCAAATTTCCTTCTGCCAACTGCATGTGCCACATCTGTAGCTCGATCTGAAGTGTTTCAAGAGGATAAGATAATGTTTATAGTCCAAATATTATTAAGGTCTAATAATATTCGACTGATCTATTTTTAGACAGGCAGTCTAAAAATAGACTTCGACCTATATGTCTAAAAATAGCTGTCCATATATTTTACCAACTTGACCAATCATCCAAGAATATCATCCCACAACTCCTAGACCATGCTCCATATGTCTAAAAATAGACATAGTCTAAAAATAGACTTTTCGACAAAAATCACATGTGTGGTCCCCACCTAGTTTAGGTGATCACTTTCCAACTAGGATCAGGAAAGATGTTTCAGGATGCCCCCTTCACTGTTTCTTGTTTCAATCTTCAACATATTATACGTTGAATCTGGAAGACTCCTTGGATTTTTTGTTTCCAAACAGCAGGAGAATTTCGATGCTATTACGGTTGAAGATATCATTAATCTCCCCTCCCCTTCCTCATTACACCAGTTGCAGATTTTGTAAGGGAAAGTTAATTTCTAGTGTCATTTTATACCAAACTATGTTGAGGTAGCCAAAGTTTTTACGTGATTGCTTAAGAAAGGCGTCATGTTCCTATGGAATGAGATTGCCCAAAAATATTTTGATGCACTGAAGACCATTCTTGTCAATGCTCATCTTTTGTGTCCCCCCAATGATCATCACGATTATTCACTCTATTTGGCTGTCTCTTTTAGCACTATGGCCATGGTTATAGTAGAAGATGATGACGATGGTAATGAACATGTCATCTATTATCTCAGCCACAATATTCTCGACACTGAAACGCGTTACGTTCATGTCGAAAAATTGGCGTTGGTAGTTGTTCAAGTTGTAAAACGTTTCTGCCATTATATTTTACTCCGCACCATGACCGTGATTTCTGATTGAAACCCCATGACATATATTTTAACTCGACAGTTGCTGGGGGGCAAGTCCTCTAAGTGGATAGTTATCCTCCAAGAGTTCTATTTGGATTTCACTACTTCCAAATCAAAGAAATCATTGTTTCTGCTAGATTGATCTACTCCTTACCCTTCGCCTCCGCTCCTTCCAGTTGTGAGGAACACATTCGAGACGATACTCTTTTTCTGAATAGCACCCTCAATCCATGGTACAGTGATATCATTGTTTATCTCCAGAATTCTACTTTCCAGCCCGAGATGATGAAAGATGCTCGTTGACGTATCCGTCATCATTCGCAACCCTATCGCATAGTTGGAGATACTTTATACCACATTGGAGTCAATTATGTCCTCCATTGATGTTTAACCCTCGAGGAACCTAAAAAAGTCCTTAATGACTACCATTCTGGCACGTGTGGTGGTCACATGTGTTGGTATGCTACTACACAAAAAATTCTTCATGATAGGTATTTCTGGCCTACCATTTTCAAATATTGTATCCTCACTGTTCGTAAATGTCACAAGTTCTAGATCTACCAGTGCAAGATGCGGACACCACCTGCTCACCTCCATCTCATCATTACTGTTGGTCATTTTGGGAAGTGGGGTATCGATTTTATGAAGTGTAACCCTCGCTCGACCGGGGAGCATGCTTATATTATTGTAGCCAAAGACTACTTCACCAAATGGGCCGAAGAAATGCCTACACTCACAGTTGATGGTAAGACGACCGCTCAATTTCTCTTCAATCACATGATTGCTAGGTTTGGATTCCCTCAAGCCATTGTCACTGACCATGGCTCCCATTTTCACCATTATATGATGGCTGAGCTAACTACTCACTTGGGTTTGCGTCACGATAGCTCAACACCGTACTACCCCTAGGCCAATGGTCAGGTCGAAGCCATGAACAAAGTCTTAGTCTCTATGCTTCACCGTACTATTCAGATGCACAACTCCAATTGGCATCTCATATTGTTCTCATCTCTCTTGGCTTACCGAACCTCGGTGAAGGATGCAACTAGATTCACACCATTTCAACTTGTTTATGGTATGGAAGCTACCCTTTCGATTGAATGTGAAATTCCTTCACTCAAGCTAGTTGTCTAATTACTGCCGAATACTTCACCAGAGGAAGAAAATATTATATATTTGGAGAGGCTTGTTGAAAATTGCTGCTTTTCTGCTCTAGTCATAGAAGCACAGAAAAAGCGGGTAAAAGCCCACTTTGACTACATGGTTTCCCCTTGTACCTTCATAGAAGGAGACTTGGTCCCCTTGTATGACCAAGCCCATGATAAGCTAAGGGCAGGTAAATTTGAACGCATGTGGCATGGGCCCTACATTGTTAAACGTGTTTTGGAAAAAGGGGCCTATGAGCTTATTGATTTTGAAGGCAATCCCTTGGATCAGTCTCGAAACGGGCTGTATGTCAAAAAATATTATGCATGAGTTTTCTCGTGCATTTCTTCTGTACATAAGTGTGTTTTTTCATTTTTGTACATTTTTGGCTTGGTGTGCTTTGCGAGCAGTTTTTCTTGCTTATTATGTCTTTTCTTACTGTGCAGATGTTTGTCACTCCTTATGTCGGTTTCGTTGACGGTTCCTCTCGCAATACTCGGAACCTAACCTCCGTGGCTTAGGTAATTTATGATCCTAAAGGTTAGTTAGTAGACCTTCAATGAATTTTTCTAGGACGTACAACTAACAATGATGCTAAATATAGTGCAGTTATCGAACTTCTAACTGAAGCTATTGCCCTCAACATTCGTGAATTAATTGTAAACCTAGAATTTCAGCTTGTTGTTCTACAGTTCAATGGGCATTATTCTGTAAGAAAGCCTCATATTTTAAGGATGTTTAAAACTTAATATGTAATGATGATTTATCTTAAAAATTCTGAAATATCAATTGTTTGCATCGGCTTATACATCATAGTTCAAAAAATATGTATGTGTTTTAGTTACATCCTGAGACGCCATGTCTATTAAAATATGTGGAAATAAAACCTAGGAGTATAATCAACATGGTGCTCATGATAACACGACACTTCCTGTAAAACATATCTCAGCAGTCAATGAATGCGGTTAGAAACCCCCGTAGTGTGTCGCTGGTAAAGACGAGGAATGTCCTCAAATATCACATACTCTGGGATCCCGCTCGTGAGTCCCTCTAGGTTACGTGAAAATTCTTCCTCGTTATCACCTCCCTCGCCATGAGGGGCCACTTTAAACTCTCTTTTGACCCTCTGAGCTATCGGAGACATCCCTGCAGGCCTCTCTGGTTCAACATCTACAACACATGAGAAAATGTCATAACACATATATATAAAAACCAAAAAAAAATGGAAATACTCATAAAAATCCAAAAAATGAGTTTTTACCTCATTCCTCATCCCAGTGGTCCCCTTTCGAAAGTGTAAGATCCGGATCACCCCTGAAATCGATACTAATATATGGCCAGTCCTCCACCATGATGAATTTTTGGCTCAACCAGTCAAAGAAATATAGTCTCCACGACATATGCTTCCCACCCCTTGATTGAGGCATCAGTGCAGCCCAACGGACCATCTGTTTGTGCTCAACCTAGTCTCCTAAATTTAGTTCATTAATTGTCAACCAGGGTTGGTAAACTGCTGAAGTGTGGTGCACTATATGTGCCTAGGTATTTGTTTCTCACTACGTTGTGTCTAGTGCTTTTATGATGTTTTTGGTTTTTTTATTATTATTATGGTTTTATGTTCACAAGGAAAAGAACTAAATGCTGGTGAGAAGAAGCTATTGGTTAAAAACAGAGTGGAGCCTAAATTATGGATGGCAAATGACAAATGCAAATACTGAAACAAAACAAAGCCTAACTATGGCTAGAAAACACCAAATACAAAGCTTGATAATGACTTCAAGGAAATAAATCACAACATGAGCTTAAACTTGTCCAATTCATTCATTAACGATATTTTGGAAGAGCTTGAGAAATGGGCAAGTTAAGTGTAAATGAAGTTCTCCTAACTAAACAATCAACCAATCAACTTACAATGTTACAACATCTCATCCATGTTTAAAGATCTATTGGAATATATTTGGAAAAGAAAATTTGTAGCATCATAGGATTTCTATTCTAAAATAGCTTCTAATTCTGTTCTGCAACTCAATTTAACACCACTAGGCCTCACTCAGAAGTTATAGATTTCCTTTTTAGAATGGTCTTTTGAGAAAAGGCTTGTTTGTGAAATGGTAAAAAGGTTGCAAAATAATTTAGGTCTTAGACTAATACTAACTCCTGTCCAAATGATTTTGTATTAATATAAGGTTGGAACAAAAGAATTTTTGTAAATAATGAATACCGTGGTATTTAAATTTAACAACTAATATAATTTAAAAATGCATGGATGACAACTAGACTGGAGTGCTAATACAGTGAACTAAAACTAAACTAGAGTGCCACTAGTCTATTTGAAGTATAGTGAACAATGTTAGACTGAAAAGCCATTATCAAACTGAAAATGAAATGATAGAGATGAGTCACATGCATTCTACCTCCGGAGTGCTATAACTAAGTTAACATGCAACTAACCTAAGGAATTCTACAGTCCATCTCGTTCAGTATGAATGATGTTTTGGAAGAGTTTGTGAGAACAAGTATGGCTGTATTATTCAAAGCAATTGAACATAAACACAAGACTGAAAGCAAATACAACTAAAATCCAAGACACCACAGCTACTTCATACTCATTGTTATGATATTTTGGAAGAGCTTTGTAAGAGTAAGATTGGCTATGCCACTTGGTGTAAACTAGCAACTAAAACCAACAATACCACAGTTATGCCTTATTCATCATAATGATATTTTGGAAGAGCTTATTAGAGTAAGTCCAACTGTGATAATTAACGAAAGAAAATGCAATAAAAACCTACAATACCACAGCTATGCCTTATTCATCATAATGATATTTTGGAAGAGCTTATTAGAGTAAGTCCAACTGTGATAATTAACGAAAACAAGTATGAACATAAACTTCAGAAACTTGCCTAAACTAGAAATAAAAAAACAAGACTAAAATACTTATCTACTGTATAAATAAGGCCGCTCAGGAGGCAGGGGCCCTCTACCACCAGAGTAGCACGAAATCTAGTTCAAGATCGACTCAACGCGTTCAAGGAAATGCTGCTTCTTTCATTAAAGAGGAATCACTTCAAAACAGAGTATTCTCGGACTTCAAAGATCTAGCAGTCAACCATAAAATCTAACAAAAATCTAACCTTGTCTCTCGGTTTCCCGAGTTACATTTATAGCAATTTACATAACAGAACTTGATATAATACAGGGATTACTGTCTTTCCATATTAAAATCGAACTAGAACTCTAAAGGTGGCATTGTAATATGACAAAGGACATCTGGACTGTCCTTGTCCTATTAGGAGTCTATCTCCTATTTTGAGTTCCCGCGTGCATAAACACGTACAGAATTCCGTTCAATCTTCATGGAGAGCAAAAAATGCTAAAGGCATGATGTGGAATATGACCATGTGTGGTTTTCTCTGAGAGGACATCTGGAACCTGCTTAAACGTGAAGACGGCTGCAGAATTGGAAACTAGCTACAGAATCTCTGCATTTTGTAGCTAGTCCTAATTCAAAAAGCACTACAATGACGGAATCATAAAAACATAGCAAGTTAGTCATAATATTCATTCTTAAAGAAATTTTAACTAATTTCATTGATCATTTGAGCCTGGGATTAATAGTGGACAAAAGAAATGGAGTGGAATGTGGTGGAAGAAGGAACATTCTTGGAGCTCAACACCATCCGTGGCTCTTGTGGTGGTGGCCTAGGTACAACTACCTCCTGACGTTGGAATATCAATAACAGTTCTAGGACGAACGGTATCAAAATGGACCCATACACAAACTACTTTATCTTACCGTTTTTACACTTGGTCAGCTGACGTTTCATATTTATCATCATCGCTTCTGCCCAATTGAATATTTTCAGAAACATTAAATCTATGGCTAATTTGAGTTGTCTTTGTGGCTTCATGGGGAGCCTAAGATCCAGAAGCCCGAGTAATGGTATACAACACTAGCCTCAAAGGTAAGTTGTGCGTTTTTCGGGTGTCTAGTTGTAATATTCCAAAAATTTAGCCTTCATCTAAATGGAATGTTATCGCTTCTTTTATCACTAGGTAGGTGCATAAGTGGGTAGGGAGGCCCATAAAACCATTTTTAAGGAATAATAACACTCCTAATGTGAAATGAGGAAGAATAAACAACTGGATTAAGCACTTTTTGGTGTGAATTGGAGGAGCTACATGATGAAGAGGTCAACTTTGACCAAGTCAACATCGTTGTCATGGAGGAGTGGCATTCATGAGGAGATAGCGCAGTTTTAGTGGAGGACAACTTGCATGAGCTTAATGGAAAGTATGGATGGGACCCAATGTGAGAAGGCTCACACAATATATATGGAGGGGATGGTAGCCATTGTTATTCATGTTTGAGATTATCATTTGATATTGGTCTGTTTAGACTTTGCATTCCTTTTTTGTTTAACAGGGTTGCTGTGCTGTTTAGCACAAGGGTGTTCCTAATCTGGAATCCCTACCTCATCCTCAAGAAAGGAGAGGTTATTTGGGCTACATTTCTTCATTCTAGCATTTTTTCCAAGCTACCTCCTTTAGCTACAACGTAGTTTCTATTTAGAGTTGGGTTGTGTTGCAGGGTGCAGCAAAGGAGGATAACATTGATCCATTTTGGGGCTTGTTTTTCAGTGGAGAGGTAGCCTATCAATTGGAGGATCATAAATGAGGGCTACTGCACATATTTCCACATCTTTGGCATCATTCCAACCATCTACCATCCCTCATATCACAATCACAATTCTGAACTGCGTTATTTTTGGAGGCAGTTGCTAGGAGGGTTCATTGAGCTCATGAGGAGGGTCTATTTCTGAGTAGAGGGATCAACCTACTATTTAGAAATACCATTGGAGGAGGACATCACCATTTCAGATATGTCATAGCCTCATTCCATATCAGATCTAGTTTTCAGTGGCATATTAACCCCAGGGTTACTTGTCACATTGTACATTTCTTGGTATTTCTAGCAATCTTTTCTGGGTTGGCTAGAAATCATGTATTAGAGCCCACATCTTCCTTTATGGGAATTTATTTTGTTTATATCAGTCATATTTCATTTATGTATGTTTACAGTAGCAACTACACTAATATAGACAGTGCTACTACTGCTCTCTGACATTCTATACAGTTGCAGCAACTCATGTGATGATTGTTCTAATCATTGGAGGCTTGTCTTATTGCTTGAGTGGCTTGTCCCTCAGGATATTTTTGTATATTTTTGCTGATATCTTATTAAAATGATGGCCTTATATTTATCCCTCTCATTTCATGATCATATTTTCTATTTTTTACATTATTATGTCTTGTATTGCCGCTATTTCCATTTTGGAATATTACACTAGTTTACCGCTCTTACATGCTTTTCTTGCTTCAGGACAAGATCTCCCTATTAACATGCCCATGCCCTCTCCAAGGATCTAAGTACTTTTCATTAGTGATCACTCTCCCCTTCACAATAATTTGATCATGAATTAGATATCATATACTTCTATCTCCAATTACTATTGATGGATGATGAATTTCTCTTGGTCAATGTCCCATACACTAATCAAGTATTGCAACAGCTCTAATTGAGCTCTCAGACATGGGGCCATGAAAAATTTAAGGAGCCCACAGTTCCTCATAGCATGTAAGCATGCACAGTCCTCCATGACCTATGCATATTCTACCCCATGCTCCCTCTCTTTCCATTCTATTGCCATTACAACTACTGATTCTTCCTGCAAAATAAAATACAAGATTCCATAACCCATATTGCTAAAAACTAAATCAATTTTGAAAAGAATTTTTGGAAAATATTTTGAAAAACCTTATGCGCGGTGCTCCGCACAGCTTTTCTTCAAAAATCAGCACCGAGCGGCGCTTTCCCTGTATAAAAATTACGGAGGTTGGCACAGCTCCGTGCCGAGAACTGACGCGGACCGCCATAGATATGACTTTTAAAACTCTTCCATAAAACTTATCGAAGCATGAAAACATATGAAAAATGTATTAAATTGTAGTGGAATTTCATGACTCTTACATGGAATAAGTATCTTCGTAGATGGCCTCCTAGATTTCCTGCAGTTAGCCCCCAAAATCACAATGAAAACCAGTGAAAGTGCTCACAAGAAAGTGAAAAGGTAGAAGTGATTTTTTTTTTTATATTGAGTTATTTTATAACCTTATATAACCTTAATTAGGTTTTTGGACACATTTTTGGTTATTTTTATTATTTTTTCTTGAAAAAGGGTTTTACGTTTGTTTCTTGTGCAGCAAGAGGTCCTAAAACTGGAAATGATGAGGAAACAAGTTGTATTTTATTAATTTTTCGGACTCGATAAAAACACGAAAACGTCACCCCCTGGAGTTGTCATTCAACTCTTTTCTGACTCTAAAAATATGAAAATATTGCCGAGCTCTTGTCATTTTGAACTCGCTAAAGGTTGTGAAACATCATCTGCCCAGTATATGTTTACCCCTTTTTCGGGCTGGGACAGATTATTTACAAAAAAGGAATACCTTAGTTGAACATGGCTAAGAGGTTTTCTTAGATATTGTTTTCTACCTTTTCGGATCTGAGAGACAACCTATGAAAAGGGACCTTATGGATTTTTCTTTTCTGCCTCATTTGGATCGAGACAGATCTACAAGTTAAAGCAAGTTGCTTATGGGAGTGTGGAGAAATACAAGGCCAAATTTGTGTCCCGGGGTTTCTCACAGATTAAGGGGATAGATTATGATGAGACCTTTGCACCTGCTGCAAGGTACCCTTCCATAAGATCCATCCTTGCACTCTCAGTGCAGATGGGTTGGCGCATTCATCAGATGGATGTGAAAACTATGTTTCTTAATGGGATCATTGAGGAAGGTGTACATAGAGCAGCCTGAAGGTTTCGAGATCTTCAACAGTGAGTCACATGTGTGCCAACTCAAAATATAGCTGTATGGGCTGAAGAAAGCACCTCGTGCTTGGTACCCTCGGATAGGTAGCTATTTCACTGGACTGGGCTTCACCAAAAGTGAAGTTGATGCAAACCTGTACCAGATTGTGGTTGAGGGTAAGCTACTCATCATTTCTATTTATGTTGATGATCTAATTTTGACTGTTGATGAGCAACTAATACACTTATTCAAGGAGGATCTTGCAAGGGAGTTCGAAATGAAGGACATGGGCCTCCTTCATTATTTCCTTGGATTGGAAATATGGCAGCAAGATGGTGAAATTTGTTTGTCTCAAGGAAAGTATGCAAAGGAGATATTGGGTAAGTTTAACATGGAGAGCTGCAAACCCATGGATACTCCTCTTCCAGGAAATTGGAGGAAAGAGAATGCCACTTCTCGAGAGGTAGTGGATGCTACTATCTATCGACAGTTAGTGGGTTTGCTAATGTATCTAGTGAACATGAGACCATACATTTTCTATGCAGTTAACCTTCTGATTCAAGCTATGGTTAAGCCTACTAAGCTATTTTGGAAGGTGGGGAATCATGTCCTGAGATTCTTGAGGGGTACATCAAAGTATGGTCTATGGTACAGATGGAAGGATGGAGTGAAGTTTTATGGATTCACGGATGTAGATTGGGCTGGCAGTCCATTGGACAGAAAGAGCACATCAAGGGGGATCTTTAGCATTGGATCAACAACAGTTTCTTGGTACAAAAGGAAGCAACGATCCATGGCACTCAATTTAGCGGAAGCAGAATATATGGCAGCAATTCAAGCTACATGTGAGGCTATCTGGATGAGAAAGATCTTGGTTGGTTTGTTTGTTTCTTAGATGGATCCAACAATGATTCATTGTGATAATCAGAGTTGCATTAAACTATTGATTAATACTTTGTTTCATGATAGGTCAAAGCATATAGATATATGGTACCATCATCTTAGAGATTGTGTGTAGAGAAGGATCATGTTGCTTCAGTACATTCCTATGGAAGATCAGGATGCATATATTCTGATGAAGGCACTCACTAGGAGAAAATTCAAATACCATAGAGACAGGATCGGGGTGAAGGATAATCCCTTTCTTGTTGAGAGGGAACTTTAAGATTCAACAAGAAGATTTAACACCCACACCTAGTGCATTAAGCACCCAGACTAGGGTGGGGCCCATAGTGTTATTTTTGGGTGCATGTCTATTTTTATTATCCCTTAATTAAGATGGAAATTAAACTGTAATCTATTCTCAATGTGGACTTGAATGAGTTAACTGAAAGTGATAAATTTAGTTATCTAGTGGATTTCGAGTTAGAGGTTGTTGGTGAGGCATGCAAAGTAATTATAGTTGTAACAAAGTTCAAAGTGTTGTGGTGCATGAGTTGGTTCAAGTTGTAAATTAGTTTAACTTAGTTAAGTGAGTTAAACTTAGTTGTGCTACTTGTAACTAACAATACAATAGTGAGATATATAGTGAATTAAATATTAATTAATTCACAATCAGTGATCTCACATGCAAATGAGGATTTACTATTATTAGTTGCATGCATGTCAAGTCCAGTGGAGACCCAGTTGAGTTCTAGGTGAAAGGGAAGTTGATTGTTAGTTGTAGGATTATTGGCTTGAACACATGCAGGAAAACACCCATTGGAGTGCCCATGATACTTGCACAGTAAAGGTAGGCAATAATTCCTATCTTTTAGGGATATTTACCATCAAGAATTGCGAAAGCAAGGCAAGCTGTATGGAAGCTGAGAATTAGCTATGTGTTGGTCAGTTTTACATATGACAGTGTGAGACAAATAGCTGAGTACTGGAGGGCTCTTGTGAGAAGATTTTTGTATGTAATTGTTTCATGATCCATGATTAATATACAATAGAAGATAGTGGGGTTTTTAGCTGTAAGCTTTCCCCAATAAACTATGTGTGTTATGTGTGATTGATCTTTCTTCATGTTCATGTGATTAGCGATTGTGTTTTAATTCTGCGAAATATTTGTGGAAACAATTCAATATTTAACTTTAGTACATAGTTAGATTGGGTGAATCCAAGATATACATGCATGTTGTATAATCTATACACATATATCTGGGCTTTTTTGCATTTTTTTCAACTATATATTACAAATCTAAGGAAGTTAAGCAACCATCTTTGTTTTTAGGGTCGCTTTTCACACACAACTAAAGTGATCTCTTTTCGTACACTTGTGTTAATAATTTATGCTAAAAATGGTCGTACTAACACACTATGTGTTGAGATAGCTTATGTGTACTTGAGTATAAGTAGGTGATAGTTGTAGCAGTATGTATTATGACTGATGACAGTGAATTGATTGCTTACAGATAACTAAAAATTGGGTGACGTGATAACACATAATAAAGACTCAATTACAGCAAAGTAAATGGTAAAATAAATGAATTGGGTAAGAATTCCTTTGGCTATTTTTGGAAACCATAATTCCAAATAAAAAGTGATTTGCATACAAGAAGTATTCTTAATCATAAGCTTGTCTGGCATTATCTGGATATGCATTATATTTATGAACATGTATTTGACAAGTATAAAATCTAGTTTCCAGTCATCACTAGATTCGTCAAGGGAATTGGAGTGCCTTGAGAGATGGCATGGAAGTATTCAGTTACAAGGCAGCGTGCTTGGTACAATAAGGTAAGGAAATTGCTATATTGTATATTTATTTATACACTGGCAGTTATGTGTTTATGGCAGTATGATACAGGGAATCACATGACAAGGAGACTGCCATGAAATATTAAAGAAAACTCAGGTTGAGCTTTCCTTTGGAAGCATTGGGAACCCATGGGGGATTGAGTCATGGTGTTTGTTGCTAGTTTTATGCGTTCGGTCTTTATGATTTGGTGCTTGAGTTGTAGTTTTGTTTATGTTTGATGCATGATGTTGCCACTTTGTTGTAGTGTCGTATTGCTTTTTTTTTTCATGGTCTTCTTCTTGCTTGCTCTTGTTTTTCCTTTTATGTTTTTAGAGTATTGGGAATTGGTTGGGAAAAGAAGAAAGTTAATCGAGCTTGGAGAGGGTTTTGTGCTACCCAACAGGTGATGTAAGGCTCGAATGAAGCTCGATGCATGAGTAAGGGCAACTGAAGGTAAGAATATGACAGTCAGTTGGATTGGTTGGGTCCATTGGTTTAAATGAATGGTGGTAGTAAAATCATGAGAAAGGTAACATGAAAGGAAAAGTAATGGATCTAAGATAGCAGATTCCTTGGCTATGATTGGGAACTTGTGTTCTCAATGTTGTGCATGTTGTGCATAGATAAAGGGAGTTCTCTTAACCTTGACTTATGATATTTGGTAAATGTGTTGTATATATATATATATATATATATATATATGTGTGTGTATGTATGTATGTATGTATGTATGCAGTTGTCTAACAGGGTTGTCAAGGATCAGGATTGTTCTATGTTGATGTTTATATGTATATATGTTTTTGTATGACAGGGTCATAAAGAATCATTCTCATGGAGGAATGATTGCTTATATAGGTGAATGACATGAATAGGTTCTTAGCTTATGAGGAATCAAGTGGGAAGAATAACCCTGAAAGATCTACAAGTTTAGTATCATGTGGGTATGATTTGATATTGTGTGATTATACTAATCGTATGTTTATGTTATGGAGAAGAATTGCTGAGGGGTACATCAATGAAGTGAAAGTATTGTGATCTACAACATGATAGGATAAGCATGGATAATGGAAGACGCTATAAGCAAGGTTTCTTGCATGTTTAGTGTGTGGTCTATGGATGTGTAGTACTACTATTGTGTATAAATTACACATGTTGTATGTTCAACGATTTTACCTATGGCGATGTGTACATGTAGCATATGTAGTATTGTGTACATATGGTGTTGTATATATGGTGTTGCATGTATATTTAATATGAAATGATGGATATATATGGTGCTATGTACATGTTGGGTATGCGATGTTATGTGCATATCGTATGGTGCACATGTTGGATATGCGGGGTTGTGTACATTTGGTGTTGTGCGCATGTTGGATATGCAACTTTGTGTACGTATGGTGCTATGTACATGTTGTATATGCAGTGCCATGTACATATGGTGTTTTGTGCATGTTGTACATATGTTGTTATGTACATATGGTGTTGAGTGCATGATTTAACATGTGGTGCTGTGTGTCGATGGTGTTGTGTACATGTCATGCATGTGGTGCTGTGTACAAGTGATATTTTGTACACATTGTACAGGTGGTGCGGTGTACATTTGGCATTGTGTACACGTTGTGCATGTGGTGTCGTGTACATGTGATGTTGTGCACAGATTGTGCAGGTAGTGTTGTGTACATATGGTACTGGTATACATGTGGTATTATGTGCATGTCGTATATAATGTGTTGCGAGCATGCAGTACTATGTATGTGCATGGTGTATTCGTGGTATTGTGACATGTGTATTCATTGTGTTCTACTTTGTATATGTATATGTGTTGTGTTGTATTGTACACCGGGTGCAGGTGTATTTTTTTAATGCCGGTGTAGACATATGTATTCTGTTGTATTATACACTGGGTGTAGGTGTATGTATATTATGCTGGTGTGGGTATATGTATTATGTGGTGTTGTATGTTGTGTGTGGATGTATGTGTTGTGATGTACACTATGTGTATGTGTATGTGATTGAAGAGAAGCAAAGGAAATGGGTGCTTGGCGGGTGTGGCAACAAATCCGGTATGGGTACAAAATAACAAAGGCAGAAGTAAGGACTGATGAAGGATAAGTATCAATATTTTATTTCAGTCTTTTTATGCAGGTGATCTCTGATTCTGACTTATGATGGTTAGATGTGATTTATGATTATGGTTTATGGTGATTTCATGCAATTCATGACTTTAATTCATGATGGTTGAATTTTGAGCTAACCAGATGTGATATGTTTATACATGATAATTTGATCAAACAATTAGTTTGACTTGTTGTGAAAGGAAGTGAACATAATTGCAATTGTACCTTATCGATGAGCTACCAATGAGGTACGATGTAAATTTATTTCAATCTATTTTGAAATATGATAGTTATGTGCTTGGTATAGGAAGCACCAAAATTCTTGGTTGTGTGGTTGAAACCGACTGCAAGAACTAGCAGTGCCAACAAAAGGAATTGGAACAAACAACATTATGTTGGTAAAGAACTTTAGGAGCAGGGCCATTATGGGACACTGGTACCCACTAGTGTCCATTGATTTTTGTGAGCATGATATGACCAATATGTTGGTTTTGAGGGAGGGATATGTTTTGGTTTTTGTATCTTCTGCTAGGAGGAAGCCTTGCCAATGGATGGATCACCCGGGATAGGGGATTCCAGGGAGCTTGGAAGGTGAGTGAATGCACAGAAGGGGGTGACCATATTTCTTGAGGGACTATGTAGCAGAGAATGGGAGGCTGAGGATGTATTTTTTTTATCATTAGGATTTCCAGAAGGAAGCAAATGCACATTGGGAGTGTGCCCTAGAACAATGACCCGATAACTGTTCACTAAGAGGACACGTTGTGTAGGATTGTAGTGTCGAACCTTGGATGCAGCTTTGAATTTGACAGTGGATTCTGGACTTCCTGGGAAGGAGGTGAATCTTGGTATTACTTTAAGAGACGAGTTTGAACCTCTAGATTCCCTTGTTACAAATACATGCACTGTATCCTTTTATTTGTTGGTTGAGAAAATGTTCATATGTGTATATTATTGTAAATATTGCATCGAGTTGGAATTATAAAGCTCCATAGATAGTATGGTTGTATTTATGGATGTCATTGTAAATATTGCAACGAGTTGTGTTATAAATATCAATAGGCAGTATGTTTTATTTTCAGCGGTTTTCTAGTTTGTAGGTGTCATTGAACACTGAGAACATTGTTCTCCCAAGGGGGAGGGTTTTATAATAGACCCAAGTTAAAATTTCATGTAATAAAATTTAATAAAGTCAAAATAAGACCATGGTTAAAGGACACTAATTCCAAGCTGAATTTTGGGAAAAACATCCTAGTAGGTGGTCATTTTGGTTATTATGGCTAAAGGAAATTGGCAAAAGGAAATGGAAAAGGCATTGGAAGAGGAAAAATGTATTATTGGAATTTTATTTATAAAAATATTGGAAAATAGGAGAAAAGGAAGGTGAAATCTCACAGGTTTCATGTGAGGAGGAAAATGAAAAAAATAGAGGCCTCATTGATAAAAAGGCTTATGAGGATCAGATGGAAAGCTTTTGGCTGGTTAATATTTTTGGCTCAAGCTTTTGTCATTTAAATTTTGAGCTCTCTCATTATTATCTCTCTTTCACACTCTTGGATACTTGAGTTTTCTTGGAGCATTTCAACATTAAGCCAAGAAAGAGGAAATCAAGAAAAGAGATGACAAGGAAAGGAAAGGTAATCAAAGATAAAGCAAGGAAGAGAAGGATCTAGCAGCTTTAGCAGGAATACTTGCAGGTAGCATATTGCATGTGTGATTTCCTAGCTGGTTTGGACATGCGTGACTTATGCATGTTGGTATTTGGTTCTCTTGTTGTCAGTGGCATGCTTTTTCCGGGTTTTGAAAGTGGTTTTTAGCCTTGCCTTACCTTATTCTAGATGCCATGGTGTGTTGGTATTTTGATCTTAGTTTTGATATTTGGAATTGTTGGATGGATTTTGAAATCCGGGGCGAAGGTGGCCTCAAGGAAAATTCCCAAAGGCCTAGGAATCCCTTGGCTGGTTCTTGTGGGATACACAGTAAAGTCTGAGGGTGGTGTCTCAGTTTAGGGCCTAGTGATATGGGATTTGGATTGCGGTAAATCTTGAGAGATAAGGAGACATAAAATTCCTCAAGGACAGTGATGGATTCCTGAAGCATTCCAATCTCAGTTCGGTTTTTTTATCGGAGCACCAGTTTTGGTGTGATCATGGTATGGTGACAGTGTAGGTGGTTTAACATATGGATTCCCTTATTTTTTTTGGATTGGTTTATCCATGAGATCCCACATTCATGCTTGGAATATGGCACGAGGCGACTGTCTGAAGAGATATTTTCCTCAGCCATGTCTATGGTCGAGGGTACATGGAAGTCCTGAACCTGGTTGGTTATTGCCTATGTTTAATGAAAGCTAAGTTCTAGTTATTTTGAACTTATTAATGTATGGATTTAATGGTTGTTATCTCATTTTTATTTCCATGGTTTTATGTGTGTTATAAGCATGGTTAAATGACTGGTTCATGTCATGGTCATTTCATGTATTTACTTGTAAATGTTAATATAGTGGATGCAAGACCTAATTAATGTCATATAAATTCAAGGAAGAGGGTGGTGATCCTTCTTGTAATGTCTCTCAATATTTTTCAGTCATTTGTGCTATGTCTAATATCCTAGACCTGTAGATTTCATTCATGCTAATTATTTGATAGAATTTCAGTCCCGGTTGGTGATGGTTAGGCCTAGTCCTGGAGTGATTTTTTGGTTCATTATCCTTTTCATCACATGTTTTATGGATTTGGGAAGCTACTTGAAGTTCTGGAAAATGTCTAGGTTTCTGGGCTTAAAAAGTGCCTTAAATCCTACGGACGTAGGCACAAGTCTAGGTAAAAGAGTCCTTGGACACATGCATGGCTATGCTGTGGGAGTGTCTAGAGCCTCCCAGACACACCCTTGCCCATATGAAGGGAGCTTCTGGGGGTTTTATTTAGTAAAATTTAGTGGGACCCAAGGATAAGTCAGATTGATGACTATGATAGCCTCTGAGGGTCCTGTAGCAGGTGTAGGGAGTCTGTTTTGTGGTTTTCCACGTTGATTCCACTTCCTTAAAGTCACCAAGGAGGTTGATTCTGATCTTAAATGCCCTCAGCTCATGTTTACCCCAGTTGACCGGTTACTTGGGTAGTTGTGAATGGATTTGTATGTTACATCATCCATGCAGGAGGAACTGGGGCCAATAGAGGACACCATGGTATGGTTATATGATGAGATGAAACTTCTACAAAAAGTGATCCCTCCCCTCATTGGAATTTAGAAGAAAGTGTAAGAAGTCTTGAAGCTCCTATAAGTGGCAAGAAGATCAATTAATCAACTTCAGGAATGGGCTGCCAAGTATCTGAATGCTCCACAACAATTGGTTAGAAAAGATGGGATTGTTGCTAAAATGGACTGAGTACAACTGAGACTCCATCAAAACTACAACCATCTTGGAGAATAATAAACACCATTATCGCTTATGGTCATCTGCAAAATGGTATTGAGTCTCTAGCACAGAAACATGGGATGCATTTGGTATGACCACTTGAATAAATTAGAGGAAGGGAAATCATCTTTTAGGATATTAGGCAATACATAGAACAAACCAAGAAAGTATCAGAGCAGGAAGGCTTGGAGATCAACAAAGACATTATTCTAGAGTATGCCATTGCACTAGTCAAAGCTCACATGAAGGTCTCATGGCTGTGGAATAATGTACAATCAAGCTCCAAGACCATATTGACAGAGGCACTGGAAGTGAAGATGCAGTATGCATCGGGCTTGCTAGTTCGAGTCAAAGTCATATCTACGGAGTTCAGGGCATGGCACACATACATCACCAATGAGCTCCATTAGGAAGCAAATGATTTTTCAATTTGATAAGACTTTGTCCTATTCTCAGTTTTGTCTCATATAGCCATCATCTCATATGTAAATTTTCATTTGTAATAAGTTGCATGCAATGAATTCCAAGGGACACATGTGGAATGTGAAAATCCACATATGGAATGTAATAATTCATGTATAGAATATGAAAAGTCATAAGAGTTTAAGAGTCACAAAGAAGCTCAAAATTCATTGTGATTTGTTATAAATAGCTCCTCAGAACTCAATCTATAGGCTTGGATTTCAGGAGTCTTGCCTTGGCTTCTCTTGTAGTGCATAAGAGATACTCAGAACTCAATATAGAGGCTTGGATTTCAGGAGTCTTGCCTTGTCTTCTCTTGTAGTGCATAAGAGATACTCAAAACTCAATCTAGAGGCTTGGATTTTAGGAGTCTTGCCTTGGCTTCTCTTGTAGTGCATAAGATATAGATAATTATTTGGAGAAGCAAGTTTTTTCTTCATGTTCTACTATTGGATCTAGTGTTTCATATATGTAATAATCTACTTGGGATCTTTCATTTATATTCAAAATCTCCATAAACCAACACTTCTTCATATATGTATCATGGATGTAGTAGGACTATTATCAAGCTAGGAAACAAAGAATTGTGCAACTAAATGAGTTAGATGAAATTTAACAAGGATATATCCAACAAACTATTTTGGTTCAACAATAAAAAATGAAGTGACATGAAAATTTCATTAAGAAAAAATACTTCAACATGGTGATATGGCTTTGCTTTTTTATTCTAGATTTAAGGAATTGAAGGATAAATTCAACAGTCATTGTCTTGGCCCTTATGATATCCAATAAGTGTAGGATAATGAGTTTGTTCATATAAAATAAATTGGTGAGGAGGGAGTTTCATTTGTGGTCAATGGTCACATGTTGAAAATGTATAATAGATCTTTCGATCAAAATAATTTTATTTTCCTACTATTTCAACAAGATGATATGAAATTTGTGGTGAAGGGAATAATACTCCTACTCCTCTTCCATATTGAATTGATTTTTTCAAAAAAATAAAATAAGTAAAAAGTATATAGAAAAACATATATCAAAAAATAAAAAATAAAAATTCTATTTGAGAAACTAGGTTATTGACACAATCTAGACATGAATTTTTGTTGGAAAACCAAGAAACTGGGGGATAACAAAAATTCCTAATAAAAATACCTACCAAGTGATTATCAGAATCATCAATATTTTGTAAAATATGTTCAAAATTGTTAGTGATTACCTATTAGGATAAAATATTGATATAAAGAGGATACATACAAGTTGAACATGTATCATTATTTCTTTTTCAAAATCTTGGTGGTTATTGTATATAATTTTTACAAAGCATTATGTTTTTTAACTAACAACCCTCAACACTATCTTTGAAGTCTTATAGAGACTAATTTATGATCCAAATCATAAATATGAAGACATTAATTTAATTATCCACTCCAAAAAAGCATAAGTTTCATTGTCCATTGCAGAGGGAACAAATTTTTATCATCAACCATGTCATAAGGCAATGAGTCATATTCATGCCTATCAACATAACACAATTTATTCTATAAGAAAATCATTCAAGGATAAGCTCAAAGGTATGTAATTGAAGACTCAAAGTATGCAATTAAATACTCTAATTAAGAATTGAAGACTATTAGCTAACAAGTGAAGGATTAGAGACTCTAAAGCAACATGATCTAAGACACAAATACTCATTTCTATTGTATCAACTATGGTAAGAATAATTTTCAATAGCTTGAATTTTTTTAATAGAAAAAATTTAAATAAACAAGTGGGATAATTTCATAGCACCATAGTCCCTTCCTCATGTTTTTTGGTATGTGACGACACCTCTCATTTTGAAACATGTTTGGATGGATATTGGTTGTCTATCCCTTTGCACTTTTTTATTTGATTACCCCCAATGGCTCGAATGATGTCGTTATTACATGCTGATTCACCCAATAAATGTTGAAAAGACATACCTGTACTGACAATGGAGCATTTTTTAATCATTTAATGAAGCCTTAATTATTTTTTAATATGCATTAATTAACATTGCGGGAGGTCAATTGAGATTATGTGACATTTCGATAAAACGTTGTCACAAAAAAAGAAAAATATGTAAAACAGCATGAAAATTGACATTTTGTAGGTTTTAATTAAATTAAGATGGAAACAATGATTGTGGTAGGTATAGTGCACAAAGTGATGACATGCTGCCCCAAAACAGGGAACCATGGGAGTTGCAATACATGATTTATGCATGTTGATCTAGTCAAAACAAGTGACATATGGTGGTATAGAACCTAAGGTGCCAGGTGGATTACAATAGCCACATTAGGCTTAATGATTTGTTTCTTTATGCAAATTCCCATGAGACGAGGATCTTTATGTCATTAAGTGGAAGAATTGTTGTAGCTCCTTTTCCAGTTGACACATTTCACTGTCATAAGGGTTTAAAACAACTTATCTATATCGCCTGTACAGCTCAACAACTAAAATGACTCATCATAGAGTGATAAAGTCATGGATTAATGAAAAAAGTAAAGGTTGTATGTTATATAACAAAAACAAATTTCTGTCATAACACAACATCACTATTAATCCATGTAACTTAAGAGTTAACACAGGTAATTAAGGATAATCAAATTTATTGTGGTTAACACATAGATTGGAATTCATTTCACGTTTAAATGAAATTAACCACCATATATGTTCAAAAAAGAGTTTAATGTCAAAAAAAATTTCAAACCTTAATGGAAAGTACTATCAAAATTACAAGCATTTGTACCATATTAGTGGTGAAATGATCATGTAGATACGACTTAAGGGAGATAAAATCTATTGAATTTTACTGAAAGAAACATTTGGTAGTAAGAAAAATCGTAGTGGGTTACTCCTATCTAAATGTTCTACAGGTCAAAATGAATGAAGAACACAAGCCAAGGAATTATGGACTCTTGTTCAAAATCTAAAAGTGAAACGGAAGACGAAGCCTAAGTATTCTTATTTTAATGTTGTAGGAAGTGGCATTGGGAAACCTACATCGTTGAATATACCCAGAATAATCATGACACCAAGGCCCAAGTTTGGCACACATAAGGTTATGAAACATAAAGTTCAAATGAAATCTGTGAGAAACTCATAGCTTATAGATGTACTCTTTATGGCAAGAGAAATTGAGGTACTCTTTGTCTTATTTGAAAATTCATCATCTTGTTATGAATGAGGACGAAGAAGAAGCTAAGATACCTGTATAATGAAATAGGAAAAGAGGTATGTGATTGTGATTGTAGCGTATATAATACTCAAAGCTAGCATTCATAAAAGGTAATAAATTATGAAATGGGGTGACAACAACTCTAAAATTTATTTCAAGGAATATGTAGGTATGTCTGAAGTAAAAGGGTTAATTTCATATTTTTTTTTATATTTAGCTCGTATATATAATAAGTTAATGTTTTGAGAGAAATAAGGGAACAAACCTCCATATGAGAAAAAGTTTTAGGAGTAAGGGAATTAAGGTGGTTGCCTCAGGACTATTGTCATAAAAGATACCTGAAAATACTTAGTTAAAATTCAAAGTCTTCTGTCAACAATTAAGAGATTGGAAATTCTTGTTTGTAAGCATATGTGGTTCAAATTTGAAGAAGAGAGTGTATATAAAATATGAAACTATGGATCATATTCTGAATACACTCTCTTCTTCAAAGTGGAACTTGCAGACCTAGGGGCTCGGGGGAACCCTTTTGAGGGAAAAAGAGTCATGGTTGGGTGGAGCCTAATAGCTCCAAACTTAAATTTTAGAATATAACTATCAATTCAGTTTTTTAACTATTTCATGTTTTAGTAACTATCAATAATGTAGCCGAATTCTGCAATGAGGGCGCGGAAATGAACTGGTGCCGGTATTTGTTGAATTAATTATTCTAGTTGAATATTTGATTTGTGAAAATATTGTATTTATGAAGTATTATGTGTGTACAGTCAGTTTAAAGGAAAGATACAGATCATAGAAATTTTCTTATTTAATATTAAACCTGGTTTAGGAAATTGTGTGTTTAGAATAATGGAAATTCTAGACTATTTTTACATTTGAATAAAAATAGTGAATTATTTATCATGGATTTATTTCGTAGAATAGCCTAAGAGTAGATAGTTACTAATTGTTATATAGATCTTATTTTAATTATGAAGAAATTTAGAGTAACTACTATAGGTCTACATTAGAGACTTGTGTATTGAAGACAAATTATAACATAGGGATAATATATCAAGTTAACAATATTTATTCTTTTTAAAAATAAGTATGGATATACAATAGTATAACCATAACATAATTCAAAATTAAAAGTAATGACTGAAGACAATCTCACCTAGTAGAAAACTAAAGAAAATATAAATTGTACTCTTATTCTCTAATTCCATATTTAAAGGATAGAATAGATATTTTGAATTATGATAGGAAGTTGTATCTAGAAGATTTAGCCAAGAAAACCTATTATATAACATAGGTAACCTAAATTTATAATATAACCAAATTTTATGGCTTAAATACACGTAAAAAAAGTCCATAGAGTTATTATTATTCTACAATCAAGTTCTATGGAGAAAAAAAATGAAAACAATTGAAGATAAACAAGAAGTTAATAGATCTATTTAATTGAAAACAATAACTGAAATTTGATTTATAACACAAGCTATAAGAATTATCTTTTAAATTATGAGGTCGAATAGACCTATATAAATATTACATTGGAATAATATTTTGAGAGAAGGATTTCGACCTTAGTCTTATAATAAAGAGAGCAAAGTAATAATTGCCCATGACAATATATTCCTCCTTAGGGCAAGTAAATCATATCATCTTCCATGGCTTAGAACACAAACAAGAGAGAACCAATATCCTATAGAGGAAATTACCAGAGGAGCGAGTCTATAGAACTATAAAGGAAGGAGGCTAAATCTAAATATAAGTTATGGAAAGGCTTTAAGACCCACTCGAATGAAAAAATTTCAAAATTATCTAGTACCGAATTATACCTGAAAAATTTATAGAGGAATAAAATGTAAGTTTAGATGGGAAATATATATATATATATAGGAAATAATCCCATTATTAGAAGAATGATATATTTGTGTCGAAACAATTACCTGCAAGAACATCTACAAGTTGTAATTTGTGTCAAATTTCCCTGCAGTGGAAATTAAACTCTTATTGGCATTGATATAAAAAGAGTGTTATTAATATAAATAAACAAAAAAAGTTTTTAGTTTTAAAATAAACTAAATTTTATTTTACAAACACAAAATAATCTGTCTCAAATTCCTCCAGTTGCTCAAAATCCACAAAATATTGGGATGTCAGGGTTGAAGTCCCAATTTTGTTAAGAAAAATGAATTAAAATAAAAACAAACAACTTAATAATTTTATGGTAAAGATAAAGTATACCTATATAGGTTGTTCTTGTGTGCAGTCATGGCTCAACACGTAAACATGAACATGTTAGGTCCCTATATTACTAGTATAGTCCCTTATTGTTGTTAGTGTAACCCCCTTATTGTTATTATTGTACCCTTGTAACCACTATATTGTTATCATTGTGTCCTTAAATTATTATTGTTAGGTCGGCTAGGATTACATTGTGGCCCCACTAAGATTAAATTGTGGCCCTATGGACTCCTATATATACAAAGGAGGTTTTGTAATTTGTATCATCCAAGAATTGTTCATTTATGTAATGTATTGGAGGTTGCCCCCTTGAAGTGGCTTATTTCTAAGGCGCTGATATCTCTTTTCTTCTATTTTTGGAGCTAGTTTCACAACATTTGGCATCAGAGCTTTGGATTCTAGGGTTTCGCCACTCTAAACATGTCATCGTGGAATTTTCGCAATAAATTTTTTTCTATGAAGCTTAAGAAGCCGAAATTTTTAGGGTGCGAAGCTGAAATCTTGAGGAACATCGTCGCAAACTTTCAGAGCTTCATTCGCAACATTTTCGGAGATATGATCTGTGGAATGTAGGGCTTTTTGCAGGCTCCTGAATTTCACTTAAATAGGTCATCGCGGAATTTTCGCTATAAATTGTTTTCTACGAAGGTTCAGAAGATGAAATTTTTATTACATGAAGCCGAGATCTTGAGGAAAATTTTCACAAAATTTTAGATCTTGGTTTGTAAGATTTTTGGAGATATGATCTGTGGAATTTAGGTCTTTGTCAGGCTCCTGAATTTCATCTCAAAGAGGTTATCGTGGGAAAACCTTCATAACTCTCTCTCTGTGCATAGGATTGGAATGCTATAAGAAGTGGCCACAAGTACTGTTGTGCTCAACTTAGTGTTCCTAAATTGAGGTCATAAATTATCAACCAGGGTCAGTAAACTGCTGAAGTGTGGTGCACTATATGTGCCTAGGTATCTATTTCTCACTACGTTGTGTTTAGTGTTTTTATGATGTTTTTGGTTTTATGGTTTTATGTTAAAAAGGAAAGCACTAAATGTTGATGAAGGACAGTTGTTGGACACACTAAAAATAGAGCAAAACCTATTCTAAACTGTGTAAGGAACTAAAGAACAGAAAATGTAAAGTTTGATAATGACTCCTAGTAAGGAAAAAAATCACAACATGAACTCAATAACTCATAGCATGAACTCATCCAATTCATTCATTAGGAATATGTTGGTATAGTTTGAGAAAAGAACAAGTTTAATACAAATGAGGTTCTCCTAAGGACACAATCATCTTACAATATTACAAAGAATCTCATCCATGGCTAGAGGTTTATTGGAACACAATTAAAAAGAGATTATTTGTAGCACAATAAGATTTCTACTCTAAATTAACTTGTAATGCTAAGATTACTCCATTCTGCAGCTCAACTTGTCACTAGTAAACCTCATCCAAAAGTAGAGATTTTCTAAAATAGTTTTTGGAAAGAAAGGTTTAATTGTGAATTTGCAAAGGATTGCAGAATAATCAAGGCCTTAAACTGATATTACTAACTCCTGTCCAGATGACGATGTATTAATAGAAAGTCAGAACAAAATAATTTTTGTAAATAATGAAGGCCATGGAATCTGATGTCAACAATTAATACTACTTAAAGAACAATGGATAACACTGAGAAAGCAATTGATCAAACTTGAAACACAGTAACCACAACTAAACTACAGTGCCATTAACCTAATTTGAAATATAGTGAACAAAGTTGAACTAGAATGCCACTAATCTAACTTGAAATGCAGTGAATTAAAACTGAACTAGAGTGCCATTATCAAACTTGAAATAGAGTGACAGAATTAAACTAAAATGACATCTACCTCCGGAGTGCTACAACTAGACTAAAGATGCAACTAATTACTGGAATGTTTCAACTCTATCTCATTCAGAATTAGTGGTATTTTGGAATAGTTTTTAGAACAGGACTGGCTGCAACATGTTATGTAAATGAGCATGAAAGCATAAAATTCAACAGAACACAACAAAGCTCTAAAACACCACAGCTATGTCCCATCTAAAATTAGAGATATTTTGGAAGAGTTTATAAGATCATGACTAGCTGTACAACTGATGTAATTGAGCATAAGAACGTAAAATTAACTCCTAAAATACTAGAGTCACACCTCATTCGACATTAGTGATATTTTGGAAGAGTACGTAAGAACGAGACTAAGCTGTAGCATCTAATGCAAATGAATAAAAACTCAAAGTTCAGAAAGTCAATTAAACTAGGAATGAAACGAGGCTAAATTACTTATCTAAATTACATGAACAAAGCTCCTTAGGTAGCAGGGGCCCTCTACCACCGGAGTAGCATGCAAATATACTCAAGATTGACTCATCTCGTGCAATAAAATGATGTTTCTTTCATTTAAGGGGAAATTCTTCAAAACAGAGTATTTACGGCCTTCAACGATCTAGCAACAAAACAAAATCTAACCAACAGTTTCTCGGTCTCTCGAGTCATACTTATAATGAAGTTGCATAACTACTCTTTGAGAAAAATGGGGATTAGTGTCTTTCCCACTTCTAATCAAATTAAAACTCATATTAACAGTCTTGTGCTTAACTGCGGACATCTGTAGAGTCCGTGTTTTGATAGGAAACTACTTCTCTTCTACGTGTATAACCGCTTTGATACTTTAACTCAGACTTTGTGGGGAGCAAGAGATGATGGGGAGGTGTTGTGGATTTCACCCGTATGCTTTTTTCTTTGCAGTGACACCTGGAACCTACATAAACATGAGGATGGCTGCAGAACAGACGACTGGCTATGGAATGCCTATATTCTGTAGCCGAGTCTTAGTCAAAATTACTACACCAACAAAATCATGAAAACATAGCAAGTTAGTCATTATACAAATTCTTAAAGCAATTTTAATTAATATTATTGATCAGTTAAGCCTGTAATTGATGAGGGACAAAGAAAATGAAGTGGAATGTGGTGAAAGAGAAGAACATCTTTGGGGCTCAACAAGTACACAGACTATAGTTTCTTTTCTATCAATTTCATAGCCAAAGGAGGAAACAGTGACATGTGACAAGTCATACAAGTTCCCTATACTGAACTAGTCCATAATTGGGTCATTGTGGGAGAGTGGACATAACTTTTCCTTGAAGAATCCAAATCAGGTCAGACCTGTGGCATTCGAAAGAATATTCAGAGGGTGACTTCAGGGTCAAATTTCAGATATTGAAGATCCAAAATCACATAGATAACTCAGTTTCAATATCGAGCTCGTCAAAATCAAGAAAAAGGTGTGTATTTTTTTCAAATTGCATAAGTCTTGTTTGAAAAATCAGTTATAGTTGATTCCAAAGGCCTATTGAGCATAGATATCAGTATTCGGTTCTAAAATGCCACCTAAAAAGAATTCAACACCCATTAAGCCTTCAAAAGGCTCTACTATGACTCATGAAGTCGAAGAAATGCAGCATGAGATATCAAAAGTCCATAAGCAAGTGCACCAAATTTCGCTATCACAAAGAGCAACAAAAAATGAAATGGAAACTAAGATGGATGGTTTGAAGAAAGGCATGGACGATAAGATGAATGGTTTGGAAGCTAAGATGGATGACATGGAAGTTGGCATGGAGGCTAAGATGGATGACATGGAAGCTAAGATCAATGAAAAAATGGAAAACATGAAGAATGATCTAAAAGCAGACATGGAAGGTTTGACAAAGTTGATACAAAAAATGTTTCCTAATGGTGAAAAGATAGTAGAGGAAAATCATGATGAGAACAAAATAAATGATAATCGTGATTTCATAAACTCTAATGTTGGCAGGAAGAACCACCATATTCCAAAGATGGATATGAGGAAGTTTGATGGCAAGGATCCCGTAACATGGATACTACAGATGGAGCAATATTTTGATCTCAATAATGTGAAAAACACACAAAAGGTACGCATTGCAACTTTACATCTAGAGAAAAATACATTTGTATGGTATCGATGGCTTTGCTCCCGTAAAAAAATTGTCACTTGGTCAATTTTACGGAGGAAATGATAGCACATTATGAGGATACAAAGAGAAACACCTTCTTTAGCCAATTGATAAATCTCAAACAAAAGGGTTTAGTGGGGGAGCACATTGAGGACTTCCAAAAATTGAATATAAGGGTAACTGATATTCCAGAGGAACACAGGATTGATCGCTTCATAGGTACTTCAAAGGATAACATCCAACATGAAGTTTTCATTTTGGAACCTGATTCATTGGAGAAGGCATTCAGGTTGGCAAGAAAAATTGAATGTAAAATTATGGCGACAAGGAAGCCTACCACTCACTTCTATAAAGAAGGAAGTGTTGCTACGCCTAGATTTCCACAACCTACAAGGTTGACACCACAACAATTGGAATAAAAAAGAGAAAAAGGGCTTTGCTACAGTTGTGATAGAAAATACACTAAAGGTCATAAGTGTGCTGAGAAGAAATTATTTTACATAGATTGTGAAGAGGAAGAAGAAAATGAACAAGAAGAGGATATACACTAGGAACCAACCCTAGAAGAGGAAGAAATGAGTCCGACCATATCGTGCAATGCATTGGTAGGAATTACCACTCCTCAAAATCTCAAGATAGAAGGACATATCAAGAATAAAAAGGTAATAGTGTTGATTGATTCAGGTAGTGCCCATAATTTTATTCATTGTAAGCTAGCCAAGGAATTGAATTGTTTCCTATAACCAGCACCAGAATGTCAAGTGATGGTTGCAAATGGAGGAAATATAAATTTCTATGGAAAATTCCATAATATCAAGCTATCCATGGGGGAGTATGTATTGAATAGTCCAATTCTTTCCATCCCAATGGGAGGTGCTGATGTAGTACTAGGAGTACAATGGTTACAATCTTTGGGGATGGTTGCTTTTAATTTTCAAGAACTTTTCTTGAAATTTTTTTCAAAAGGAAAGGAAGTCGAATTATGGGGTATCACAGGGAAGCCAAGAAAGATAATAAGCTCTAATGTCATGACAAAGCTTCTGAAGAAAGAACGACGAGGCGTAATTGCACAATTATGCTCACTAGAAGTTCCAACATCAAAATCATCTATTTCTCCAGATCTCCAAAGAGTCTTGGAAAATCATTCCAATGTGTTTGATACTCCCAAAAGACTCCCACCTATTCATGAACATGATCATGCTATTCATTTTATTCCAGGAAGTGTTCCTCCAAACATCTGACCTTACAGATATCCTTATGTCCAAAAGAGTGAAATTGAACGTATGATTGCAGAAATGTTAGAGGCCGGTATAATTCAACCTAGTCAAAGTTCTTTCTCTACTCCTGTAGTATTGGTACACAAGAAGGATGGATCATGGCGAATGTGTCCGGATTATAGGGAGCTCAATAAGCTCACCATTAAAGATAAATTTCCCATTCCTGTGATTGATGAATTATTGGATGAATTATATGGAGCAATTTATTTTACCAAGTTGGATCTTCGTTCAGGATATCATCAAATTAGAATGAAGACTGAAGATATTCCAAAAACAACATTTCGGACTCATGAGGGTCATTATGAATTTTTGGTCATGCCTTTTGGCCTTACCAATGCACCTTCTACATTTCAAGGGTTGATGAATTCCATTTTCAAACCCTTCCTTAGAAAATTTGTGCTAGTATTTTTTGATGATATAATAATCTACAACAGGTCTTGGAAGGATCATGTTCGACATGTTGATAGAGTGCTCAAACTATTGCAGGAGAAACAATTATATGCAAAAACATCCAAATTTTTCTTTGGAGTACAAGAGGTGGAATATCTGGGTCATATTGTATCTCATGAGGGTGTTAAAGTAGACCCTAGCAAAATTAAAGCCATTAAGGAATGGAAAGTCCCCACAACCATAAAGCAGTTGCGAGGATTTCTCGGGTTAACAGGGTATTATCGCAAGTTTGTTAAGAATTATGGGAGAATAGCAACACCTCTAACAGCATTATTGAAGAAAGATGCATTTTCATGGACTCCTGAAGCAACTAAGGCCTTTGAACATCTTAAAGAGGCAATGTGCCTAGCACCGGTCTTAGCTACGCCGGACTTCACAAAAACCTTTATTGTGGAATGTGATGCCTCAGGAAATGGAATTGGTGCAGTTTTAATGCAGGAAGGAAGACCCATTGCTTTTGAAAGTCGTCCAATCAAAGGAAAGTATTTACAGAAACCTATTTATGAGAAGGAAATGTTAGCAGTACTGCATGCACTAAAGAAATGGCGAACTTACCTAATGGGAAGACACTTCAAGGTAAAAACTGATCATGATAGTCTTAAACACTTTTTGGAACAAAGACTATCTTCATAAGAGCAGCAAAAATGGGTCACAAAGATGTTGGGTTATGACTTTGAAATAATCTTCAAAAAAGGGAAGCTAAATGTTGTTGCAGATGCACTCTCAAGAAAGAATGAAGAGGTGGAAGCATTGCTTTGTGCCATTTATATTATCCAACCAGACTGGATAACTGAAGCAAGAGATGAATGGAAGAAGGATGAAGAAGTGTGGACACTCATTCAGAAGTTTTAGCAAGATCTTAGTACATTTGATACATTTAGTTGGAAAAATGATTCCTTATGGTACAAAGATCGCTTATATCTTTGTAAGAATTCCCAACTAAAACAAAAGATTCTTTTGTAATTGCACACTTCTCCTTTAGGAGGACACTTAGGATTTTTAGAAACTTACCACAGTGTGAAGAAAGAATTTTTTGGGATGGCCTTAAATCTGATATTCAAAAGTTTGTGGTGGAATGTTTGGTTTGCTAGCAGAATAAAGTTGATACAATTAAGACCCCGGGTCTTATACAACCTTTATCCATTCCAATTCAACGTTGGGAGGAGATTTCAATGGATTTTATCACAGGTTTACCTAAATCCGAAGAAAAAAGTGTCATCGTGGTGGTAGTTGATATACTTACCAAGTATGCACACTTTTGTGCATTATCTCATCCATTTAAAGCAAGTACAGTTGCTACTACAGTTATGGACACAATTCAAAATATACATGGAAACCCAAGGGTTATTGGGAGCGATAGAGATCCCATTTTTACTGGAAATTTTTGAACGGAGTTATTTTCTTGTTTGGGTACTCAATTAGCTCATAGCTCATCTTATCATCCTCAATCCGATGGTCAAACTAAGATAGTAAATAAATTTTTGGAAGGATATCTTCGTTGTTTTGTATCTGATAAACAAACACAATGGGTCAAGTGGTTACCTCTCGCTGAATGGTGGTATAACACTTCCTTCCATACTGTAGCAAAAATGACCCCATTTATGGCACTTTATGGATATCATCCACCATCCATCACATCATCTTTAAGAGAGAATTCTAAGGTTCAAGCAGTGGAAGATCACATCGAGCATCGACAAGAAGTTCTCCAACTCTTAAAGGACAACCTGAATTTGGCACAAAATCGAATGAAACAACAAGCAGATCAACATCGCAGCGAGAGAAGTTTTGATGTAGGAGACTGGGTATTTTTATGGCTACAACCATTCAAACAAATGTACCTCAAGCAAGCTAAGAAGGATAATAAATTATCGCCAAAGTACTATGGTCCTTACAAGGTGTTGCAAAATATTGGTACTATGGCATACAAATTGGAGCTTCCTGCTTCTTCATGAGTGCATCCAATTTTCCATGTTTCATGCCTAAAGAAGGTTATAGGTGAAAATATTCCAGTTTAAACAATATTGCCAGAACTTGATGAGGAAGGAAAAATCATACTGGAACCTGAAGCGGTCACAGAACCAGAACTCGACAGCTACGGAATCGATCAATTTCAAAGTATCTCATCAAGTGGAAGAACTTACCCACTGAAGATTCTACATGGGAGGATGAGAATTTTATACAAAAGCACCCAGAGCTACTCAAGCGTTGAGAAAAACACTTTTTTGAAGGAGAGGGGCATGTTAGGTCCCTATATTACTAGTATAGTCCCTTATTGTTGTTAGTGTAACCCCCTTATTGTTATTATTGTACCCTTGTAACCCCCATATTGTTATTATTGTGCCCTTAATTTATTATTGTTAGGTCAGCTAGGATTACATTGTGGCCCTATGGCCTCCTATATATAGAAAGGAGGTTTTGTAATTTGTATCATCCAAGAATTGTTCATTTATGTAATGTATTTGAGGTTGCCCCCTCGAAGTGGCTTATTTCTAAGGTGTTGATATCTCTTTTATTCTATTTTTGGAGCTAGTTTCACAACAGAACAATATTATACTAAAATTAAATACAAAAAACTTTAATTGTGTAAGGGTTGTTACTCGAAAGAAAATTATGCAAAATAATCTAGTCACAATGTTTATAAAGAGACATGTATAAAAATTCAAGATAAATAATTTACTTCAGATCGAACAAAACCATAAGGTTCCATCTAAGTTTTTAATTTAAAACCATAACTGGTAAAAGTGGCAAAGGGTTAATACAAACTATGAAAAATTTTAGTTATGCTAAGGAATGATTAATTTACCTATTTAAGAGAAAATCCCATTTTTCCTTGAACTAACCTATGATAAGAGTGACTATGGAAACACTTGAGCTTGGATGGAACAAGAATAGGGTTGAATAACAAATACTTCCTTTCACTGTAATAAATGATGGAGAAGGCATATTATTTTTAAGAAAAATATTCTCACATACTTGCAAAAATAAGGTGAGAAGTTAATTAGGGCTAGCAAAAAAATTCATTAGTTTGTAAATGAAGGCAAGTATAACCCTGAATAAAAATTGAAATTATACCTTGTTAAGACAAATTCAGACACTTGAAATTGCTATATAATTCTATTGTCGAAATTAGACGAGGAAGGAAGAGAGAATACAATTGTAAACACTTGGTATCAACAAAGAAATGTTGAATAGAAAAAGTAAACTTAGAATCATCAATAATAAAAGAAAATAACTCATAAATGTGTAGAATCACATCATACCTACAATATTCTTAACTGGCCACTGAAAACACAAGACATCTTTTTTGTACCCAAAAGTGATTAAACCAAGTTGGAGAAAGGGCATGGTTTAATTGTTTTGTTTCATAGAGAATAATAATGTTTAGATAGATATCAGAGCAAAGTATAACTATTTTTGAAAACCCCAATGGAAAATAATACTAGAAGAGTGGTCAGAACAAAGTCATTATAAGCAAATTTGGAACCCTAACAATGACAACTATCGATTGACAAAGGCACCATTGCAACCATCAATTCTAGGTTTACACAAGTCTCCAAGTTAAACCTCGTGAAGACAGGTGGTACCACGAAGTTGGGACAGAAATACGAAGAGGACCACACAATTAGTACCATTAATCACCACACTAATTGCATATATATGTTATGTACACATGATATTACAAACATTAACAACATTGTTTAAAATACAAACCACCAAGACTCTTCCAAGAGTTATATGAAAGGTACATAAATGTAAATATGGATGGGCAGTGGGGTAGAGGGGGTAAATTTCCATCCCATAGTCATGAAAGGAAGTCAAGAAACAAATAGTATCCATAATGTAGGCCGACATGTAAAAAGGAGGACTGTATTTATGATTTTAGGAGGCCCTGAAATGTTGAAACTACTTGCATATGTTTTCAGATAAAATTTTATCCCAATTGAAGGAAAATCATTGAAAATATCTATGAATAAGGGGAACTTAGTCTAAAGGAAAATGTGTAACATTGTTTCTGCTGAAAATCCTATAGAGCATGTCAATGACAAAAGATTGACTTGAACGTAGACGAGAAATGGAATAGTCTTCGAAAGCTTCATGTTTAAATTTTTGGTCACTTGTACTGCATGGTTTAATTACTTCATGCATCCTTTTTCCAAATATAACACATTCCTTTTTGATAAAATCCTTAATGAATACAAAATTTTACTGCAATTGGGGTTTGGGAAGTTTATACATAACCTGAAGGTTATCTTGTTAAATGGAACCAACAATGACGCCTTCAATAATGCATATTAAATGCATAGGCACATCTACATGGTTTACAACTGTTGGGTCCTTTTTTTGGGGGGGGGACTTTTACACGTTTTTACCATATCTAACTAACGAGGAAGCACAGAGAAAGAAATCGAGGAAGAAGAAGGAATCCGCTAAGGTCTTTAAGTTGCAGAATGTTGGCCAAGGAAAATAAGGAAACATTTAGTCACAACCGAGTTGAAACAACAAAGAAAGAAACCACAATTGAGAAACATAAGTAGCTGAGAAGGAAATGACATGAAATTCGAGGAATAAACCAACATTTCAGGAGAGTGGAGTTCATAAAAGCTTAAGGAAAAGGAAAAAAATATATAGAAGGCCTGTATACTGAAATGTTGTCACTGAGTATAGGATTAACATAGTTTATGTTACAATTTCCTGTGTCTATTGGAAATGCCTCAAAACCTAAATATAATGATGTACTAGTGGTTGAAGCTAATGGAAGAGAGTTGTGGGGATGTTTGTAGATTTTCTTGTGTTGGTTTTATGGGGACCCTTAAAATTTTTATTATGAATGCATGTGTATACTTTATGTTCCTTTGAATGCTTTGTTGGTTTTCTTTCACGATGGTTATACATCTAATGTCCTATTTATAAGTTAAATGGAACTATTAACCTTTGGGTGACTCCTCTCAATGCTTGGTTCCAATCCCTTAACTAAGTAAGGCCACGAAACACCTCGGGTGAGACACCTTATTCTCTTTCAGTAAGGTGAAAATTTTGATGTTACGCTAGACTATAAAAAACCCTTTGTTGGTGTCTGTGCCTGAACCTAGGGTCTCTACTCTTCTATAATTTTTCGCCAAAAAATGGTTCCATTTTTGGAACATGAAATTTCTCAAATGGATCTGGAACATGTAGTCTATAATTTTTAAGAAGGATCTAAAATATTGGTGGCATGAAAAAGTACAAAGTTTTACCTCTCAACAAGCACAACTCCTTAACCAAAGGTTAAAGCGGATGAAGGATTTTTTTTTTGTACACGGATCCTACAAGTGACTAGTACAAGATATTTTGGTGCAAGTTCCCAGAGGACCTCTACAATGGTTTTGAAGGATGCAAATAAAAAAAAATATTGGCATCCAGAGTAGATCTCCTCGTACCTAGACTAAGGTTGATCTTGTTGATGTTGGGAAAAATACTGAGACGGGGGGGTGAATCAGTATTTAGAGATGACTGGAAACTTTTTACTTTTTCTTTCTCTTAAACCCATATGCTACTTTAATGAACCCAACTCGCGTATACACGTGGATATCCTTAAGAAAAATTGCGTATGTCCAGAGATATTATTATGCATTTAATTCTTTACTTAGATCATTGCATCATTCATTCATCAGATGTTTAGTAAGAAGAAAGCATGTGCAGTAATAACAGAATAAACCATCACACATAAGCAACACACATGAACACTAGTATTTAAGGTGGAAACCCAATTCGGGAGAAAAACACCGCTGCTGTCGTCTCTGTCTTCAATATTTATTATAAAGAAAACTTCTTACAATGTTGTACTGGCGCAGACTCATACCAGCACACTAGCACCCACCTGCAGAAGGCTGCAACGTTCTCTCGTTCTCCAGCCACTACTGGAAGGGAGCTCCAACCCCCTGATCTCGTTTACCAGCTTCTCCTGGAAGGGAGCTACTACCCCCTGCTCTCATTTACGAGCCTCTCCTGGAAGGGAGCTACTACCCCCTGCTCTTGTTTACCAGCTACCACTGGAAGGGAGCTACAACCCCCTCACTGAAGGCTTCGACCCTCAACACCACTGTGGACCAAGTTTCATCAATTTTCATACTGGATCCAACAGCTTCCACACCACATACCTTGTAGGCCACTTTTCATCAAATTTTTAGACTGGACCCACTCCACACATTTAAGCTCAACATACATCAAACTGAAACTTATAACCCCATCAATTCATTCATTGAATCTTCAACCAATCAACCAACAACTTGATCTTCAATCAACATAATCAGCAGCATATTCAACATTCAAACAACTCCGATCTGTATGAATACATCATTGACAGATAGCAGTAAAATAGCAAAACAGATTAGACATTTCATTCCACACACTTCAGCAAAACCCTATATTCCATACGTGCTTTTACTTCACTAAACCTATGTATATACGCGCTTTCACGGAGACAAACCTGCGTATACATCTGCACATATTTCAAGACTAACCTCATATTCCATACGCGCTTTTGCTGAAACCAACCCGCGTATATAAGCGCTTTATCTACCATGAACCTGCGTATAGATATGCAAACATTGTAGGGTTGTGCAACTCTTTAGAATAGATAAATAGCTCAGATCTTACCCTTCACTTCAGAAAATATTTGCCACATCTCAGATCTAAACATTCCATAAAAATATCTAGAAAATACATAGTCATTTCAGATCTAGAGATCCCTCTTCATCATTTTCTTCATAGGTGCATTATTAATTCAGATCAATCTATAAACTGTTTTCCTTCCATGCAGATATACTTCAGATTGAATTTTTCATTAAAACCCAGACCTATGCACTTTATCAACAATCATAAACTCTTGCCCAATACTTCAATTAGAACAGTAATACCACTATAACCAGAATATCAGAAATAACCCAGACTTCAAAGTAGATAATCAGATACACATTCAACCTTGAACAACCATTAATTTAGATACCATACTCTGTTTTTCTTTATGAAAACCGCGTATATACGCGTATTTATTCACACCAACCTGTGTATGCTTCAGTGCATGCTAGTTTTATATTCTTGAAATAATACGCGACTTTTCTTCACAGTTTTCGTGTATACACATGCTTTTCTTTTCACCAACTAGCATATGCTTTCTTTCAAAATATATTTAGACTCATATTCAAATCTGAAACTTTCAATTCATACAATCTATCAGCAATGCAAAACTATTTAGATAGTCATTCATCCTTCATCATGTTTTCTCAATCAGTGATTAGATTTTTTCATTATCAAATCAGCAGCATACTCCATATTCAATCAACCCAGAACTTCATGAAGACTTCATTGACCGACAGCAGAGAGAAAACATAAATCACAGAAGTAATATCTGTAAATAGGCTTCAGAAACCATAACTTCCATACGCGCTTTGTATTAAGAGAACCCGCGTATATACGTTCTTTTACCGAGACAAACTAGCGTATAGATCTGAAAAAGATAAAATTTGCAGAACAAACCAGATCTATAAACTTACCCAGATTTCTTTAGTTTCTTCATCAGACTTGTGCCAGATCTTCATCATTTATTTTTCAGATCATCCTAGAGATTCATCATTTCTAGATCTAGAGATCTTGAACCTTCATCATATCCATAGGTGCATCATAGATTCAGATCTATCAGAAACAGAGTTCAACCATGCAGATATCTCTTAAAGAGATTTATTTATTAACAACCCTTACACATGCACACTCTTGCACTATGATCTTCTTCTCCTTATATAGATTTAGCCTTTGTCAATACCATGAGTCAAAACCACTCAACCACTGATGGTATTCCTGGACGGGATCAAATAGATAATCCAACACTCAATATAGTGGGCCAATACCATGGTAATGTCTCCTGGTTTTATAAATTTAGATCACAACTAGGCATACGCTACTTGGTACGTACTTTTCCGCGTACATACGCTACATTGCCTTTACAAACCCGCGTATGCTTTGTGACATATCTTATTCATCATTATTCTGGCACTTACTGGAATTTCATTCTTTGTTACTTCTGAAATTCTCTATAGATACATTAGATTTACATCATTAACAAATAGGTTGCTTATCCAAAGACAACTCATCAATTCAGTTTCCATCAAGGACAACTTCATCAAGTAGGTTGCCATCATGGACAACACATTGCATCATATTTCCAACAATCTCCCCCTTTGGACTTGATGGCAACCATGATGGTGTTTGTTCACCACAACAGATAGATAAATTGATTATAACCATTATTCAAACACCATGATACTCTCCCCCTTTGACATCAAGGGCAAAGGGCGGATCAAAACCAAAACAATTTTTTTCTTCTCTTGTAGAAAGAAGAGCTCTGTAGATCTGATGTGTACTGAAGTTACCATGCTCCCCCCCTGAGTTCACACTGAATCTTCAAAATTATTTTTCAATGAAGTACATGACTCTATGACCTTTCCTATCACCAAGGACTCATACTTACATCAATGATCCAACCAAGTGGATTTTACATATGTGACTCAAGTACCCAACCAAGTGGGTTTACACATTTTGACTCAACTACCCAACCAAGTGGGTTTACAAATTTGAAGAAGTCCTTACATGACTGAATATAACAATTTAAATCATAGGTCTCAACATAACCTTTTCATGAAATTACAAATATGACTTTGTATAACCAATACCAAAAATACCTCAAGAGAGAGATCATATTTCAGAACCATCATAATGCCAACAATGCATTACTCTCAGCAAGGCTAATGCTCCCCCTGAAACTGTGCATCCTGAACACTTTCAACAGAAAATCATCAAAGCATCTTTATCAGAAGCATTAGAGAATGAAACAGAAATATGAGAGCTGGAACATCACCAGAGATACCCAACAGCACCGCAGTTGTGCTGAAGAATGCTGACCCAGAAAATTTTTGTCAGCAACCACCCATACGCGGTTTTATGTGTATAAAATCGCGTATATACGCGATTTTCCTTCCGGAAATCCGCGTATCCAATTTAATCTTCTGAAATTAAGCAGATCTGATCTTCTAAGAGGCAGAGACAACTCCCAGCTTTTGTCTGAGATATTCAAATGCTTCCCTGGAATATATGAGAGAAGAAAGATAGGACAATGTAGCTTTGTTTTCAAGTGTCATCCAATAGTTGTAGCATAAGCACATCAGTAACCAAGCCTTCAGGCTCTTTGCAGCATCAACATATTCTTCCCAAGAGGAATTATCATACCAGAACAACTTCTTCAATAGACAATATGTGTCAAGCAATCATCCATGTGATCTGTTGTCACCAAGATCTTCATGATTTATATTTATTTCATAATCATGATGTGGCATGTGTAGGAATTATGTATAAAGGGTCTCAACCATGAAAAAAATCATCAACAACAAACTCTGCATGATCTATCCTTATCTCTGCATCATAAGACTTCCATCTCATCCATGTGCGAAAACAAAAGATACTCTTCAGCAAAAAGCAATCAGGGCTCATCCACAATCTCATCATAAGAAACCATGTATCATGTCATCATCATTTGAGCATGAGTATTACGAGAACTAAGGAATAAACAGATACAATTCCAACAATGAAATCGTATGTGTTCCTGATCTTTAGCCGTCTTACAGTTTTTCTTATCAGAAAAACATACGCTACTGTCTCCAAAGGAACTAGCATGTATACGCGGCTTTAGTTTATGAAACCCGTGTATAGAAAGTGAAATACTAAAAATTTTCACACTCCTTCTTCTTCTAGATTTATACATTCTGTACCTATCTTCTGTTGTCACATTAGATGCACTGTTAGAAATAAACACAACCAGAATTATCAAACCAACCATGGGAATCACCACATATTTCTCCCCCTGTGATTATACATTACTGATTCCTATAATGTATCTCACTTCACTCCTGCAGTCATTATGAGAAGTAAGCTTTAGAAGTGGAAGACTACAGTAGGATTATTATCCCTTACGTTTTTGACCAGTCCTCCTTCTTTTTCCAGCTTTTCTTGAAATTTCTTATTGTGTGCTGGAACTTATCCAATTTCTCAGATCTATTCATCCTGCATTCTTTTTCTACATGTCCATACTTGTTACAAGCATAACATCTTGTGTGACCAGAAAAGTAAGCATAGGGATCATAATGTGTTTTTCTATTCTTTCTTCTATTGCAATCAGTTGCTTTATGACCAAACTTGCTGCATGAAAAACAATATCCCTTAAAGAAACCTGAGTACCTTTCTGTGTAGAATCTGTTTGTTTGTGACTGAAACAATCTGCTTCTACAATTGGCTGCAACATGCCCATAATTATGAAATTTAAAGCATTCAACATTATTGATCAAAGGAGAGAATCGATTGATGCTTCTATAGTTAGGAGGGAATGATTTCTTTTGAGAGTTCATGATTGTTGGTTGAAATTTTGTTTCCTTCAACACTTCAGGTTTTGCATTGATATCCTTTTAATCTTTAGCACTTTCTTGTGAACTAGATTCTCCTTTAACAGTTTCATGAAAACCAAGACCAACTTTAACAGAAGGATACCTTTGACTACTAAGAATATTGTCCAGAATATTAGTACTATCTTGAAACCTCAATAGTTTATCTTTTTCTTCTAATTTCCCTTTTAAAATGTTTACCTCAACCTCCAATCTTTGGCATTGCTTCTTCATACTTTCTTCTTTGATTTTTCTAGATCTGTTTTGAGAGAGATGATTTCTGCTTCAAGTCTTTCACTTCGATTGGTTACTTTATCCTACAGTCTTTGATACATTTCTATCTGTCCATTCATTCTAGAGATTATATCTTTGTAGATAGATTCCTTCTTTTTAAATTGATCTTCAACATTGATCTTGAGATTTGCTTCTAGACCCATACTGTTACTTTCACTTTCTTTTTCAATATCATCACCATTGCATGCACAAGGAAGTGAATTACAAGAATGAAAATCAGTACCTGATTCATCATCTTCATTTTTTGTTGTACACTTCTTTCTTTGAGTAGCCCTCTTCTTCTGCTTCCTTCCCATTGTGATGGATCTCCTTCAAGCCATCAAGCTTCTGCCGAAGGACCTGCTCTGATACCAATTGTTGGGAAAAATACTGAGAGGGGGGGGGGGGTGAATCAGTATTTAGAGATGACTGAAAATTTTTTACTTTTTCGTTCTCTTAAACCCATATGCTACTTTACTGAACCCAACTCGCGTATACACGTGAATATCCTTAAGAAAACTTGCATATGTCTAGAGATCTTATTATGCATTTAATTCTTTACTTAGATCATTGCATAATTCATTCATAAGATGTTTAGTAAGCAGTAAGCATGTGCAGTAATAACAGAATAAACCATCACACATAAGAAACACACATGAACACCAGTATTTAAGGTGGAAACCCAATTCGGGATAAAACCACCGTTGTTGTCGTCTCTGTCTTCAATATTTATTATAAAGAAAAATTCTTACAATGTTGTACTAGCGCAAACTCATACCAGCACGCTGGCACCCACCTACAGAAGGCTGCAACCGTCTCTCGTTCTCTAGCCACTACTGGAAGGGAGCTCCAACCCCCTGATCCCATTTACCAGCCTCTCCTGGAAGGGAGCTACTACCCCCTGCTCTCGTTTACTAGCCTCTCCTGGAAGGGAGCTACTACCCCCTGCTCTCATTTACCAGCTACCACTGGAAGGGAGCTACAACCCCCTCACTGAAGGCTTCGACCCTCAGCACCACTGCGGACCACGTTTAAAAAATATTCATACTGGATCCAATAGCTTCCACACCACATACCTTGTAGGCCACTTTTCATCAGATTTTCAGACTCGACCCACTCCACACATTTAAGCTCAACATACATCAAACTGAAACTTATAACCCCATCAATTCATTCATTGAATCTTCAACCAATCAACCAACAACTTGATCTTCAATTAACATAATCAGCAGCATATTAAACATTCAAACAACCCAGATCTGTATGAATACATCATTGACAGATAGCAGCAAAACAGCAAAACAGATCAGACATTTCATTCCACACACTTCAACAAAACCCTAGATTCCATACGCGCTTTTACTTCACTGAACATGTGTATATACGCGCTTTCACAGATATAAACCTGTGTATACATCTGCACATATTTCATGACTAACCTCATATTCCATACGCGCTTTTGCTGAAACCAACCCACGTGTATGCGCGCTTTATCTGCCACGAACTTGTGTATAGATCTGCAAACATTGTAGGGCTGCGCAACTCTTCAGAAAAGATAAATAGCTCAGATCTTACCCTTCACTTCAGAAAATATTCGCCACATCTCAGATCTAAACATTCCATAAATAGATCTAGAAAATACATAGTCAATTCAGATCTAGAGATCCCTCTTCATCATTTTCTTCATAGGTGCATTATTAATTCAGATCAATCTATAAACTATTGTCCTTCCATGCAGATATAATTCAGAGTGAAGTATTCATTAAAACCTAGACCTATGCACTTTATCAACAATCATAAACTCTTTCCCAATACTTCAGTTAGAACAGTAATACCACTGTAACCAGAATATCAGAAATAACCCAGACTTCAGAGTAGATATTCAGATACACATTCAACCTTGAACAACCATTAATTCAGATACCATACGCTATTTTTCTTTATGTAAACTGTGTATATACGCATATTTCTTCACACCAACCTACGTATGCTTCAGTGCATGCTAGTTTTATATTCTTGAAATAATACACGACTTTTCTTCACAGTTTCCGCATATGCACGCGCTTTTATTTTCACCAAATAGCGTATTCTTTCTTTCAGAATCTGTTTAGACTCATATTCAGATCTGAAACTTTCAATTCAGACAATCTATCAACAATGCAGAACTGTTTAGATAGTCATTCATCCTTCATCATGTTTTCTCAATCAATGATTAGATTTGTTCATTATCAAATCAGCAGCATACTCCATATTCAATCAACACAGAACTTCAAGAAGACTTCATTGAATGATATCAGAGAGAAAACAAAAATCACAGAAGTAATATCTGTAAATAGGCTTTAGAAACCCTAACTTCCATACGCGCTTTGTATTAAGAGAACCCGCGTATATACGCGCTTTTACCGAGACAAACTAGCGTAGAGATCTGAAAAAGATAAACTTTGCAGAACAGACCAGATCTATAAAATTACCCAGATTTCTTCAATTTCTTCGTCAGACTTGCGCCAGATATTCATCATTTCTTTTGCAGATCATCCTAGAGATTCATCATTTCTAGATCTAGAGATCTTGAACCTTCATCATATCCATAGGTGCATCATAGATTCAAATCTATCAAAAACAGAGTTCAACCATGTAGCTATCTCTTAAAGAGATTTATTTATTAACAACCCTTACACATGCACACTCTTGCACTATGATCTTCTTCTCCTTATATAGATTTAGCCTTTGTCAATACCATGAGTCAAAACCACTCAACCACTGATGGTATTCCTGGACGGGATCAAATAGATAATCCAACGCTCAATACAATGGGCCAATACCATGGTAATGTCTCCTGGTTTTATAAATTTAGAGTGAAAATAGGCATACGCTACTTGGTACGTACTTTTCCGCATACATACGCTACTTTGCCTTTACAAACCCGCGTATGCTTTGTGACATATCTTATTCATCATTATTCTGGCACTTGCTGGAATTCCATTATTTGTTACTTCTGAACTGCTCTGTAGATACATCAGATTTACATCATTAACAAATAGGTTTCTTATCCATCAAAGTCAGTTTCCATCAAGGACAACTTCATCAAGTAGGTTTCCATCAAGGACAACACATTGCATGATATTTCCAACAATCTCCCCCTTTGGAATTGATGGCAACCATGATGGTGTTTGATCACCACAACAGATAGATACATTGATTATAACCATTATTCAAACACCATGATAATCTCCCCTTTTGACATCAAGGGAAAAGGGCGGATCAAAACCAAAACAAGGTTTTTCTTCTCTTGTAGAAAGAAGAGCTCTGTAGATATGATGTGTACTGAAGTTACCATGCTCCCCTTGAGTTCATGTTGAATCTTCAAACTTATTTTTCGATGAAGTACATGACTCTATGACCTTTCCTATCACCAAGGACTCATACTTACATTAATGATCCAACCAAGTGGATTTACATATATGACTCAAGTACCCAACCATGTGGGTTTACACATTTTGACTCAACTACCCAACCAAGTGGGTTTACAAATTTGAAGAAGTTCTTACATGACTGAATATAAAAATTTACATCATAGGTCTCAACATAACCTTTTCATCAAATTACAAATATGAATTTTTATAACCAATACCAAAAATACCTCAAGAGAGAGATCATATTTCATAACCATCATAATGCCAACAATGCATTACTCTCAGTAAGGCTAATTCTCCCCTTGAAACTGTGCATCTTGAACACTTTCAACAACAAATCATCAAGGCATATTTATCAGAAGCGTTAGAGAATGAAACAGAAATATGAGAGCTGGAACATCACTAGAGATACCCAACAGCACCGCAGCTGTGCTGAAGAATGATGACCCAGAAAAAAAAATTCAGCAACCACCCATACGCGGTTTTCTGTGTATAAACTTGCGTATATACGTGATTGTCCTTCAGGAAATCCACGTATCCAATTTAATCTTCTGAAATTAAGCAGATCTGATCTTCTAAGAGGCAGAGACAACTCCCATCTTCTGTTTGAGATATTCAAACGCTTCCCTGGAATATATGAGAGAAGAAAGATAGGACAATGTAGTTGTGTTTTTAAGTGTCATCCAACAGTTGTAGCATAAGCACATCAGTAACCAAGCCTTCAGGCTCTTTGGAGCATCAACATATTCTTCCCCAAGAGGAATTATCATACAAGAACAACTTCTTCAATAGACAATATGTGTCAAGCAGTCATCCACGTGATCTGTTGTCACCAAGATCTTCATGATTTATATTTATTTCATAATCATGATGTAGCATGTGTAGGAATTATGTATAAAGGGTCTCAACCGTGACAAAAGTCATCAGCAACAAACTCTGCATGATCTATCCTTATCTCTGCATCATAAGACTTCCATCACATCCATGTGTGAAAACAAAAGATACTCTTCAGCAAAAAGCAATAAGGGCTCATCCATAATCTCATCATAAGAAACCATGTATCATGTCATCATCATTTGAGCATGAGTATTACGAGAACTAAGGAATAAGTAGATACAATGCCAACAATTCAATCATCTGTGTTCCTGATATTTAGCTGTATTACAGTTTTTCTTATCATAAAAACATACGCTATTGTCTCGAAAGGAACTAGCGTGTATACGCAGCTTTAGTTTATGAAACCCACGTATAGAAAGTGAAATACTGAATATTTTCACACTCCTTCTTCTTCTGGATTTATACATTCTGTACCTATCTTCTGTTGTCACATTAGATGCACTGTTAGAAATAAACACAACCAGAATTATCAAACCAACCATGGGAATCACCACATATTGCTCCCCCTGTGATGATACATTATTGATTCCTATAATGTATCTCACTTCACTCCTGCAGTCATTATGAGAAGTAATCTTTAGAAGCAGAAGACTACAGTAGGATTATTATCCCTTACGTTTTTGACCGGTCCTCCTTCTTTTTCCATCTTTTCTTGAAATTTCTTATTGTGTGCTGGAACTTATCCAATTTCTCAGATCTATTCATCCTGAATTCTTTTTCTACATGTCCATACTTGTTACAAGCATAACATATTGTGTGACCAGAAAATTAAGCATAGGGATCATAATGTTTTTTTCTATTCTTTATTCTATTGCAATCAACTACTTTATGACCAAACTTGCTGCATGAGTACCTTCCTGTGTAGAATCTGTTTGTTTGTGACTGAAACAATCTGCTTCTGCAATTGGCTGCAACATGCTCATAATTATGACATTTAAAGCATTCAACATTATTGATCAAAGGAGAGAATCGATTGATGCTTCTATAGTTAGGAGGGAATGATTTCTTTTGAGAGTTCATGATTGTCGGTTGACCTTTTGTTTCTTTCAACACTTCAGGTTTTTCATTGATATCCTTTGAATATTTAGCACTTTCTTGTGAACTATATTCTCCTTTAATAGTTTCATGAAAACCAAGACCAAATTTAACAGAAGGAGACCTTTGATTACTAAGAATATTGTCCAGAATCTTAGTACTATCTTGAAACCTCAAGAGTTTATATTTTTCTTCTAATTTCCCTTTTAAAATGTTTACCTCAACCTCCAATATTTGGCATTGCTTCTTCATACTTTCTTCTTTGATTTTTCCAGATATGTTTTGAGAGAGATGATTTCTGCTTCAAGTCTTTCACTTTGATTGGTTACTTTATCCTGTAGTCTTTGATACATTTCTATTTGTCCATTCATTCTAGAGATTATATCTTTGTAGATAGGTTCCTTCTTTTTAAATTGATCTTCAGCATTAATCTTGATATTTTCTTCTAGACCCATACTGTTACTTTCACTTTCTTTTTCACTATCATCACCATTGCATGCACAAGGAAGTGAATTACAAGAATGACAATCAGTACTTGATTCCTCATCTTCATTTTCTGTTGTACACTTCTTTCTTTGAGTAGCCCTCTTCTTTTTCTTCCTTCCCATTGTGATGGATCTCCTTCAAGCGATAAAGCTTCTGCAGAAGGACCTGCTCTGATACCAATTGTTGGCAAAAATACTGAGAGGGGGGGGGGGGGGGGTGTTAATCAGTATTTAGAGATGACTGAAAACTTTTAACTTTTTCTTTCTCTTAAACCCATACACTACTTTACTGAACCCAACTCACGTATACATGCGGATATCTTTAAGAAAACTTGCGTATGTCCAGAGCTCTTATTATGCATTTAATTCTTTACTTAGATCATTGCATCATTCATTCATCAGATGTTTAGTAAGCAGTAAGCATGTGCAGTAATAAAAGAATAAACCATCACACGTAAGCAACACACATGTACACCATTATTTAAGGTGGAAACCCAATTCGGGAGAAAACCACCGCTGTTGTCATCTTTGTCTTCAATATTTATTATAAAGAAAACTTCTTACAATGTTGTACTGGCGCAGACTCATACCAGCACGCTGGCACCCACCTGCAGAAGGCTACAACCTTCTCTCGTTCTCCAGCCACTACTGGAAGGGAGCTCCAACCCCCTAATCTCGTTTACCAGCCTCTCTTGGAAGGGAGCTACTACCCCCTGCTCTCGTTTACCAGCCTCTCCTGGAAGGGAGCTACTACCCCCTGCTCTCGTTTACCAACTACCACTGGAAGGGAGCTACAACCCCCTCACTGAAGGCTTCGACCCTCAGCACCACTGCGGACCACGTTTCATTAATTTTCATACTGGATCCAACAGCTTCCACACCACATACCTTGTAGGCCACTTTTCATCAGATTTTCAGATTGGACCCACTCCACACAGTTAAGCTCAACATACATCAAACTGAAACTTATAACCCCATCAATTCATTCATTGAATCTTCAACCAATCAACCAACAACTTGATCTTCAATTAACATAATCAGCAGCATATTCAACATTCAAAAAACCCAGATCTGTATGAATACATCATTGACAGATAACAGTAAAACAACAAAACAAATCAGGCATTTCATTCCACACACTTAAGCAAAACCCTAGATTCCATTAGCGCTTTTACTTCACTGAACCTGCATATATACGCACTTTCATAGAGACAAACCTGCCTATACATCTGCACATATTTTAGGACTAACCTCATATTCCATACACGCTTTTGCTGAAACCAACCCGCGTATATACACGCTTTATCTGCCACGAACCTGCATATAGATCTGCAAACATTGTAGGGATGTGCAACTCTTCAGAATAGATAAATAGCTCAGATCTTACCCTTCACTTCAGAAAATATTCGCCACATCTCGGATCTAAAGATTCCATAAACAGATCTAGAAAATACATAGTCATTTCAGATCTAGAGATCCCTCTTCATCATTTTCTTCATAGGTGCATTATTAATTCAGATCAATATGTAAACTGTTGTCCTTCCATGCAGATATACTTCGGAGTGAATTATTCATTAAAACCCAGACCTATGCACTTTATCAACAATCATAAACTCTTGCCCAATACTTCAATTAGAACAGTAATACCACTGTAACCAGAATATCAGAAATAACCCAGACTTTAGAGTAGATAATCAGATACACATTCAACCTTGAACAACCATTAATTCAGATACCATACACTCTTTTTATTTATGTAAACCGCGTATATACGTGTATTTCTTCACACCAACCTGTGTATGCTTCAGTGCATGCTATTTTTACATTCTTGAAATAATACGCGACTTTTCTTCACAGTTTCCGCGTATACACGCACTTTTCTTTTCACCAACTAGCAAATGCTTTCTTTCAGAATCTGTTTAGACTCATATTCAGATCTAAAACTTTCAATTCAGACAATATATCAGCAATGCAGAACTGTTTAGATAGTCATTCATCCTTCATCATGTTTTCTCAATCAGTGATTAGATTTGTTCATTATCAAATCAGCAACATACTCCATATTCAATCAACTGAGAACTTCAAGAAGACTTCATTGACCGACAGCAGAGAGAAAACATAAATCACAGAAGTAATATCTGTAAATAGGCTTCAGAAACCCTAACTTCCATACGCGCTTTGTATTAAGAGAACCCGCGTATATACGCACTTTTACCGAGACAAACTAGCGTATAGATCTGAAAAAGATAAACTTTGCAAAACAGACCAGATCTATAAACTTACCCAGATTTCTTCAATTTCTTCATCATACTTGCGCCAAATCTTTATCATTTCTTTTGCAGATCATCCTAGAGATTCATCATTTCTAGATCTAGAGATCTTGAACCTTCATCATATCCATAGGTGCATCATAGATTTAGATCTATCAGAAACAGAGTTCAACCATGCAGATATCTCTTAAAGAGATTTATTTATTAACAACCCTTACACATGCACACTCTTGCACTATGATCTCTTCTCTTTATATAGATTTAGCCTTTGTCAATACCATGAGTCAAAACCACTCAACCGGTGATGGTATTCCTGGACGGGATCAAATAGATAATCCAGCGCTCAATACAGTGGGCCAATACCATGGTAATGTCTCCTGGTTTTACAAATTTAGAGCACAAATAGGCATACACTACTTGGTACGTACTTTTCCACGTACATACGCTACTTTGCCTTTAAAAACCCGCGTATGCTTTGTGACATATCTTATTCATCATTATTCTGGTACTTACTGGAATTTCTTTCTTTGTTACTTCTGAAATGCTCTGTAGATGCATCAGATTTACATCATTAAAAAATAGGGTGCTTATCCAAAGACAACTCATCAAGTCATTTTCCATCGAGGACAACTTCATCAAGTAGGTTGCCATCAAGGTCAACACATTGCATCATATTTCCAACAGTTGAAATATAGCAGCTCAATACAGACCTAACTTGAGATGTTTCCTTCTAGGTGAAAACCACTCTAGAAGGGTACATTATTGAGTTTTTTGTGGAGGGACATATGTCCTTTTCCAAGGTTGAGGCCGTGTTCAAGTCAATGCTATGGGGAAGACTATTGAAGGATATCCCATTATGTATGAAATTTTTAATGGTAGAAGAGAACTTGCTGGTGTTCTAGAGCCCAACCATGGCAGCTTAAAGCCCTAGTACCAGAGGAAGCATATGAGGGAACGAACACTATCTAGTTGAAAGTAATGAAAATTCTAGAGATATGGACATGGATGCCTTCCAAAATTATAGATATCTGAAGGCACAAAGGAGGGCGCGGATAACTGAAGAATGGCAGGAGAAAGCTTTGTAGGAGATCCAAAGACAACAAAGGGAGCTACACCTAGTACGAATGATGATAAGTAGTCCAGGAGAAAGAGAAGGAGAAGGAATTCAACTAAATTTGTGGTGCGATGGGGATGGATATAGAGTGAATCCCGGTCTGGAAGGAGAGGCTGGGACCACCTCAGAATTAGAAGTTGAGATAAGTAGTAGAGATTTACCTCTACTAGCAGAGACGAAGATACTAGATGGATCATACCCTACATGCCAAAAGGAGGCCCCATATAATGACATGCACTTCAATATGAGAATATTGTTTTATGAGGATGATGTGTCTCCCAAGACTAGTGACTCATTTCCCAACAGTTCAAGTAAAACTCCCCCGACCTTCCTTGGCACTTTATCACAACCTTGGTCAATTTTTATCTAAGCTAGTTAAAGTTATAAGGGTCCACAGATTACATAATAACTATAAGACTGGTACCTTTGGTGGTAGAAATAATAGTTTTAGTTTAGGTCTCCAAGGATCAATGCAACTCAATTCCCAAGCATTCATACTTGTCTCACTAGTTTAACCATGCATGAATGGTAACATGGAGAGATCCTTTACTTGATACCTTGAGTTCTCTGGGAGAGGGAATGAGGATGTCTAACAACATTGGTACATGTGTGAGGCTATCTGGAGGGCTCGCTAAACCCTATATGCTATGAAGCTAATTTAATTCCAGAAAAATCTTCGTGAGAGAGCATTGAAATGGTTCATTATGCGGCCCACATTAAAAAAAAAATTGATAATGAACGAAGTTTGGTGGGATTTTTTTCAAGAGTTTAATCTTCCATAGACTAACCAACAATGGCTATCTGAACTATGGGAAATCAAACAGCAAGAAGGAGAAACCACTTAGGAGATGATGAAAATGTTTAATGATGCTATTGAAAAGTTGAGTTACTCTATTTATCCCAATCATTAGCGGGAATGGTTCATCGAAGCGCTACTACTACTCACCTGCATGCCGGTGACTCAACAAAATATTGATACTCTGCAAGATGCATTGGAGAAAGAAAATCTAATTAAGGCCATGGAAGGATATCCACAGGAATTCCAAGGAGGAACGGTTTCCTATAACCCCTGCTCTCTCATAGGACTACGACATAAAATCATTGATCTTTCAGAGAAGTTGAGGGACATGCAACTGATGCGACCTACATGGATGCACATGTGTTGTACCAACTTCCATATTGAGGGGCATAATGCCATGAGGTGCCCAAGACTACTGAGCCCAAGCACTCCCTTCATACTGGCGGTGCCTTTCACATCCTTTCCCACCGCTAGAGTTGCGCATATTGGTATGCAAGTTCTATATTCACAACGTAGAAAGTTCCATTCTTTCCCTAATCAACAAGGTGCAACTCCAAACGAATATTGTGAAATTTGTAGAACCTATGGATATCTCTCATGCCCATGTCATGTTGAAATTTGTAACAAGAAACAGTGAAATTGGCATCTAGAAACAACATGAAAATTCACACACAGTAGTGTGGGATCATAGTTCACACAGTGATGGATCCTAGCGACACATTAGTGTGCAACCAATTTTTTAAATAAATTGGAAAATTAATTGTAATATTATCTCATAACAACTTGTAATAGTTAACTAAGTGTGATAGACTTAGTTAGCTCAAGAATTTTGAGTTGAGGGTTAAAGGATAGGCATGTAGAGTGATTCTATTATTTAGAGGGTCCAATTGCAATTGTAGCACTAGTGTGGTGTGAGTGGGATCAATTAACTCACATTAATTGAGTTAAAATCAGCTTAATTAGTTCTAATTGATTTATGAGCTAGTGGAAGATCAAGTGAATTAAAATAGATTTAATTCAAAAGTAGTGATATACCAAGTTACTGATGATTCACTATTAATATCTACATCCATGTCAATTCTGATGGAGACCTAGTTGAGACAAAGGTTTAAGACAAGTAAACTATCAGTTGTGTTTGTTGGCGAATTACCCAAGTGCATTTATAAAGTCAGAGGAAGGCTACATAGGGATTTCAAAGTCAAGGAAGGCTAATTATCCTATCTAATAGGGATTAATTTCCTAGGGATTGTGTGAGCAAGGCTGGGCTAAGGAAGGGCTGACAATTGGCTAAGTGTTGGCCAATTTTTCCTAAGAATTGCTAGATAGTTTTGAGCAGGATCAGAGTGACACAGTTAGGATAGTGCAGGACTTTTTAAGTGTGAAAAAGCATGGTATTGTTTCATTATTCTTTAACTATGTAAAATATATTATATAGGGGCTTTGAGCAGGTCCTTTCCATAAGAAAATCTTGTGTTGTGTGATTGATAATTTCATTTCTCGTACTTGCATGTGATTGAGTGATCGTGTTTTATATTACACAAATGTTGTAGAATGATTCAATATCTTGTTTTAGTACATTACATGATCGGATTGAGTCCATTGATATAATTTCTACATGGTATTATAGCTGCATTATATATTTTCTACATGTCTAATATTATAGAAGTATTTAAATGTTCCAAACAATGTCTTCTATGAGTTCTGTGGCTCGCCAAATCACCACATTGATCAATGTAGAGCATTAGAAACCCTAATTGACTGATTTAATCATTCTACCTATAGGATCATTGAAGCTCCTTGAGGACGAGGAGGTGGAGGAACAAGATGGGGTAGTATAGGAGGCAAAGGTCTGATTCATTATTAAAATTGTGATAAGGAGGGGCATGTTGCAAGAGACTGCCTACTACCCATGAGACCTCGGTTCTCTCAGTGCATAGTCAACACACATGTAACAGAGGATTTCCCAAAGCTAATTTCCATATGGGAGGAGCGCAACCATCAAAGGGGAGAAAATTTGATTAATGCAAAATTGCGGGAAGTCGAACCATCTCCCATCTCAAACATTAACATAGTCACCTAGGGAGGAGAGAATTTCGTAGGTGAATTTGGATCCACCGAACAACCAAGTATCATAATGCATGCCTCACTGAAGTGCTCATATGATTCCAACCAGCAAAAGCAATAATAGAAATATGTCGCATAGATTTTGAACAAGTTGATTCCAACTGATGATCCCGAAGGAGATAATCCAGAATCTTCAAAGGCTAGAAGCTTGAATCTGTCACAAACTAATTCCCAGCCTATAGCGGAATGGTTTATGATATTTTTGCAAATTGTGAATGATAATAAAATGTTATGGAAGTTGTGGAAAAAATTTAAAGTTGTTGTCAAGGATGGGGAGCTCCTAGAAGGGCTCATTGCTACCAATTTTCCCGAAAGGAATTATAGACGGGTGCAAAAAAAAAAAAAAGAGGACATGGAGGGAATTTTTAGGTTGATGCCCATATTGTAGGATTCTAGATCAATGATACAATTCTAGACTTGTGTTCAGATGTGAATATTCTACCAAGAAAAACCCAGGAAGCCTTGGGAAGTTCCATGTTGTCTTTCTCTTCGATTCAGTTACACATGGTGAATCAATACTGTATCCTCCCAGTTGGATTTCTGGAATATTTAGAAGTCTACATAGCATGGGTAAAGACATATGTATATTCAGAGGTAATTGACATTATGGGAGACAAAGACCCCTCTTCAATATTGTTGGGAATAAACCGAGCCTTTGAAAACTATGCAGTGATCGACTTGAAGAGAGAAACCATGACCTTTGAAGTGGATGGAGTTAAGGTGATTCGACCCTTGGACCATTATCAAGGCCCTAGTTTCACTAATTCAATATACAAAAAATAAGACCCTAAGTTACTAGACTAGTTATACTAGCTCACAATAGGGAAAAGGGAATATTACATCAATCTTATGGCAGGAGGGTTGATCAGTTGGAGAAGTGTCTAGAGCTCTAAAGTTAGATGACTGGTAGAAAGGCAAACATGAGATCAACGCTAGGTGATGCAAAGCGATCCACCGTATCCACTAGGTTGGCACTGAGGTACGAAAATTTCCTATATTTTGTGGTATGGGTTATGTTACTAATTTTATTAATGAAGTTGATTTGAACATTTTGGAAGTACATAAAGTGCCTTTGCTGGATGTCTCCCTTCAAGCGATGCCTACAAGGTGGTGGGGCTCTCACTGTAACCATCTCAGAGAGTGGGAGGTGGTTAAGTCTGCATTGATAGCCAAATTTGGGTATTTAGAATATTTCTCTTCCATCCTTACTAAGTATTAAGGGTATATTGACCCTAAAAAACATATACAAAGCCATAAAGGCAGATGGACCAGGGATGGACTTCCGAAAAATATGTGGGTGCATAGATTTTTCCACACTCTGAGAACATTTCTACGGGTGTGGTATGTGAAGGAGGAAATAAGGAGGCAAACTAGTGAATGGGACTGTATGACAACTTAATTCATCAGTGACTTCTCTTTCACTGATGTTGACGAGAGGATAGAAACTACTCTTAAATCAATCAAGAGGGTCTTGTTCCTGGTAGGTATGCTTACTGAGGAGTACTTTAATCAGGATGCGGTTTATCACAGATATGAATCTGGGTTCCACAAAGCTATGGCTTGTAGAAATGTAAACCTTGCACCTAATGGAAATGATTTAGAGGGGTTAAGGCACTTGAAATTTAAGGAATCTCAAGGCAAGTAAAACGTCGAATATGGGTCGGTAACCACTGGTCCACAACTATAACCTATGGAGTCATGGAAGCATAATATTGGCACTGAAGAGAAGAAAAAATTAGATTCTATTGGGGATTATTGGGATGAGGAAACTACCAAGGAAATTTTTGATCTCCTAAGGGAGTATGAAGACCGATTCCCTTCTTCTGTTGCATATCTTAAAGGAATTAAGGGGGATTTGGGTGAAATAAAGATTTTTCTGAAGCCAGATGCGAGACCAGTAAAGCACTGACCATATAGATTGAACCTGAGGGTCAAGGAGAAGGATAAGAGGGAGATGGAAAAAATTTTGGCAGCAGGGCTTATATTCCCAGTTGATGAGGTTGAGTGGGTTAGTCTGATGGTTATCCATAACAAGAAGTAATCTGAATAAATTTGGGTCTGTGTGGATTACAGGAGCCTGAACAATGCTTGCATTCATGACCCATTCCCTTCTCCATTCAATGATGAATTCCTTGAAAATGTTGCAGGTGATGAAGCATACTCTTTCACAGATGGGTTCTATGGTTACCACCAAGACTGTATTATGGAGGAGGATAGTAAGAAAACCAAATTCAAGACCGAATGGAGGTCCTATGCCTACCATGTCATGCCATTTGGACTAAATAATGTGCCCACAATGTTTTGGAGGATCGTAGTCGCTACCTTTCGGGACTACATTCATAGATTTCTAGAGGTATACATGGACGATTAGACAGTCTACAATATATTGAAAAAAACTTCCATATTTCTCCGAGTGATGTTTGACCACTATAGGTAGCTCCAGATCTCCTTGAACTTGAGTAAGTGCATTTTTTCCATCGCCTTTGGAACACTTATGGGGAATGTAGTTTGTAAAGAGGGATTATTCATCAATCCTACCAAGGTTGTGGTAATCCTAAATTATGCCTTTGTCAACAAGTGTTAAGCAGCTGAGATCAAATCTCAACCACACAAGATATTACCGTAGGTTTATCCGCAACTATGCCTAGATCACTGCAGCACCAAAGAAGCTACTAAAGAAATATGAAATATTTTCTTGGTCTGATGTATGTGACATTTCCTTTAATTTGATAAAATAGAAGTTAGAAATCATGCCAAACCTCATTTACCCAACTTGGAATAATCAATTTCATGTATATATCGATGCATCAGGAATCACTTTGGGATTTTTTTTCGCTCAACCGAGAGAAAATAAACTTTATCATCTGATCTACTTTTCCAACATAAAACTTTCCATGGCAGAAAATAACTATCCCACATCTAAGAACGAGGCTCTCATAATGGTGTACTCACTACAGAATTTCTGACACTACCTTCTGGGGGCTCTGCTCAAGGTCTTTACTGATCACTTCACACTCAAGTACCTACTGAACAAACCTGTGCTCGAAGGAATGGATTTTGGATGGATGTTGTTGTTCTAGGAGTTCACATTTGAATTAATCATCAAGGAAGGTAGTATGAATGCGGGTATTGATCATCTTTCCTGACTGGAGTCAGGCGAAGTTGGGGGATCAATTGATGATCAATTGCCGGATGCTGACCTGTTTCCAGTTGAGCTAATAACCGACTACTTGGAAGATATTGCATCATTTATGGCCATAGGGAAGCGCTCGAAAGAGTACACGACGACACAATGAAGGTACATGGTAGTTCGACCTAAAAATGTCCAATTGATCGTAGGAAAATTATACAATATGGGCCTTTATTAGATATTGCGGCGGTGTGTCCTCAATCATGAGAAACAAGATGCGTTATGGGAATTCCATTCCAGAGTTGTGGGTGGACACCTGGGTGAAAAAGACACTATGAGAAAATTCCTATAGATAGGACTCTAGTGGCCTACACTTTTCCAAGATGCAAAGGAATACACCAAGAAATGTGATGTTTGCCAACGTGTGGGAAAACCATCACACCATGATGAACTTCCTTTGTAAACAATAAAAACACTCCAAGCCTTTGGGAAATGGGCAATACACTTTATGGGGCCCATTAATCCAACAACGTGACACTCCCATGCCAATTACATTATCACTGCCATATATTTCCTTAGAAAATGAGTTGAAGTTGTTCTAGTTAAATATTGCACTACAGACATCGCCGCCAGGTTTATCTCTGAAAATATTATCAATCGGTTTGGGTGCCCCCAAAGCCACACAAGTGACCACGATACCCACTTAATTAATTAAACAATCTCCACCCTATTGCAAAACTTCATGGCTCAACACCATAAGAGAAACCCATACCACCCATAAGAAAATGACGCTATGAAATCTTTTAACAAAATCCCAAAGAAATCCCTCACCAAGATATGTTTTCCCAATCGATATGACTGGGATGAGCAGGTACCAACTACTTTATGGGACTAATTTATGACCATTAAGATTCTGCATAAATATGCGCCATTCAAACTCATCTATGGACGAGAAGCTGTAGTACCTGAAGAGTTCATTATTCCCAATCTTTTTATTGTGCGGGTCATTCACATGTGATAAGATGAGTAAATTTAAAAATGGTTAAACAAGCTCTTGGAGTTGGAAGAAGCCATATTCTTGGTGTATTTTCACCAAACTGTCGAGAAGGAGAGGAAAAAATCATGGCACGAACAACAAATAAAACATAAGTATTTTTCAGTCGAGGACCAAGTTCTCTTATACGACAATAAGTTTATGAAACATCCTTGAAAGTTATGAATGCATTGGTTAGGACCATTCATTGTTGTGGAAGTGAGAGAATATGGAGCTATCAAAATTTCACAACTAAATGAAGTCCTATTCCTTGGCTGGGTGAATGACGCATGCCTAAAGCCCTTCCATGGTACACTAGTTTCTTCATCAAATTTATTTGATCTCCGAAAGGGGATCATAGTTAGATTTAGGTAAATTCAACTAGTTAATTTTGCAGCTAAGTCAATTATTTTAGATGCGTCAGTAAAGTCAACTATTTCAGCTATGTCAGTTGTGAATAATTTACCTCAATTAGGTTTTTCAGTCTGTTTAGTGCAACCCTTTGCAATTGCTTGTGGTCGAGGAATAACACGTGGAAATTGTCTTATCCACAATCATTAGTACTATTAGGTCCCTATATTACTATTATAGTCCCTTATTGTTGTTAGTGTAACCCCCTTATTGTTATTATTGTACCCCTGTAACCCCCATATTGTTATTATTGTGCCCTTAAATTATTATTGTTAGGTCGGCTAGGATTACATTGTGGCCCCATGGACTCCTATATATAAAGGAGGTTTCGTAATTTGTATCATCCAAGAATTTTTCATTCATGTAATGTATTAGAGGTTTCCCCCTCGAAGTGGCTTATTTATAAGGCGTTGATATCTCTTTTCTTCTATTTTTGGAGCTGGCTTCACAACATTTGGTATCAGAGCTTTGGAATTCTAGGGTTTCACTGCTCCAAACAAGTCATCGTGGAATTTTCGCTATAACTTTTTTTCTGCAAAGGTTCAGAAGCTAAACTTTTTACAGTGCGAAGCCAAAATCTTGAGGAACATCGTTGCAAAATTTCAGAGCTTGGTTCGCAACATTTTCGGAGATATGATCTGTGGAAGGTAGGTCATTTGCAGGCTCCTGAATTTAACCTAAACAGTGCATCGTGGAATTTTTGCTATAAAAATGTTTCTACAAAGTTCCAGAAGTTGAAATTTTCATAGTGTGAAGCTAAAATCCTGAGGAACAACGTCGCAAAATTTTAGATCTTGGTTCACAATATTGGCGGAAATATAATATGTGGAAGTTAGGGCTTTTTCAGGCTTTTGAATTTCATCTCAAAGAGGTGATCATGGGATAATATTCATAACTCTCTCTCTGAGCATCATATTGGAATGTTGTAAAAAGTGACTACAAGTACACGAACTGTGGTTTTCTATCTATAAATTTCAGAGCCAAAGGAGGAAACAGTGACACGTGGCAAGTCGTACAATATCGCTCTACTGAACTATTCCATAATTGGGGAGATTGAACATAAGTTTGTCTTGAAGAATCCAAATCAGATCAGACCTGTGGCATTTGAAAAAAGCTTCAGAGGGCTACTACAGGGCTGAATTTCAGATATTGAGGATCCGTAATTATAGATATAATTCAATTTCAATATCGAGCTCCTCAAAAGCAAGTGAAAGGTGTGTATTTTTTTTCTTCAGAATTGCATAAGTCTTGTTTTAAGAATGAAGTTGAATTGATTCCAAGGGAATATTGTAGAATAGATATCGGTATTGGATTCTAAAATGGCCCCTAAAAAGAATTCAACACCCATTAAGCCTTTAGAAGGCTCTACTATGACTCATGAAGATGAAGAATGGCAACATGACATATCAAAATTACAAGAGAAAGTGCAACAAATTTCTCTCTTAGAAAGAGCAACAAAAAATGACATGGAAGTTTTGAAGAACTGCGTGGAAACTAAGATGGATGGTTTAAAGAAAGGCGTGGAATCTAAGATGGATGTTTTGAATAATGGCATGGATGGCATGGAAGCTAAGATGGATGGCATGGAAGCTGGCATGGAATCTAAGATTGATGACATGGAAGCTAAGATCGATGAAAAAATGGAAAACATGAAGAAGGATCTAAAAGCAGACATGGAGGGCTTGACAAAGTTGATACAAGAAATGTTTCCTTGTGGTGAAAATATAGTATATGAAACTCATGATGAGAACAAAATAAATGTTAATCATGATTTCATAAACTCTAATGTTGGAAGGAAGAACCACCATATTCCAAAAATGGATATGAGGAAATTTGATGGAAAGGATCATGTAACAAGGATACTACAGATGGAGAAATATTTTGACCTCAATAATGTGCAAAACACACAAAAGTTACACATCAAAACATTACATTTATAAAAAAATACATTTGTATGGTATCGATGGCTTTGCTCCCGTAAAAAAATTGTCACTTGGTCAATTTTTACAGAGGAAATGATAGCACATTATGAGGATACAAAGAGAAACACCTTCTTTAACCAATTGATAAATCTCAAACAAAAGTTTCCAGTGAGGGAGCACATTGAGGACTTCCAAAAATTGAATATAAGGGTAATTGATATTCCAGAGGAACATAGGATTGATCTCTTCATAGGTACTTTAAAGGATAACATCCAACATAAATTTTGCGTTTTGGAACCTAATTCATTGGAGAAGGCATTCAGGTTGGCAAGAAAAATATAATGTAAAATTATGGTGACAAGGAAGCCTACCACTCACTTCTATAAAGATGGAAGTGTTGCTACTCCTATATTTCCACAACCTACAAGGTTGACACAACAACAATTGGAAGAAAAAAGAGAAAAAGGGCTTTTCTATAGTTGTGATAGCAAATACAATAAAGGTCATAAGTGTGCTGAGAAGAAATTATTTTACATAGATTTTGAAGAGGAAGAAGAAAATGAAAAAGAATTTTCAAAATAAGAGGGTATACACCAAGAACCAACCCTAGAAGAGGAAGAAATGAGTAAGACCATATCATGTAATGCATTGGAAGGAATTACCACTCCTAAAACTCTTAAGATAGAAGGACATATCAAGAAGAAAAAGTTAACAGTGTTGATTGATTTAGGTAGTACCCATAATTTTATTCATTGTAAGGTAGCCAAGGAATTGAATTGTTTCCTATACCCAGCACCAGAATGCCAAGTGATAGTTGCAAATGGAGGAACTATAAATTGCTTTGGAAAATGCTATAATTTCAAGCCAACCATGGGGGGATATGTATTGAATAGTCCAATGCTTTCGATTCCTATGGGAGGTGTTGATGTTGTACTATGAGTACAATGGTTACAATCTTTGGGGACGGTAGCTTTTAATTTTCAAGAACATTTCTTGAAATTTTTTTTAGAAGGTAAGGAAGTTGAATTACGAGGCGTTGCAGGGAATCTAGGAAAGATAATAAGCTCTAATGTCATGAAAAAGCTTCTAAATAAATAACAAGGAGGCGTAATTGCACAATTATGCTCACTAGAAGTTCCAACACCAAAATCATCTATTTCTGTAGATCTCCAAAAAGTCTTGGACAATCATTCCAAGGTATTTGAAACTCCCAAAGGACTCCCACCTATTCGTGATCATGATCATGCTATTCATTTGATTCCCGAAAGTGTTCCTCCAAACATAAGGCCTTATAGATATCCTTATGTCCAACAGAGTAAAATTGAACGTATGATTGCAGAAATGTTAGAGGCTAGTATAATTCAACCTAGTCAAATTTCTTTCTCTGCTCCTGTAGTATTGGTACACAAGAAGGATGGATCATGGCGCATGTGTCCAGATTATAGGGAGCTCAATAAGCTCACCATTAAAGATAAATTTCCCATTTCTGTGATTGATGAGTTATTGGATGAATTACATGGAGCAATTTATTTTACCAAGTTGGATCTTCGTTCAGGATATCATCAAATTAGAATGAAGACTGAAAATATTCTGAAAACAACATTTCGAACTCATGAGGGTCATTATGAATTTTTGGTCATGCCTTTTGGCCTTACCAATGCACTTTCTACATTTCAAGGATTGATGAATTCCATTTTCAAACCCTTCCTTAGAAAATTTGTGCTAGTATTTTTTGATGATATACTAATCTACAGCAGGTCTTGGAAGGATCATGTTCAACATGTTGACAGGGTGCTCAAACTATTGCAAGAGAAAAAAATGTATGCAAAAACATCCAAATGTTTCTTTGGAGTACAAGAGGTGGAATATCTAGGTCATATTGTATCTCATAAGGGTGTTAAGGTAGACCCTAACGAAATTAAAGCCATTAAGGAAAGGAAAGTCCCCACAACCATTAAGCAGTTGCGAGGATTTCTTGGGTTAACACGGTATTATCACAAGTTTGTTAAAAATTATGGGAGAATAGCAGCACCTCTAACAACATTATTGAAGAAAGATGCATTTTCGTGGACTCCTAAAGCAACTAAGGCCTTTGAACATCTTAAAGAGGCAATGTGCCTAGCACCAGTCTTAGTTACACCAGACTTCACAAAAACCTTTATTGTGGAATGTGATGCCTCAGGAAATGGAATTGGTGCTATTTTAATGCAAGAAGGAGGACCCATTGCTTTTGAAAGCCATCCAATCAAAGGAAAGTATTTACAGAAAGCTATTTATGATAAGGAAATATTAGAAATATTGCATGCACTAAAGAAATGACGACCTTACCTAATGGGAAGACACTTCAAGGTAAAAACTGATCATGATAGTCTTAAACACTTTTTGGAACAAAGACTATCTTCAGAAGAGCAGCAAAAATGGGTCACAAAGATGTTGGGTTATGACTTTGAAATAATCTACAAAAAAGGAAAGCTTAATGTTGTTGCAGATGCACTCTCAAGAAAGAATGAAAAGGTGGAAGCATTTCTTTGTGCCATTTCTATTATCCAACCAGATTGGATAACCGAAGCAAGAGATGAATGGAAGAAGGAAAAAGATGTATGGACACTCATTCAAAATTTGCAGCAAGATCCTAGTACATCTGATACATTTAGTTGGAAAAATGATTCCTTATGGTGCAAAGATCGCTTATATATTTGTAAGAATTCCCAACTAAAACAAAATATTATTTTGGAATTGCACACTTCTCCTTTAGGAGGACACTCAGGATTTTTAAAAACTTACCACAGGGTGAAGAAAGAATTTTTTTGGGATAGCCTTAAATCTAATATTCAAAATTTTGTGGCGGAATGTTTGGTTTGCCAGCAGAATAAAGTGGAAACAATTAAGACCCCGAGACTTCTACAACCTTTATCCATTCCAAGTCAACGTTGGGAGGAGATTTCAATGGATTTTATCACAGGTTTGCCTAAGTCTGAAGGAAAGAGTGTCATCATGGTGGTAGTTGATAGACTTACCAAGTATGCACACTTTTGTGCATTATCTCATCCATTTAAAGCTAGTACAGTTGCTACTACATTTATGGAAACAATTCAAAAGCTACATGGAAACCCAAAGGTTATTGTGAGCAACAGAGATCCCATTTTTATTGGAAATTTTTGGACGAAGTTATTTTCTTGTTTGGGTACTCAATTAGCTCATAGCTCATCTTATCATCCTCAATCCGATGGTTAAACTGAGATAGTAAATAAATTTTTGGAAGGATATCTTCGTTGTTTTGTATCTGATAAACAAACACAATGGGTCAAGTGGTTACCTCTCGCTGAATGGTGGTATAACACTTCCTTCCATACTAAAGCAAAAATGAACCCATTTATGGCACTTTATGGGTATCATCCACTGTCCATCACATCATATTTAAGAGAAAATTTGAAGGTTCAAGTAGTGGAAGATCACATCGAGCATCAACAAGAAGTTCTATAACTCTTAAAGGATAACCTGAATTTGGCACAAAATTGAATGAAATAACAAGCAGATCAACATCGCAGTGAGAGAAGTCTTGATGTAGGAGACTAGGTATTTTTACGGCTACAATCATACAAACAAATGTCCCTCAAGCAATCTAATAAGGATAATAAATTATCGCCAATGTACTATGGTCCGTACAAGGTGTTGCAAAATATTGGTACTATGGCATACAAACTGGAGCTTCTTGCTTCTTCACGAGTGCATCCAATTTTCCATATTTCATGTTTAAAGAAGGTTATAGGTGAAAATATTCCAGTTCAAACAATATTGCTTGAACTTGATGAAGAAGGAAAAATCATATTGGAACCTGAAGCGGTTACGAAAAAAAGAAATCGACAGCTACGAAATCGATCAATTTTAGAGTATCTCATCAAGTGGAATAACTTACCCACTGAAGATTCTACATGGGAGGATGAGAATTTTATACAGAAGCACCCAGAGCTACTCAAGCATTGAGGACAACAATTTTTGAAGGAGAGGGGCATGTTAGGTCCCTATATTACTAGTATAGTCCCTTATTGTTGTTAGTGTAACCCCCTTATTGTTATTATTGTACCCCTGTAACCCCCATATTGTTATTATTGTGCCCTTAAATTATTATTGTTAGGTAGGCTAGGATTACATTGTGGCCCATTAGGATTACATTGTGGCCCCATGGACTCCTATATATAGAAATGAGGTTTTGTAATTTGTATCATCCAAGAATTGTTCATTCATGTAATGTATTGGAGGTTGCCCCCTTGAAGTGGCTTATTTATAAGGTGTTGATATTTATTTTCTTCTATTTTTGGAGCTGATTTCACAATAAGTAATAATTCCTTGTGTCATTTCGAATTTGGGTTAAATCTCCCCCCTAATATCCATGACACGATTTTTTTATTAGCTTTTTGGAGTCTACCATCATCTCATCATAATTAACCATCATGACAACCCACCTTTTTGGTTTTATCATCATTTGGGTTAGGTCCAAGTCACAGTCGCCATTAATTCCATGATTTGAATCAAGTATAGAAAGTTTCCATATTAATTAGTTAAACGATCGAATCAAAAACTGTAATGTCCCAAAATTTTGTGGGACATTAAAAATTTTTGTTTTTTCTTAAGAGAAGAATAAATGGGTAGGAGAACCCATTGATTATAAAAATCTGTATAAGGAACCCTTGTAATGTGAAAAGGGGTCAATAAAGAGCTGGATTTCACACCCCATGTTTGAAAAGAGACAATTTTCAGGTGGATAATTCTAGAAGAAGCCAAGTGACTGCGCAGATAGAGAAGATAAGATTCCCTTGGTGGGCCAGTGCAGTTTTCATGAGGAGGAGATCATTCTACAGAGGAAACCCTAAGGTGTGGGGCCCATGGCAAAGCATATTTCATTTGTTTAAAAGGATAACGAAGCATCCATTCTCATTCATGCTTGTGATTATAATTTTGCTTGTCTTCCTAGACAAGAGCATCCTCCAGCTATTTAGCTGAGGTGCAGTGCTGCTAGCACTGGGTGTTCCTGGGTAGGAATCCCTTATCTTCCATTGAGTAGCTCTTGGAAGAGCTTGTTCTTAATATTCCTCCATATTATGGCTTGAGGCCAAAGCATTCCATTCAGCTCTAGCGCAGTCTCCCTTGGTGGTTGAGTTGTGTTATTGGGTGTTGCAGTGGAGGGTTCCTCAACATTACTTCAGTCATTGTATTTCAGAGGAGGGAGTTCCCATTCCTTTGGGAGATCAGTGAGGGATTTTTTATCTTCAGTCCATCATCCTTGGCATTAAGCCAATCATTTCCATCAGCAGAAGAGCATCCCTCTTCCTTGACTGCACAATTTATAGAGAGCATTTGCAGTGAGGGTTGCTACATTTCAGTGGGTAGTGAGATCTTCAATGAAAGGATCAGCCTTTCATTTGGAAGATTAATCAGAGGAGTTACATGAGAGATTCCATCATCTTCAGCTAGGCTCCTCCTATTTCCAGTTTCTATTGAGTTGCAGTAGCTGCCCAGCAACTCCAGCATTTTGGGTAAAATGCCATTTTGTCTAGTTTCCATCCAATCCTTTTAGAGGATTTTTATATTGTATTTTCAGGGGTTGAGACCTTTCTCCCTCTTTCTTATTTGAGCTCACATTGATGTATCATTCATGTATATGTATTTCTGCAGCAGTACCTCTCATTGACTGCGCAGTTTTAGTCGCTAGCATTCTTGTGTAGCAATATTGTGAGCTATTTCCTTATGCATGCTATTGAGGGTTTCTTTGCTCAGCTTGAGTGAGTGATTCCTCAAGTATTTGTATATTTTCTCTGCTGCTATATACATTGGTGACTATTCATTCTTTCATGTACATTGGTTTTTAGAAATAACACTGCTATGCTAGCATATGTTCATGTGTTGATGCAGCCCCCTTCATTGGGCCCTTTTTGAGGATAATAGGTGAAGGAGGCTTGTCTCAAGCTCCTAGAAAGATTTGTTTTGAGTCCACTTCAGTATTTCAGCTCCAGACATATATATTTGAAGGATTCCAGACCAGGGATCAAATCCTACTGCCTCCACTTTTGGAAAATGTGTTTTCCAGGCTTGGGTCGCTAGCCATTCCTACTATGGAATTTCACATATCTGTAGACAGAGTCTACAAAGGGCTAGAAAGCCTACAGATCTCACCCTTCTTTAAAATGTGACATATTTGATAAATTCTCCCGCAGTCCATCTCTGGCACAGACTTGTGATATTTCTGGAAAAGGGACATCACAGTGGTTTCAGAGCATCTTTCTTGGCTCAGCCTGTGGCCTTCAAAGCCCAAGAAAGAGAACAGAAGATGAAGAGGATGAGATTTATCTCATCCATTTTTTAGAAGAAGAAGAACCTCCTCAAGGAGAAAGAGAAAACAGAAAAGGAAGACCCCTGCACTTCCTATTCTCATCTAGAAGGAAATAAGGGTTTGAGCGGGAGAGAGACTCCATCTCTTGGAAGAAAGGAGAAGAAAATACTCACAATTATTCTTCCCAAATATATGCAAAGAAAACATGAAGATTTCAGAAATATTAGGAGGGAAATTGGTGGAGAATCTCAAAGAGGGTTCGAAACTGAAGGAAGCCGTAGATTTTCACATGGTGAGGGTAAGCATGCAGCCTCACACAATGATGAACAGTGCAGTCAAAATCCCAGCATTCCTGTGAGAGAGATGAAAGAAGGAGGAAAGGTGGCTAAGGAGGAAACCCTTAGTTATTTCTTGAAGAAGCATGAGTCTCACACTCATGGATTCAGAAATCAACCCACTTTTTCTAAATTTTGCAAGAGAAAGGTGAAAGGGAAGAAGCAGCAAGATAGATTTCATCTATCTACTCTTGGAGATTCACCTTCATATTCAGCCACATATTGGGTGGAAGATCCAAACACCTTCCAGCAGCACCACCACATTTCAAAGGAAGAAATCATCAAAGTTGCAGCGTTGCATTTGAGAGGTAAGGCTCATGCATGGTGGAAACTTGAGTCCATTTCTTTTGAGAATGTTAATGCCTCATCTTATGTGAATTTCACTAAGTCATTGGTGAAATAAATTGATCAGAACATTATTGGAACTCATGATATGGAGTTAAACCAAGGGACTCAAACAAAACCCTTGTATAGAAATGCAGTACCACCTCAAGAAACCATTAGAGGAGCTGAAAACATGCATCAAGCCTTGTTGGAGGCCAAATTTTCATCCCACACCTTTGAGCAACAAACCAGAGAGATTTATTTTTCAAAGGTGGATCAAATTATTGGGATGTTGCCCAACTTTATTGCAGAGATAGAGGGCAATAGCACTGCCAAATCTAGAGATCATCTAGTGCCTCATGTAGAGGAGGGAGGAGCTTCTGGTCCAAATAGAGGGATTCTTGTGCCTTTGCAAGAAGGTCCCTAGGATCTCATGCATGGAGATCAAGGCACACTACATGATTCACATGTGCCATGGAAGATGAGGTGTAAAACCATGAAGATTCAGGAAGAAGATAGAGAAGAGACCCAACACCATGTGATGAGGAGGGCCCATCTCTGTCCATTTTTCGATGTCATTACACCTAGGAATATGATTGAGCTGCGCAGTGGAAGCATGGACAGGGTTGTTCATCCATGTATCTAGTCATATTCAAATGAGAATGTCTCATTCAGTGGAGACATCACACCAAGGAGGCCACTGGTTCAGAAGAGGAGGATAGATGCTTCAGACAGTGAGGCATCAATCACTAATTTCAATAGTGTGGAGACCTTGGGACAAATTGTTGCAGCACTGGGGGTTTTGGGTAAAACCAAAGTAGAGGGTAGCATCCCCTCACTATCATTCTTACCCACTCTCCTTTCAGTACCTATGCTGTGGCAGTGGAAGAAAGGGAAGGACAAAAACCTTCCCACTTGTACAGTTGGCATGGGAGCAGTATATGCACACTATTCTTTCGAGGAATGGGCACAATCACTTATTTTCCTTGGGAGGAAGAGGAGAGATTCATCTATGAGTTGCTCCCTTTGCATGAGTAGAAAAAATGGTAAGGAAATTTTTCATTTATATGATTTACATGTTGATTCCTTAACCATGTATATGCAGGATGATGCTCCAAGGAGGAGCATTGTTTGTCAAAGGCTCTTTGGTCTACTTGGGGCCAAGAGCATAGTTGATTATCATCCCCTTGATGGACTTGGGGGAGATTTTTATTTTGGAGGATATGCTCACCATGCATCATACATCACTCATTTCCTCCAAATACATGAGGAGAATGCAACAGCAAACCGGTGGTTGAGGAACCACATCTTTTGTCATTCTCTATTGTGGCTTATGCTCAAGCTGCACTGGTTGCATATGAGGGATCATTGCCCCACTTTCTCACTACATATGGAAGCCAGCATGAATTTCATTATGGCTCTCTATGCTGCTATAGATCACACTTTGATTGGGAGCATGATTGGAAGGAGGACATACAGGATGGATGTGTCCTTTGGGGGAGAAGATCCCCATACTTTTTGCAAGGCATGCTCTAAGGGGAGCATGAGAGATGATGTGGCCACCATAGTGCAGCACTTATTTCTTCTTGAGGTGAGCCATGAGAGTGATGGGGAGTCATATGATGGTGTTGATATCCTTCCCGTCACAAAGGAGAGACATTGGGCCAGATTGATTCACAATGGAGGAGGGAAGATCTTTGGAGATCCAAACTTCATATTTCCATTTGAGGGCAACATTTATGCAGCCTAAGAGCAGCCTTCACTCTAAAATTTTCATGAGTGGAGAGGTGAACAGTGTGGGGTAGGCTATGATGCCTACCACTTTCAGATTCTTAGCCCACCTTCTTTGTTGGAGCTCGAGGTGGAAGAAGATGTTCAACAGTTGCCTTATCTGGAGGTGACTAGATTCTTGTGGATGATTGCTTGGGGATAGAGGATTCACATGAATGGAATGTTTTTCCCAATTCTTTTTGACACCATGCCTCGAGGAGACCTATAGACCACACCTTATTTCCTTCTTGAGTACATTCCATGTTCATGATGATAGCCACATTGGCTTGTTTACATTACTTGAGAGGATCAGTATGGAGACTCTACGTTGATACAGCATCTCATTCTTCATGGGGAGTTTATCATAATAATATGCTACAGTTGGAGGAGGAGGACATCCTACAGTTCTATCCTTACAAGTTTCTTGAGGGCAAGCAACATTTGGGAGGGGAGGACTATAATGTCCCAAAATTTTGTGGGACATTAAAAACTTTTGTTTTTTCTTAGGAGAAGAATAAATGGGTAGGAAAACCCATTGATTATAAAAATCTGAATAAGGAACCTTTGCAATGTGAAAAGGGGTCAATAAAGAGCTGTATTTCACACCCCATGTGTGAAAAGAGACAATTTGCAGGTGGATAATTCCAGAAGAAGCCAAGTGATTACGCAGATAGAGAAGATAAGATTCCCTTGGTGGGCCAGTGCAGTTTGCATGAGGAGGAGATCATTCTAGAGAGGAAACCCTAAGGTGTGGGGCCCATGCCAAAGAATATTTAATTTTTTTAAAAGGATAACGAAGCAGCCATTCTCATTCATGCTTGTGATTATCATTTTTCTTGTCTTCTTAGACAAGAGCATCCTCCAGCTGGTTAGCTGAGGTGCAGTGCTGCTAGAATTGGGTGTTCCCGGGTGGGAATCCCATCTCTTCCATTGAGTAGCTCTTGGAAGATATTTTTCTTCATATTCCCCCATATTCTTTCTTGAGGCCAAAGCATTCCATTCAGAACCAGCACAGTCTCCATTGGTGGTTGAGTTGTGTTGCTGGGTGTTGCAGGGGAGGGTTCCTCAACATTACTTCCGACATTGTATTTCAGAGGAGGGAGTCCCCATTCCTTTGGGAGATCAGCGAGGGAGTTTTTTAGCTTCAATCCATCATCCTTGGCATCAGGCCAATCATTTCCATCAGCATAAGAGCATCCCTCTTCCTTGAATGCGCAGTTTCTAGAGAGCATTTGCAGTGAGGGTTGCTACATTTCAGTGGGTAGTGAGATCTTCAATGAAAGGATCAGCCTTTCATTTGGAAGATTAATCAGAGGATTTACATAAAATATTCCATCATCTTCAGCTAGGCTCCTCCTATTTCCAGTTTCTATTGAGTTGCAGCAGCTTCCCAGCAACTCCAGTATTTTGGGTAAAATGCCATTTTGTCTAGTTTCCATCCAATCCTTTTAGAGGATTGTTATATTTTATTTTTAGGGGTTGAGACCTTTCTCCATATTTCTTATTTCAGCTCACATTGATGCATCATTCATGTATATGTATTTCTGCAACAGTACCTCTCATTGACTGCGCATTTTTAGTCACTAGCATTCTTGTGTAGCAGTATTGTGAGCTATTTCCTTATGCATGCTATTGAGGGTTACTTTGCTCAACTTGAGTGAGTGATTCCTCAAGTATTTGTATATTTTCTCTGCTGCTATATACACTGGTGACTATTCATGCTTTCATGTACATTGGTTTTTAGAAATAACGTTGTTATGCTAGCATATGTTCATGTGTTGATGCAGCCCTCTTCATTGGGCCCTTTTTGAGGATAATAGGTGAAGGAGGCTTGTCTCAAGCTCCTAGAAAGATTTTTTTTTAGTCCACTTCAGGATTTCAGCTCCAGACATATATATTTGAAGGATTCCAGACCAGGGATCAAATCCTGCTGCCTCCACTTCTAGAAAATGTGTTTTCCAGGCTTGGGTCACTAGCCATTCCTACTAGGGAATTTCACATATCTGTAGACAAAGTCTGCAAAGGGCCAGAAAGCCTCCGGATCTCACCCTTATTTAGAAGGTGACATATCTGGTAAATTCCCCTGCAGTCCATCTCTAGCACAGACTTGTGATATTTTTTAAAAAGGGACATCACAAAAACATTGTGTCAAGTCTTTATATTTAGTTTGCATGGCAATAATAAATTCTTCATTTTCAAAGAATAGGTAGTTGAATTAATCATTCTTGCTTCTGTGTTGAATTCCCCCAATCCGTAGCCCAAATTAAAACACCCTATGTCTATTGTGTATAATAGTCAAAATGAAACCATGACTAAGGTCTCAAAAATATCTATTCCCACCCCTTCATCTGACTCTAGAGTTACTACACTTGAGAATATCTACGACAAATATGAGAAGGCCATGATTGTGGGTAATGACCTATGAGATTCTTTCCATTTCCCTGCAGTCATGAAATATGTTTATACAGAGGCCATATCCAGACTAGATGGGAGTTATTAATACATAATCAAAGAGGATTTTAGAGGTATATATAGGTCCATGCTGCTGAACTTGCAAATTTTACCAGTGTTTGATACTTTAGGAGTATAAATGTAGTGTACTAAATTAATTTCATCTAAATTCATGGGGTTTCTATCTAGATCGACAAAGAATACCCCATACATTCCAACAACATTCAAAAATTGAAAGGACTATCTACTATAGGGGCCATATTTTCATCTGCGTTCTAGACTACTTCCAAGTGGGGAAAGAATACATGTCACAACAATTACTACAACCAGATGATACTCAACATGGTGATAAGGGAGCCAATATTGAACCAATTAACGCTCCAATCTTAAAATTCACATGTTATAGAATTTTTGGAAAAATAATGCGCCATTACATAAAGGGCGAGTGCACCCTAGACACCATTTTAGTGGCAGAAGCTTGTGAGAAAAGGGAACAATTAAATTGGTGTAGTAATTTATTGAATGAGCTCTTTGAAGCCTACGACGATGTGCACAAAATGGAAACATACTTCATGTATGGATACCTTGTTAGCTATGATGAAGTGGTTCCACTAGAAGGCATAGAGTCAGTGCCTATTTTTGAGGATCATCCCCTAGTGCTTAGATACTTACCATGAAGGACTTTAGAGGACCTCAAAAAAAAGGAAATAAAAGAGACCTCTTTCGCAGGATGGTATAAAAATATGCTAGATGTCACTAAATCCAACCTCAGAATCCCACCATCTCTTCTAGATGAATATTCACATGCAATATGGTTTTGCGTTCGCCATGGAGGCCCCTAGATTCGCCCTAAATGTGTCAATCCATACAAATTCTAGATGTGTGCTCAACCTTACATTCTCTTCGAAGAAGCATTCCAAACTGAAGTCTTGTCTTGGCACAAAGTTGTTGGTGAGGTACGAGATGGAAATACAACATAATCTTTTAAAGGGATTTTTCCTAGGCTTCTTCTTGGCGAGACCTCTTCCACCTCCCAAAAGCGAGTTGCAGAAGAGATGCTCAATCTAGTCTTGATGAAACTTGAGACAATGATGATATCAATTTGCAACACTATGGAGGATCTTGGGTCATCAATAAGTCCATTTCCCTTATTATTTGAATTTATATATGTTACTCCAATTACTAATTTATTTTTCAACCCAGTCATTGCCTCACTTCCCTCTTTGGGATCCCACTCTCATACCGATCCCACCATCTAGGATACTAGACCGATTGCTACCAAGCCACCATTAATTCCTAGGAAACCTACAATTTCCTCTTCCCAGGTTATTGATCTCACCAACGAGGAAGCACATTCCCACAGAAACACACCAATCCTGGAGTAAAACCTACCATCAACCTCTGCTGTGTCCCTAATGTCCCGCAACCCATCACCCAAAACAAACTTCCCCTCTGCCACTTCTCAGACATTCCTCCATATGGAAATGTTTTTGGTACCGATAATGAAATGGATGTAGAATTTTTAATATAGTCTATTACTGGCACTACCAAATATGCACCCATTGTTCACTCTACAAACACGAAGTCAGTCAATATATGTATGTTATATTTTCTACTAGCACCAGGCCCAAGAACAACAACTGATCAACCTATCCACTCTAGTCCCTAGAGAACTAAATTTATATACACCTTACCTATGATGCTCAACCCCACTCCCCTTTCACCACCACATTCCATTCTATACCATACTAGTACCCACACAACCGAGACCCTGCAACAAGAGAATTCACCCTAATGGAAATCCAAGAAATCGGCAACTGTTGCAAGCTCGGTATCCCCCACCTACTACTATTATACCTTCTAACCTCGAGAGATGATCGTATTCACAATTGTTTACTTTTATTCAACTAGATGGACACCAAGCAGATGCGCTGCACAACACTTTGACAACCGAGCACGAGAAAATACAAAAAATTTCTTTCTATTACCTTCTGACCTCGAGAGATGATCGTATTCTCAATTGTTTACTTTTATTCAACTAGATGGACACCAAGCAGATGCACTGCACAACACTTTGACAACCAAGAACGAGAAAAAAAAAAAAAAAATTATTTTTATTATGGCTAAGTGAGATAAACTTGTCCATGAAAAGAAAGAGTTATAACAACAAATTTAGGAAATCAACGTAAAGTTCTAGGATATTTGGATCACAGTTGATGATATAGCACCAAATGCACTAAAAGACTTTTCAGCCTGCACTCTTTTAGTTTTCCGCGATAATATCAGAACTGAATGCACCAACCTTTTCTTAGAAAACAAGAAGCTTCAGACAACTATTGTTGCCACCCAAAGCGTGCTCCCGGAGCCAACAATCCAGTATTCCAGTGACATTGAGTAGAAAATCATTAGATTTTTTGAAAGACTCCATTGAACAGGCTACAGGAGAAAAAAAAGAGCTCTTTTCTCAAGTTTGAGACTAGTCGGTTTCCTTGCAAAGAAAAATCAACTAGTCTACACTTTGTGCCAGCAGGATAATAAACTCTTCAACCAAGCCTTGACCACCCTAGAACTCAACCAAAAAATGGATATTTTTTCACATACTAACATCCTCAAAAAATAAATCCAACAAACTGAGGATGAATCATGCACCATAAAAACTTTGATCCATGACCTTAAGCCATATGCTCCGGTCCACTTCCAGAAACTATAAGAGATCAGAATAGAAGCATAAACTCAGCAGAACACTCTCCTAACTACAATACATTCTCAACCAACAATTTAACTCACTGCGCACTTCATCAAGAAAGACTCTCACGAGTTCATGGAAGTCGGTCCTTTCTGAGTACAAATAGTTTAAAATTACAGCCATCTAATCCGTCCCAGAGTTGGGTCATTCATGTGAAGGAACAAGCTAAGAAGGAGTAGCACCAACAGGAGCCTGAAGAAACAAGAAGCACCATTAGTGTATTAAAATGATTGACTCAGGGATGATTCAATTGATTATGATCGAGTCCTGTTGGGTCCTTCCTTTCGGGGAAAACGTTTTGACATGTTTTGACCAAATATAAACCATGGGGAGTTGCAAAGAAAGAAACTGAGGAAGTAGAAGGAATCCTCTCAGGTTTGTTAGTTATAGAAGCTTGTCCAGGGAAAATAGGGACACATGTAGTCACAATCGAGCCGAAACAACTGCCAAAAACAAAGGAATTAGTCGTAGCCAAGAAAAAAAAGTAGTCAAGAAGGAAAGGGCAGGGAATCCAAGGAAGAAACCAATAACTTAGACAAATGGAGTGCATAAAAGCTGAACGAAAAGGAAAAATGGATATAGAAGGCTTTCATACTGAAATGCTTTTGCTAATTATATCATGATTAGCATAGTTTTATGTTTACCTAATCTCGAATTAGTCTATGTTCTAATTTCCTGTTTCTATCAGAAAGGCCTTAGATCCTAAATGTAATGATGTACTAATGGTTGAAACTAATGGAAGAGAGTTGTGGGGATGTTTATGGATTTATCTGTCTTAATTTTATGGCGTCCTTTTAATTTTTTATTATTATGAATGCATGTGTATACTCTATGTTCCTTTGAATTATTTGTTTTCTTTCTTTCGTGATGGTTATACATCTGATGTCATATTTATAAGTTAAATGGAATTGTTAGCCTTTGTGCGACTCCACCCGATGCCTATTTCCAATCCACTAACTAATTAAGGTCATGACACACCTAGGGTGAGATGCCTTATTCTCTTTGAGCAAGGTAAAAATTCTGGTGTTACGCTAGAATACATAACCCTTTGTTGTCCCCTGTGCTTGAACCTAGGGTCTCTACCCTTCCATAATTTTCTGCTAGCAATAACCCAATGAATCATATCTGCATAATGAATAATTATGGGACATGCAATAATGTTTATGCAAACTTGAGCTCACCACATCATGCAAAGGGGTCTCAGGGATGGGTTGATCTGGCTCTATTTCTTCTAAACTTCCCTCTTCTTCTTCCTCAAGCAAATTACACATGCTATATGAGGAATATATGCTTGCTCTACCCTTGTAATACAAATATTGGAGAAAAAGCTCACATTGGGATTTTTATTGTCTAGATCCTCCAATATCGACTGCTGAGGTCTCTGCAATATCTTGAGCCCTTGACAATCTTGAAGAGCCTAAAGCCTAAGTATATAGAGAGTAAAATAACATAATTATGAAACTAGTTTATAGCCACAATGCTTATTGATAATTTCAAAAATCAACCATCATTTCATAATTTTTCATACTAAATGCAATTCAAAACTCAAACAATATGGATGCCATGTAGGGTGATGACTGTTAGGACTCTATAATGTACCTTTTTTACCATACATTTTACTATCATTCCACTCTTTTCCAGTCTATATTTAAAGCCTATACTATCACTTTCATCCATTCTTCCAAAGGTATATAACATTCTTCTCTTTACTATATGTTTAACTTGTTTTACATGTAATTTTACATTACTTTCATATTTAACTATTAATCAAAAATATATAGTTGTTGAAACAGTTTGAAGACTACAGTTATTTCATCATGACTGTTTGAACTGCGTTGTTGAAACCATTTGAAGACTAAAGTTAATCCATCATGGTTGTCTGAAGACCGTGTTGTTGAAACAGTCAGGATGGTACGCAAACCTCGTTGCTGAAACAACCCGTGATTTGTGATTTTGAAGAAGTATTTCAGGCACGAAAGCAACAGGAAAGATAAGTAAGGAATCTATTACACTGGCCATAACAACTTCACCTTGAAGCTAGTATTATCGTAACCATTGTAACAACATTTTGCTATGGAAGAAAAAAAAAGTCCTATTTCAGTATAGAATATCGGATTGGGTTAAAAATAGTATTTCTATAATGTAATCAATTGTAACAGATGTATCCTCTTTAAAAAAAGGAGACATCAGCATTAGAGGACAATTGGAGACTACGGGAGGTTTATTTTTTTGAAACAGAGAAGGAACGTGAATCCTTTGTAATATGTACTTTTGAAAAATGAATAAAATTTTGTTCTAAGTATTTCATTTTAATTCCTTCTTCTGGGGAATATTGTGAGAAGGAAAGGGTCTGCCTTCTTCACAAGATTCACCCATTTATTTCCGTATTTTTTTAACTATTCTTTTCATTTATGCCTTGTTAACTCTGTTTGCTGAAATCATTTATGCATTATTGGAACTCTATTATCTATTGTTGAAACTCTGTTTCCATTACTTGTTGCATTGTTTTCATACAAATCATTCCTAGGTAATTGTGGACTATTTTAATTGGTAATCTTGTTTACAGAATGAGTTTGTGAAAGCTTGGTAGTCAGAAACATGTGCTGAAGATTCCTACTTGGGGAATAGGGTCCTGTTCTCTGTTATAGCATAATTGGCCTTTCTTTCTGCAAATTGGTTTCCTTTCCTAGATTATTGTCTATTTATGTAATCCAGAATTATTTTGGTGATTGTCTACAATATAAATATTTCCTTTGCTATAACTCAAGTAGACTTCAGTTTGTTGAAGCAAGGTGTGATTAGTGTAATTTTTACTACAACATTTCATTGCTTTTGAGATTGAGCATATACAGTGTGTGATTACCTTTGAAATAAACAGAATTCCCTAGGTTGACAATTTATGTAGCACTTGATTGTTTAAATCAATAAGTAATTAAAGTGACCAACATTTTGGCACCGTTGTCGGGGAAGGAAATTATAGATTTCAAAAGCATTGATGTTTTTCTTTCAGATGTGCATATTTCATGAGAGGACGTGGAGCCCCCAAGAAAACTAACCCTACAGGTGGCAAGGGCAAAGGAAGGGGAGGAAGAAAGACCTTTATTGATGAGATCGTATCAAAAGCTGAATCTTCTCAGAGGCTAAGCTCTCGAAGGCCCAAGCCTCAAAATTCTCCCCAATCGAACTACGAAACAGAAGAAATTGTGAGCCCTGGAAACGTTGAAGAGCCAGTAGAAAACGTTGAAGAACCAATAGAAAGCGTTGAAGAGCCAGTAGAAAGTGTTGAAGAGCCAGCATAAAACACTGAGGAACCAACAGAAAACATTGAGGAGTCAGTAGAAACATTGAGGATCGAGCAAGTGCAATAGGAGATCAAGCAATGGAAGGGCACAATGACGAATTCTTCGGAGGAGGACAAGTAGATCCTGAAGGAGGAAAAGATGAGAACTCTCTCTCTACCTTCGGGTTTCCTATTGGTGATCTCCCTAGAGGAGAAACCCCCATGAAGAATATCCCACTTTTAGCTTTACCTAACTTTCATGGTTTATATTCTTAAGATCCTGATGAGTTTCTTTTCGAGTTTGATATATTATGCAGAAGTTATGATTATGTTATTAATGCTCAAAAACTGAAGTTATTTCCAGCAACATTAAAAGGAAATGCATTAAGGTGGTTCATGAGTCTTGGAGGCCATGTAATCACAACATGGGAACAGATGAAATAGAAGTTTATGCTTAAATATCAAGACTACTGTCGGACAAGAGAAAAAAGAGAGGAACTATTTAATATGGTACAAAAGGAGGATGAGAATTTGGAGGACTTTGTGGAAAGACTACAATACAACCTGCAGATATCCAATCATCCCAATGTAAGTAAGGATATTCTTAAAACAATATTACTGAAAGGGGTAAGGGATGACTGTTTAGATATGCTAAATATGCTTGGTAAAGGGGAAATATCTAAAGAATCATATGATGAAATTGTTAACCTCTGCAAAATATGTTCAAGAGGAGCTGCAAGGAATAGATCAAAAAGCAGGGATACCACATATTCAAGAGTTCAAAAATCAGCCAGCGGAGGAGAAACAAGAGCTGAAATAGGAAATTTACTTGAGGAATTTAAAACTGAAATGTTAAGTTCTTTTTCTTCACAGATTGACACCTTGCAAGTTAAGAAGAAACAAGCTGAAGCAGAAGCATCTTTGGCTGTCTTTTGCCCCAAATGCAGAGATAAACACCCACTAAGGGAATGCCCATTAGACAAGGTGCCGATTTTCACCCTTTGTGAGAAAGATCATGAAACACAACAATGCCCTTCTTTAATAGGAATAAAAGTAGCATTGCAACCAACCGAAGAAGAAGCTGAAGTAGTCTATCTACTGACACAGAGAAGGCAATGGAAACCACGAGGACAAGGTATGAACTCTAATATGCCATTTACATCTTCTAATCGTTGGAAAAATTATCCTTCTTTTAGTCAAGCAAATTACCCTCCCTTTAACCAAATGCAATACCCACCATTCAATCAAATGAATTACCCACCCTCCCTTTGTAGATCCTGCAATGTGGACTCCTTGGCCTCCACAACAACAATCTTACTTTAACCAGTGGAATTCGAATTGGAGGGGTCAACAACTCCCTTTTCCAAATCAATTTCCTCAATTTCAGCAACCACTTCCTCTACCATCAGGTGCTCCACCGAATAATAAAATGATGAGACCCCAGCTACCTGTACAACCAAATCCTAACCCAAATAATAAAGATGTGCAAGTTATTGATATTCAGAACCAGCCTATACTTCCCGTTTTCCCTGTGTAATGTAATAACATTCATTTATGATCTGGGAAAATATTTGAACCCATTATTGATGATGTTACCTCTTCCGATTCTGATAAAGAAGAAACTGAAAAATGTGATTCACATAAAGAGGTACAACCACCCTCTAATAAGGGTGCTGAAAAAACAGAGCCACCATTCCCTGAGCATTTAGTTTTAACTAGAAGGACTGAGCCACCTGCTTTTAATCTTCTAGGGGAATTGCAGAATCTGTATGTTAAAATTTCACTTTTACAGGCACTAAGACATGTACCAATTTATGCTAGAACGATGAGAGATATTTGTGTTAAGAAACCTGGTAGGAAAGCTAAAGATACCCTTACAGTCCATGTTATGGGTGATCTATCTGCATTAATGTCCGGTAAATCTCCTCCAGTTAAATATGGTGACCCCGGCCATCCTACTGTGACAGTCCAAATCGGTAAAACAATAATCCCTCAAGTTCTGGTAGATTTAGGTGTTTCTATAAACATTATGACTCTTGAAACTTCACAACTGTTACAACTAAAGAACGTAATCAGAGATACACCAACCATTCTAGAGTTAGTTGACCGTCTACAATCAAACCAGAAGGATTTATTGAAGACCTAGTCATCTCAGTTGAGTCCCGGAATTACCTAGATGACTTTGTGGTGTTACAGACTAAAACAAAGTTGGGGGGACATCCTTTAATTCTGGGAAGGCCCTGGTTAGCTACATCCGATGCCTTTATCAGCTGCAGATGTGGTTCAATGACAATTTCCAATGGATATGAAACTAAGCAGCTTACTCTTTACCCTCATGCTACACCCATGATTAATAATGATAATTATATATGGATGGACTGTGATGATCATGATATTCAACCAATTTAGACTATCAGACAAGCTTTAAGCCTTAAAGCTACCACTGAGGATGAGGTAATTAATAATTTTATTTGTGAACCCTCCTCGGTGATTCCAGAAACACATAATCAGCTGGCTGCACTTTTGAAATCAGATACCCAAGAAAAGCTTAAATCTGAAGATCTACCTCAAACATCAACCACCATCTCTTCTAAAAGTATAACAGTAGAAATCGAACCTGGAAAAACACTGAACATAAATATCGACCTGACAGTTGTTGAAACATAGTAATTAATGAAGTTACTGCTTGAAAATAAGGAAGCATTCACATGGGACTATACAGAAATGAAGGGAATCTCTCTTGAATTATGTACTCACCGTATCTATATCAAGGAAGGTTTTCGACCAGTCTGTCAACCCCAACGATGAATGAACCCTAATTTAAGAGAAATTGTCAAAGAGGAACTTCAAAAATTGCTTAATGCAGGATTTATATATCCTATCTCTGACAGTGAATGGGTTTTCCCGTTGGTAATAGTTCCTAAGAAAAATGGGAAATGGAGAGTGTGTGTAGATTATAGAACCTTAAATAAAGCCACTCAAAAGGATCACTTTCCTTTACCGTTCATTGATCAAGTGTTGGATAGCTTGTCAGGGAAGAAATTCTTCTACTTTTTAGATGGGTTTAGTGGGTATAACCAAATCAAAATTGCACCCCAAGACCAAGATAAGACCACTTTTACTATTCCTTGGGGAACTTTTTCCTATAGAGTTCTCCCATTTGGACTATGTAATGCACCAGAAACCTTTCAAAGAGCAGTTATAGGAATCTTTTCTAATATGCTTAATGACTCTATGGAAATATTTATCGATGAATTTACCCCTTATGGTGTGTCTTTTGAAGATGCATTAAAGAACCTTGAGAAAGTACTTAAACGATGTATACAAGCTCACCTCTCCTTAAGCACTGAAAAATTTCATATGATGATGAGTGAAGGAGTAGTGCTTGGACATTTTATTTCATCTCAAGGAATTCAGGTGGACCCATCCAAAATACAAGTCATTCAAAACCTTCCTATTCCTAAAACACAAAAGGATGTGAGAAGTTCCTTAGGACATGCAAGATATTACAGGAGATTTATTAAAAAAAATTCCAAAATAGCCTCTCCTTTGTTTGTGTTACTTATGAAAAATGTTGAATTCAAGTGGACTAATATTTGTCAGGAGGCCTTTGTATAACTCAAACATTAGTTATCCACAGCTCCTATTTTGAGAGGAATTGATAGGGCACTTCCCTTTCATATATCTTCTGATACTTCGGATACTGCAATTGGAGCTGTCTTGGGACAAGAGGAAAACCATCTTCCTTATGCCATCTACTTTATTAGTAATAATATGACTCCTGCGAAGCTTAGTTATACAGTTACCGAAAAGGAATTTTTAGCAATCATTTATACTATTAATAAATTTTGACATTACATTACTGACCACTCAGCTATTAAGTATTTAATGAAAAAATCTGTCACAAATGCTCGAGTCACTAGATAGTTATTGTTATTACAAGAGTTTAATATTACAATTGTAGATCAAACAAGTAAACAAAATTTTTTTGCTGATTTCCTTTCTCGGTTAAAAGCTGATGATAATACTCCAGTAGATGATTCCTTTCCTGATGAATATTTATTTGCAGTTTCTTCTCACTCACCATGGTATGCAGACATTGCCAATTATATGGTTGTAGGGAAGTTACCATCACACCTATCACATTGAGAGAAAAGAAAAATCATTCAACAAAGTACTCGGTATAGCTGGATAAGTGGGTGTCTTTTCTATACAGGACTTTATCATGAAATCCAGAGATGCATTAGAGAGGATGTGGTGTATGATATACTAAAAGCTTGTCATGATGGCCCTTGTGGAGGGCATTTTGCTGATAAGAGAATGGCACATAAAATTCTTAGGATGGGTTATTATTGGCCCTCACTCTTAAAGGATGCAGAGAAATGTGTTCGAGCTTGTGATAGCTGTCAGAGAATGGGTCAACCTAATCATAAAGATGAAATGCCATTAAACCCCCAGGTAATACTTGAACCATTTGAAAGATGGGCCTTAGACTTTATAGGACCCATTAATCCTCCATCCAACCAAAGAGTTTATATATTAGTCTGCACAGATTATATGACTAAATGGGTGGAGGCTAAAGCACTCCTTAGAGCTAATCAAGAAGTTGTCCTAGCTTTCCTATTTGAAGAAATCTTTGTTAGATTTGGAGTGCCTAGAGAGCTAGTTACAGATGGAGTACCTCCTTTCACTTCTCATGGTTTCAAAGCCACCCTTTAGAAATATCACATTCATCATATAATGACTACACCATACCACCCCTAAGCCAATATGGCATGTGGAGAGTAAAAACAAAGTAATAGAAGCCATTCTAAGAAAAACAGTGAAGGACAACCAGAAGGATTGATCTCAAAGTCTCCCTGAAGCGCTATGGGCTTATGGAACCACCTGGAGAAATACTATAGGATTTTCTCCCTATCAATTGGTTTATGGTAAAAGTGTTATTTTTCCTGTGGAATTTTAAATTAAAACCTTAAGGACTACTTTAGTTGTTAACCTTGATTTGACTGATGCACAGGCATCTAGGTTGCAGCAGCTTTATGAATTGGATGAAAAAATATTAGATGCCATTCATCAGGCAACTATGATCCAACAACAAAGAACAAAGTGGCATGATAAACTCATCAAGCATAAGCAGTTCCAAAAAGGTAATTGGGCTTTACTGTATGATTCTCGGTTTGAAAATTTTTAGGGGAAACTAGGTACAAGATGGTTGGGACCTTACAAAATAGATATTGTTTTTCCCAATGGAACAGTAAGGCTCTTAACAATTGATGACTCTAAAACACCACTATTAGTAAATGGTCATCGGCTTCGTCTGTACCAATGCCCTATTTCCAAAGAATATTTTGAGGCCACTTGCATGGCAGATGCACATTATCTCTTTTTAGGGGAGCCTTATGCTTCTCACTGCATTTGATTTTTCTGCATTTTATTTTTAGTATTAGATTATATTTCTTAAAATAATAATCCCTGTCAAGGGCTGGCATGTTACAATTGATTATTTTGCAGATTCTTGATTAAGGAAAGGCTTACCAAGGAAGGACAATTTCACCACAAGCAGATTCAAGCTTCATTTTGAGAAGCATTGCTCCCCTCACTTCAACTCATTCATAGTTCACTTCCCCATCTTCTACTGACATTTCATCATTCATTCCCTTCATTCCTTTTTTCCCTTTTCATGTCATTTTCCCTATTTTTCACATTGCTAAAACACCATCCTTCAGCAAATACTTTCCCTACTTTTCACATTTCTGAAACATCATTCTTCAGCAAACATTTTCCCCATTTTCCCACTATTAAAACACCACTCCCCAGTAACATTTTCCTTATTTTCCAATGGATATGAAACTAAGAAGCTTACTCTTTACCCTCATGCTACACCCATGATTAATAATGATAATTATATATGGATGTACTGTGATGATCATGATATTCAACCAATTTTGACTACCAGACAAGCTTTAAGCCTTAAAGCTACCACTAAGGATGAGGTAATTAATAATTTTATTTGTGAACCCTCCTCGGGATTCCAGAAACACATAATCAGTTGGCTACACTTTTGAAATCAGATACCCAGGAAAAGCTTAAATCTGAAGATCTACCTCAAACATCAACCACCATCTCTTCTAAAAGTATAACAGTGGTTGAAACACAACAATTAATGAAGTTACTGCTTGAAAATAAGGAATCATTCACATGGGACTATACAGAAATGAAGGGAATCTCTCTTGAATTATGTACTCATCGTATCTATATCAAGGAAGGTTGTCGACCAGGTTGTCAACCCCAACGATGAATGAACCCTAATTTAAGAGAAATTGTCAAAGAGGAACTTCAAAAATTGCTTACTGCAGGATTTATATATCATATCTCTGACAATGAATGGGTTTTCCCGTTGGTAATAGTTCCTAAGAAAAATGGGAAATGGAGAGTGTGTGTAGATTATAGAACCTTAAATAAAGCCACTCAAAAGGATCAATTTCCTTTACCGTTCATTGATCAAGTGTTGGATAGCTTGTCAGGGAAGAAATTCTTCTCCTTTTTAGATGGGTTTAGTGGGTATAACCAAATCAAAATTGCACCCCAAGACCAAGATAAGACCACTTTGACTATTCCTTGGGGAAATTTTTCCTATAGAGTTCTCCCATTTGGACTATGTAATGCACCAGCAACCTTTTAAAGAGCAGTTATAGGAATCTGTTCTGATATGCTTAATGACTCTATGGAAATATTTATCGATGACTTTACCCCTTATGGTGTGTCTTTTGAAGATGCATTACAGAACCTTGAGAAAGTACTTAAACGATGTATACAAGCTCACCTCTCCTTAAGCACTGAAAAATTTCATATGATGATGAGTGAAGGAGTAGTGCTTGGACATTTTTTTTCATCTCAAGGAATTCAGGTGGACCCATCCAAAATACAAGTCATTCAGAACCTTCCTATTCCTAAAACACAAAAGGATGTGAGAAGTTCCTTAGGGCATGCAAGATATTACGGGATATTTATTAAAAAAAATTCCAAAATAGCCTCTCCTTTGTTTGTGTTACTTATGAAAAATGTTGAATTCAAGTGGACTAATCTTTGTCAGGAGGCCTTTGTATAACTCAAACATCAGTTATCCACAACTCCTATTTTGAGAGGACCTGATAGGGCACTTCCCTTTCATATATCTTATGATACTTCGGATACTGCAATTGGAGCTGTCTTGGGACAAGAGGAAAACCATCTTCCTTATGCCATCTACTTTATTAGTAAGAATATGACTCCTACGAAGCTTAGTTATACAGTTACCGAAAAGGAATTTTTAGCAGTCATTTATACTATTAATAAATTTCGACATTACATTACTGGTTACTCTACTTTTTTCCATACTGACCACTCAGCTATTAAGTATTTAATGAAAAAATCTGTCACAAATGCTCGAGTCACCAGATAGTTATTGTTATTACAAGAGTTTAATATTACAATTGTAGATCGATCGAGTAAAGAAAATGTTTTTGCTGATTTCCTTTCTCGGTTAAAAGCTGATGATAATACTCTAGTAGATGATTCCTTTCCTGATGAATATTTATTTGCAGTTTATACTCACTCACCATGGTATGCAGACATTTCCAATTATCTGGTTGTAGGGAACTTACCATCACACCTATCACATTAAGAGAAAATAAAAATCATTCAACAAAGTACTCGGTATAGCTGGATAAGTGGGTGTCTTTTCTATACAGGACTTTATCATGAAATCCGGAGATGCATTAGAGAGGATGAGGTGTATGATATACTAAAAGCTTGTCATGATGGTCCCTGTGGAGGGAATTTTGCTGATAAGAGAATGGCACATAAAATTCTTAGGATGGGTTATTATTGGCCCTCACTCTTAAATGATGCAAATAAATATGTCCGAGCTTGTGATAGCTGTCAGAGAATGGGTCAACCTAATCATAAAGATGAAATGCCATTAAAACCCCAGGTAATACTTGAACCATTTGAAAGATGGGCCTTAGACTTTATAGGACCCATTAATCCTCCATCCAACCAAAGAGTTTATATATTAGTCTGCACAGATTATATGACTAAATGGGTGGAGGCTAAAGCACTCCTTAGAGCTAATCAAGAAGTTGTCCTAGCTTTCCTATTTGAAGAAATCTTTGTTAGATTTGGAGTGCCTAGAGAGCTAGTTACATATGGAGGACCTCCTTTCACTTCTCATGGTTTCAAAGCCACCCTTTAGAAATATCACATTCATCATATATTGACTACACCATACCACCCCTAAGCCAATATGGCAGGTGGAGAGTAAAAAAAAAGTAATAGAAGCCATTCTAACAAAAATAGTGAAGGACAACCAGAAGGATTGGTCTCAAAGTCTCCCTGAAGCGCTATGGGCTTATGGAACCACCTCGAGAAATACTATAGGATTTTATCCCTATCAATTGGTTTATGGTAAAAGTGTTATTTTTCCTGTGGAATTTTAAATTAAAACCTTAAGGACTGCTTTAGTTGTTAACCTTGATTTGACTGATGCACAGGCAGCTAGGTTGCAGCAGCTTTATGAATTGGATGAAAAAATATTAGATGCCATTAATCAGACAACTATGATCCAACAACAAAGAAAAAAGTGGCATGATAAACTCATCAAGCATAAGTAGTTCCAAAAAGGTAATTGGGCTTTACTGTATGATTCTCGGTTTGAAAATTTTTAGGGGAAACTAGGTACAAGATGGTTGGGACCTTACAAAATAGATATTGTTTTTCCCAATGGAACAGTAAGGCTCTTAAAAATTGATGACTCTAAAACACCACTATTAGTAAATGGTCAATGGCTTCGTCTGTACCAATGCCCTATTTCCAAAGAATATTTTGAGGCCACTTGCATGGCAGATGCACATTATCTCTTTTTAGGGGAGCCTTCTGCTCCTCACTGCATTTGATTTTTCTGCATTGTATTTTTAGTATTAGATTATATTTCTTAAACTAATAATCCCTGTCAAGGGCTGGCATGTTACAATTGATTATTTTGCAGATTCTTGATTAAGGAAAGGCTTACCAAGGAAGGAAAATTTCACCACAAGCAGATTCAAGCTTCATTTTGAGAAGCATTGCTTCCCTCACTTCAACTCATTCATAGTTCACTTCCCCATCTTCCAGTGACATTTCATCATTCATTCCCTTCATTCCTTTTTTCCCTTTTCATGTCATTTTCCCTATTTTTCACATTGCTAAAACACCATCCTTCAGCAAATACTTTGCCTACTTTTCACATTTCTGAAACATCATTCTTCAGCAAACATTTTCCCCATTTTCCCACTATTAAAACACCACTCCCAGTAACATTTTCCTTATTTTCCGATTGTTGAAACACCACTTTTTAGCAGCATTTCATCCATTTTTCCCGTTGTTGAAACACCATTTCTTTCTCCAAAGATATGACTATACAACATTTTCTCTCATGAAACCATTTTCCTCAGTTCTTTCATTTTCACTTCTCCTATTCCTTATGCTAATTCTATCCTTTCACTGTCTTCTCCTATGATAAAACAGATCTCTAATATAATCTCCCTCATGTTTCAAAATTCTTCTAAAGTTCTTCCATGACTATTGAGCCATTATAAGCAAGCACTATATTTTTCGAACTACAAATCAAAGGTAAACATGAGGTATGTAAATTGTATATGTAAGTACAATTAAACTATGGTTTAAAGAAAATATTTCATTTATTATGACCACAATCCCCACATACTTAAATTTATCATTCTAGTCATAGTTGGGGGGAATATCGAAATTATATGACATCATTTCACAAGATGCCAATTATTGTCATATCTCTTACCCAGTACCTCACTCCTTCACCGTTATTCCATGTTCTCATTCACAAAATTTACTCTGTTCAAAGTGCGATAACTTGGCTTTTGACTGTGCATTTTACCAAATATGGTTAACTATGGGAGGACCTACTATTCGACACGAGCTCGGCTCGACATCTCTGCTTGAATTATACCCAGAGGTGTATCAAATTTTTCAGCAGGCAGGCTGGATAGGATATTTTCAGAGGCTTCAAGAGTTTGATCCACAATAGGTCCTTGAATTTGCACAAAATATTTAGGAAAACCATTCTACTGTCCAGGGAGTTCGAATTCTAGTCTCAGAGGGTGACATAGCACAGGTTTTAGGTCTTTCGGTCACTGGCACTCGATGGTTTAGTCGAAAGCATATCATTTTGAATGCACAACAAGATTTTCTTCTTCCAAGAGAACAAGTCAAGCCAAAAGGCCGGGGTGTCCGACTTCATTCATTACCACCTCCTTGGTTGAAAGTTGTTGAATTCGTCAAACATTACCTCACTTGTGAAGGTCGCTACCAGGTAGTCTACCAGCATGATCTTGTCTTGTTGAATCATTTACGACATGGTTGACTGCTAAATATTCCTTATTATTTACTTGGGTTTATTAGAAATATGTCACATTACTGCAGACAAGTAAAATTCCCACTCCTTTCCCTCACCCATCACCGCCTTGTTCAGCTACTCATTCAAAGGGGTTTTTCTCAACAAAACCCCCCTCTAAACAACCCATCCCTAGACCCTGAGCAAGCTACTCAAATTCCTCAAGAAGCTGCTGAAAAGCCTCATGAAATTCCTGAAAGTTCCCACGAGCAGCAACCAGGGAATATCCCTAACCCTCCACCAATCTCATCCATAGAATCAACTAATCCAATTAACCTTTCTTCAAGTCCATCCCACCACTTAGCAGAATCATCTGATCCTACTGTCCATATTCCCAGTGATGACTCTCATGTAGATACACCACCATCTTCCTCTATTCGTAAAAGGAAAAGGCGAATCACAACTGCATCCCTACCAAAAATACAAACAAGGGCCGCAACTAAAGCAGCTACCTCCTATAATAGCCCTTCTCCTCGGGAAAAACCCTGTCATAAAAGGAAAAATCAAACTAATACTTTTTCTGCCTTCTTACCTAGGAGACGAATGAGGACGTCTACTGAAGCAGCAACCATTCCTACTACCCCTGATCCCGCAACCATTTTGTTAAAACTCCACACATCACCACCCTTCCAAACCCTAGAATTATTACCTGTCTCACCCTATGGCACTGAAACACAAGAACCAGATGCCCAGGGTAATGTGACATCAATTTCTACTGAACAAGTAGCTATCACACAAGAACTAGCTACTCAGTCATTAGCTGTCCCACAAGAACCAGCTACTCAGTTAGTAGCTGAAACACAAGAACCAACTTCCGATGTACAAGAACTAGACACCCAGGATGCTACTTATTCAATAGTTGCCACAAAGGAACAAACTCTAGCTGTCACATAAGAACCAGCTATAGCTGAAACACAACAATCAAGTCCTGAGAATGCAATTGATACACAAAGCCCAGTCACTTTGGATTCCCTTTTACAGGAAAATGAGTTTCTAAGATCAGAATTGGAAACCTATAAGCAAGAATTCACGACAGCAAAGGAAGCCTATGATAGGGAGCTCAATTTTTATACCCTGGCCCATACAACATCCATGGCAGATAAACATACAGAAAATGATCCATATAAGGAATATATGTGCAGTCAATGTGGAAACATTTATCAGCAAGCAAGATATAAGATAGTTCAAGTCCCAATGCCAGGAGCATCTACATCTTCTGCAGTCAAAGTGGAACACCCTACTATTACATAAGAACCAGTAGGGCCTTCTAAAATTTTAGAAAAAGAAGTTAATTTACAAGTAACCCAGCCTACTGTAACTATTAAATCTGAAGTTCCTATTGTTATTTCTACCCCAACTATACCTTGGCCTACCACTTGAAATATTGGAACACAAACTGAACCATGGAATGAGAAGAAAATAATGAATAAATGGAAAAAGGAATATGCCATTTCTCAAGATAAAATCATGCAGCAGCACAAACTAGTATGGCAGAATCATATATATTCAAACTGGGAAATCTTGGAGCAAACACTCCAGGAATCTAGGGCTCATAAGAAGCAGAATAAAGAACTAAAAGTAAAACTGCTCCTAATGTTTGAACTGGTACAAAAATTACCGACTACTAGGAAACCATCTCTAAATTACTCTTTATTCCTCTCAGAACGCCTTGTTTACTTTCAGTTAAAAGCAATCAAAGATGGAAGACCCCATGAGGTGCTTACATCCGAACAGTTTGTGAAAACATTTGCAGAAGCCTCCACCAGTGATCAGTACTTACTATGTGAGTTGTACCTTCACAATGAAGCCATCCCTGAAAACAGAAGGTTTAATATTAACCCTCTTGTTGGTGACATTCAGATCAGGGCATTTGCCTCTTTCCTTGCTAATCAGATTACATGGCAGACTACTTTTCTTGCAACCATGCATAATGAAGACAACTGTCTTCTTTTGATAAGGCCAGAACTAGAGAACCCTGCCATCTTTGTGGCAGAATATTATCAGTTTTTGAAGAAGCCAGGGATGACTGAACACATACGGTAATTACAGGCTTCAGTACTCCAAGACTGCCAACATTTTATTCAGACCAAAGAAACTGCTACTTTAAGAGAAAATAATATGTTTTGGCAACAATATTCTAATGAAAAGTAGGAGTACAATCCTTTCAGTCCTACTAATCTCGAAACCGCATTCTCTAGAGTATCCAATTACATCAGATGTGTTCAACAGTGTGCTAAAAAGTGGATAGTGTACCACTTTCATTTTCCTATTTTATGGATGCCAGCAGAGGAATATCATGCTCATCATAGGTTGGCCAACAAGGATGAAGCAGCAACTTGGCAAAGATTGAAAAATTCAGAAGGGTTCAGAGCCTTAAAAGACAATACCTTCCATAGCTACTGCCTAAGTAACTTGAATGCCAAAATCCAGTATCCGGACTCTAATTCAAATTAAGGTTTTCTGAGGACATACAACCTTTTTAGTTGGGGGGGATGTTAGGACTCTATAATGTACCTTTTTGACCATACATTTTGCTATCCTTCCACTCTTTTCTAGTCTATATTTAAGCCTATACTATCACTTTCATCCATTCTTCCAAAGGTATATAACATTCTTCTCTTTACTATATGTTTAACATGTTTTACATGTAATTTTACATTACTTTCATATTTAACTATTTATCGAAAATATATAGTTGCTGAAACGGTTTGAAGACTACAGTTAATTCATCATGACTGTTTGAACCGCGTTGTTGAAACCATTTGAATACTAAATTTAATCCATCATGGCTATCTGAAGACCGCGTTGTTGAAACAGTCAGGATAGTACGCAAACCCCGTTACTGAAACAGCCTGTGATTTGCGATTTTGAAGCAGTATTTCAGGCATGAAAGCAACAGGAAAAATAATTAAGGAAGGTGTTACACTGGTCGTAACAACTGCACCTTGAAGCTAGTATTATCGTAACCATTGTAACAGAATTTTGCTATGGAAGAACAGAAAAGTCCTATTTCAGTATAGAAGATCAAATTGGGTTAAAAATAGGATTTCTATAATGCAATCAATTGTAACAGATGTCTCCTCTTTAAAAAGAGGAGACATCAGCATTAGAGGAAAATTGGAGACTACGAAAGGTTTATTTTTTTGAAACAAAGAAGGAATGTGAATCCTTTGTAATATGTACTTTCGACAGATGAATAATAGGTTGTTCTGAGTATTTCATTTTAATTCCTTCTTCTGGGGAATCTTGTGAGAAGGAAAGGGCCTGCCTTCTTCACAAGATTCACCCATTTATTTCTGTAGTTTTTAAACTATTCTTTTCATTTATGCCTTGTTAACTCTGTTTGCTGAAATCATTTATGCAGTATTGGAACTCTGTTATCTATTGCTGAAACTCTGTTTCCATTACTTGTCACATTGTTTTCATATAAACCATTCCTAGGTAATTATGGATTATTTTAATTGGTAATCATGTTTATAGAATGAGTTTGTGAAAGCTTGGTAGTCAGAAACAGGTGCTGAAGATTCCTACTTGGGGAATAGGGTCCTATTCTCTGTTATAGCATAACTGGTATTTCTTTCTGCAGATTGGTTTCCTTTCCTAGATTGTTGTCTTTTTCTGTAATCCAAGATTCTTTTGGTGATTGTCTAAAATAGAAATATTGCCTTTGTTGTAACTCAAGTAGACTTCAATTTTTTGAAGCAAGGTGTGATTAGTGTAATTTTTACTACAACATTTCATTACTTTTGAGATTGAGCATATACAATGTGTGATTGCCTTTGAAATAAACAGACTTCCCTGGGTTGACAATTTATGTAGCACTTGATTGTTTAAATCAATAAGCAATTAAAGTGACCAACAATGACCTGATCATGTGTGAATTCACCAAATTAAATATTGAACAAATTGGAATTCACCCAAAAAGGCGATTTTTGTTAATCATATGATTAGACTTTAATTCATGCTTATTATATATTACTACATTAATTAACTTTAATATGTGTCACGAGTTATTAGCAATGCTTATGTGACATTTTGTGAAAATGCCACCGCGGGACAAGAATTATATTTGAAAACAAATGTAGAAATTAGCATTATGAACGTATTAACTATTCTCAAGTGAAAAATTCCACTAACATTAAAATGTTTGCAAGAAGATGAAGTGACAACTCACAAAGGGGACATGTGACAATGAAATATGTGATACTTGCATCCTAATTTGGCCATGATGATTGACACATGGTAGTACCATGTGGGGCCACGTGGAGTACATGTACCACCTGCAGTAATTAGCCACTTTAACATAAAATATAATTAAGGCTTATTATTATGATACACTACATATACCAACTATACCTACATTTCAATTTCAATATTAGAGAATCTATAAATTCTCGCACAATGAATAATTACATATGAATTGTTGTGATGCACCATAAATAAAGTCATATCCAATGATTACCTATGACTTATTTCCATGATCCATAAATAAATTTACAACTTTTCATAGTAGTTTGTTATAGTATAATAAAGTCATATCTACTAATCGTGATCAACCACCACCATTTCCCACTGGAATCCCACCTGCTCGAGGGTTAACACTACCTAAAATAACACATCCTTTTTCACCCTATCACATCCAACAATCCATGATCCTTCCAGATCAACGACCCTAGTTAGGTTGAGAGTGTGGGGAGTTAATATGAAATACTCATGTAAGATATAGCTTGGAAGAAAGAAATTTTCTAAGGCTACCACCTTTCTGCTCTATATCCACGATTGCAATGGTTTCAATGAATTCCATTTCATATGAGAATATAGAACTAGAATTTAATCAAGCATACTAAGATTCATATATACCTCAATGTTGATGACACTAATTTTTGAACTCCTTTGTCATGGCCCTAGAAATAATGTACCCTTCACTCAAGAAAAATTGTCGATTTGGCATGTTGGGAGGTCATTTGACCTTCCTTAGGTTTTCACTACAGTTAAATGCCTTAAATGAAAATGGGGCGAAGCTGCTTTCCCTACGTAGGAGGGGGTGGAAATTTCCTCATCTAGCCAAGGGTCCTCAGAAATTCAACAACCTTCGCTTACCCATTCCCTTAGGTTGCCTTAGCCATAAATTTGTTGAATTCAGCTTAGCCATTCATTGAGGTTGGCTTACCTACCTTCTTTTAGTTACTTTTCCTCAACCTACACAGTAATATTCCCATATCTAATTAATTAATAGGCCTTTTATCTGCGTCAGAATATTGAAGTTGTTTGGAATATATTGTATTTCTCCCTATAGTGGCGATATGGCGATAATTTACCATCCCCACAATGATGATGTTCCCAATATAGCCAATGATTTTGATCATATATAATTATTTGTTGTATTATGATTTATTCATACACTCCAGAGGACATTTAGAGCCTTTATATATATATATATATATATATATATTATATATATATATATATATATATATATATATATACACACACACATGCAAAATTTAAATATATTATGTATTTTCTAGTTGATTCTTTCTTGGTCTAGGATCTTCCCCAAATTCTTGCAGTTCTGGTCTAATTCCTAGTTTTCAAGTCCACTAGTTCCATGGTTGGTCTGGTTCTAATAACATTTATCACCACTTATATAACCCAAAAAATATATTTTAAAAAGGATTTCATTTTCATGGCCCTAGATACATTAACCAAGAATTCAAATAAAATTTCAAAGTCAGATTCCTTCCCACTAGTCATTTTTGCCAAAACATTTTCATATATAGTTCTATATAAAATTTAGTAGTTTATAAATATTCAAAATAAATAAAATGCCACTTGTAAAATTTATATTAAGCTATTTAAAAAAAAATAAAAAAAGGATAGTATATTACTAATAGCATATGTTTAGACTATTAAAATATAAAAATAGATATTAGTTCAAACAACCATCTCTTATTGAAAACCACCTTAAACATTCATTTATTTACTTATATAGATTATTTTTGACATTAAATGTAAGTTTATTGCATTTTTTATATGGATATGCTTCAAGGCTTAAATTGTACACATGACTCAACCTCTCGAAACGGATACATAATAAACATCATTACTTGCTCCAAACTTAGCTGTTGGTCATCTCGTAGATCTACTTTACAACCAACCACAATGACTAGAAATTTCACCGACATGTAACTGAGGAGAGCGCAATAAAACTAACATTTATTAGGTTTTTTTTTGTGCAAAGAGAGTTTAAAAGGTGTGACACCATATCAGACACAAAATAAACCACATTATAAGCATAGTGTTACTTTTAAGCGACCAATTTCTAGTAGCCAATAAGAAGACAATCACCTAAGTGTCATAGGTTGGTCACATGCATATGTTAGAACAATTGCATCCACCTTCTAGAATTATGCTCCTAGCTTGTTCCGATCCTCGAGTCTAAAATTCCAATTATTTCAGGAGAAATTTTATCTCTATATACGGAAAAAATCCAAGGTTAATATAATATGCTAAACAAAACAAACACAGGTGTACAACACATAGTAAAAAGAGACAATAGTATAAGTAATAGTCAAATAACGAATACAAGTATAGGAAAAAAGTAGTAATGAAATAATAAATAAAATAGAGACAAACCTTTTAGCTATGTTATCATTGTCTTTAACTATATGTCATCTATTTCTATCCAATTTTCCCGGTTAGAAGATATGAATTAGATCATATACATAGAGATAATTTAAAAATTCTAAAAAATGCATAGAAATCATATATAACTTTGGTAAAAAAATTGCTAAAATCGCATAAAGTGAAAAATTCAGAAGAGAAAGTATTATGGACAAGATGATTCATTCAACCAATTCCTATTAGTTCACAAAATGAAATCATCAACAATTCATGTTGGAATTTCAGTCAGAGGACAGAGTCTTGGGTAGCAAGCGAAATCACGATTATAAACCCCCCCCCGAAACAATTGTGATTTGTTAATTTTAACGAGCAATCAAAACCATTAAATCAGTGGAGACCCACACCAAGGTAGAGTATAGCCAATGAATTTATCTGTCTCTCCATTACTGTTGATTGTGATTCACTAGGGCTGCTGAATTTATTCAAAGGCACGAATTTGTTTTAGTTTTGGAATAGTTGGGACATGATACGTTGTTGAGCCATCATATCAAATAGATTCTGATCATTGGGATCTAATCAAAACATGACTCCATTTTAAAACCACATGCTAGTTGGAGGGAGATGTGCATTGAAACCGTTCCATAAAAAAAACTTACGTTGTTGGAACTCAAAGGAAATCCACTGCAGTAAAAGATGGTAAGTGGACCTGACATGTTGTGCTCATTCAATAACATGATGAAATCAACTTAATATTAAAACCCACAACATGTAGTAAATGTGGTATGCTCTGCAAAAGCAAGTATTCACGATAACTAAACTTATTAGGTTATTAATTCTTATTTTCTTGCATTATGCGCTCCTTATTGTATTGCCACAATTAAATGAATTACTTCTCCTTTCCAGCTTCGAGCTCAAAATAAACAAAAAAACATACCATTCCAACCTCTAGGAAACATGTAGGATTTCCAAAGACTTATTGTAGTACATTAATAATAACTAGTAAAGTTTAGAGCTTTAGAAAAAAGTGCATAGCTTATGCACCATTATAATCACATAAAGTGTAAGAAAGAATTAACTATATCATGATCACTTTAGTATGAATGTGAAATATTGACATGACATTGTTCAATAGGGAAATTTGTCCAAATGTGATCAATTATCTTTTTTTGTTTTGGAATAAACTCACTACATGTACTCTAATAACTGTTCACTTCTATTTTAATATCAATTGATGTCAATATTGAAATCTCCAATAATTATAAAAATATACTCATTATGCATGAATTATGCTTTTGTTATTGCAATTGTTTCAATAACTATTGGAACATATGCAAGTGGCACATCATATACATTTATTATGCATATTCAGTATTGGAAATAGTTATATGATAAAACAAGTTCAATTATGTTATTGCAAATGTTCTTGGCTGATATGATATCTATATTTTTTCTATGCAAGTAAGCACTCCATGAAGGAAATTTGATATGTTGAAATTAAATTTGCAAAATTAATTACTTGATGGCATAATGTTTGCATGTGTTTCTTGGATACAAAGAATCATAGTACTGATTAGATCTTCAACACGTATAATGGCATTGGCCTCAGCATATAGACTTCGTGTATTCAATCTTGAAATTGTTAAAGTAATTTCATTTGCTATTGGATTTTGTATATATTCTGGTTTCCACGATGCATGAGTACTTAAGTGTTTTGTTCCTTCTAATATTTTCTTATTCATATAGAAGTTGTTTCGTGTTAGCTTCTCAACAAGTTACAATGATTCCATGGTTCTAATGCATGATAATGTTGTGTAAAATATTCCTGTTTCAAAACACCACTCAGATCAAATGCAAGCCCATCTAATGTTAATCCCCGTGATAGATGTATTGTTCTAGCATAAGCTAACTATATCAGAAATTGTTTTTGCTCTATAGTTTTAGAGCTATTTCTATGAGATGCCAATGGTTTTGAAATACATATTATTGGGTTCCAATTCACTGAGATGTCTTTGTCATATATTTCATGATACTTGTGCTTTGCGTTTTACCAATGTATGGATTTACAAAATCTATCCAAAATATGTCAACATTTTACCTATCTTTTGCATATTCCATTGGTGCCATTAACGAGGCGATCATCTATATTGTATTTTCCTGCATATAGCTCAATGAGGACATTACATTTGACAAGAATTTTTGGTGGAAATTGCATTTTTTTTCTCATATGGTACATAACCTATTTCCTGACTTTAATCTTCATCAATTGCATCAATAAGTAGTTCTTCCTTTACATGTAACAAAATTTTCTCATTGTGCTTTTGTACTTCCTTATTCCTATAAAATAGGTATGGAAATAATGGATCTAGTGGGGAAATTCTATGGAAACGTTGTTTATATATTCTACATCTTCATCAGATTTTTGATTCACTCACACTTTGTTGAGGATTTCAATGATTTTATGTCTTTTTGGTGCATTGTCATATGCAATTCATAGCATTTTACTTTTTACTTCTAAAAATTGTATGTTGTTTTCTCCCTTTCCAGGATTGGATATTAAAAAATATAGAATCTTTGATAGGTTTTGCTTGAAACAAGTCACCTGGAAATATTATATCAATATTTCCAAAATAAGCTAAGTGACTATGCTTTATTTCTTGTAAACGTTTATCAACTTGGTACAATATTGTTGCACCTATCAAGGATGCTTCATCAATAAGCACAACTTGAAGTTGTTTATGATATTTTGTTAATGTGTCTAATTTTTCACTTTTAAGTAGAAGATATTATGATTTGTTAATTGGAAAGTGGAATGCACAAATGCAATGATATACCACTTGCATTGAATGTTTCCTTATTTGTATATGCTATTACGAATCCTTTTAACTGAGTTGGTTAATATTCCAATATGTTTTTGTGCATCCAAATTAGAGATTGAAAGATTGCTTTTACAGTAAATGTTTTTCTAGTACCAACACCACCTGTTACAGATACGTATATTGGTTTCTCTGGGTTTTTCTTTTTGTTGTCAATAATTCTCTCACTATTTTTTCTTGCTCTCTATTCAACTATCTCATGATTTGATGGAATGCTATTTCTTCTAATATATGTGGTTGTTTTACGTTTTGGTAAGGTCTCTCAACTATTGATTTTTCATTTCTGACCTTTTGCAAATATTCAAAATATGATTCGATGTTATACTCTTAATAACATATTTCGATACATTTTTCTTGATCTGTCGATATATCTCTATTAAACAATTCACTCTTTTTCTTTTCAATTTTAGTTTCTATGTCATCAATATCAATTCATGTTGCTATAATTTTGTTTGTGAAATTTTGTTCATTGCATTTTATGACTTCTTCAAATGATATATATGCATTTTTCCAAGTCAAATATTGTTCTTTGAAAGTGTTTGTTACACACTAATTTTTCACCGTGTTCACTTCCGGTCCCTAATCCCAAAGTTCCCTATAATGAATATTGTGCAGTATATCCGCCTTTGGAAAAAAACATCAAGATATCCTTTAAACACTAAAATAAAGCTACCTTGAAGCATTTATAAACTTAGCTCAAACCCTAAATTTCTGGGTCAACGCTTTTCTCTAGCTATCTTCCCGTGTTGATGGAATGTTACACATTCTAGCCTAGTGCTCTCAGCACTCTTCTGATTGGAAAAACCATGTTGAACCCTTTCTAGCAGTGTTTCCTCAAATGGAGGAGAATATTTGAGCTCTAAAATTTTCTAGGACAACAAGCTGGATATTTTTCGGTGGAGATATGATCGAGCTCTCTCATTTGGAGCTCTTGATATTATCAATAGAGGATTATCCCTTGAGAAGTGGGCCTTACTCCTTCTTTTATGGAATCGTAACTCCCTCTCCCTTACTATAAATTGATCCCCATCAATCCACTACTGGTGGGCCATTGTTGGGCTAATTTGATCATTAATCCTTTGCATCCCCATGATGTGTTAATGTATAAATTTCCATTTGGGAGAAGGATGGCTTGAAGAGCCTCGGTTTGGACTTAGACTACACCAAAGGGAGGCCTACAACATCAAGGCCACGGTTGTAAGCTTCCTCTTTTATATTATCAACAATACATTTGGCATTTCACTTTCTAGATTTGTTTTGATATCCATACAAGTAGCCTAATGCTCCTCGATATGTTAGGTAGTTTATGTTCAATGTATGCTTTGTATTGGATCACGCTTGTTGTTTTTTATTGATCTCCTGTAGGTATTGGAATGCCACAAGTAGCGAGGATCAAGCCTGAAGGATTGTGGACTAGGGCCTTCATCAAAGGTTTGAGCATAACATCAAGAAACGGTAGGTACTTTTCCCTTTCTTGTCCTGCTTTGAATATTTACTAAGAAAGTGTCCATTAGGTAGTCTCGTACATTGCTAGACCCATTCTAGTGCTAGAGAGATCATCTCTATCCATAGAGGGGATTGTATTCACAACAAAATTGGTGACTCCACTGGGAGCATTAGCCTCTTTTTCTTCCCTTTTCCAATTTATTTTTTGATCAGTTTGACTAATCATTGAGATCTGAGTCTGTTTAGGTCTATTTAGGTTTGCACGAGATTTGGTCATTGCTTTAGGGTGTCAAGTCTGGTTTAAGTGTTGAATTTGTTGAGATTACAACAAGATGATGAGCTTAGTGAAAAGAGTCGCCTTCACTAAGTGGGCCCGTAGGCTATTTTTGACGCAAGTCTATTTTTAGACATGTCGATCATATTCTATGAGTTGCAGGATTCTATTTGTGGATGGTTGGTCAAGTTGGAAAAATAGATGGACTTCTATTTTTAGACATACTGGGCGAAATCTATTTTTATATTTCCAGCCTAAAAATAGATATGTCGAATATTATTAACTCTTAATAATATTTGGACTATAAACATTATTTGACTTTCTGGAGACATTTAAATACAAAGCGATATGAATGGTGAGATGACAATAGAATGCATGCTATTCCTAACGGTTAAGTGGAGCTATTGTATGGATTCTTTAGTTAGAACTCATGACAAACATTTCTGTGAGCATGAGGTAGTTAAGAGTTGTGTTCGCTAACTCAAATATTGTCAGCTTTGTTTTTAGTTGGTATTCAGTTTAACCGATTGATACAATTAGTGAGAGTGGTGTGAATTAATTATTAATTAATTCACTAATTATTAACTCATTAACTGGGTCTGAAGCACTGCTAACCACAGTATGGAGAGTTTGTAGTGATACCTGGAGAGGCAGGAAAGAGCAAGGTTACTATCGTTCGTGACTATAGTGTTGCATGATTTACAACACACAAAGGATTGGAGACTTAAATGAGGATTATGGGGGACAAAGCCAGACAAATTTGGGTTCATTCAGAGGCCAATATTCAGTGATTGTGTAATAGATGTAAGCTATGGCAAATATCGTGTGCATGGATTTGGTTAGATTGTTCTTGATTAGTGTGTAGCGATTGTATTGTACTGAGAGCTTGATATGATCATCTTTGTATGAGGATTGTTACATGATCTCTATGAAATATATTATATACATATAGTTGGGGTTTTCAGCTTCAGGCTTTCCCGTTAAACAACTGTGTTAATGTGTATGAATTTTTATTGTTTCATGTGTGCATTGCAATCTTGATTTAATTTCCGCAAATGATCAATGGTGGAATAGATTCTGTATTTTGCATGAAGTTAAAATAGTGTGAGATTAGGAGAATATTGGACATATAACACATAATTTATACACGGTATCGAGTTAATATTGATTATTGTGAGCAACAGTAGCGCATTGAAGTTGCTGAGTTTCAAATGTAATCTTAACTTCAAGGTGCAGTTGTTTTCTTGGTGTCGCCGAGACGTCTTTTCAACCATTTTTATTTTGAGTATGCCCCCGAGTGGCCACCGACCTGGATGGTATGAAGGACAGATCCTTCAGATGACAGTGTTTCTAGAGAATTACAAGTTGAAGGAGTTCACAGATGCAGAAATTCCAAAGCCTACTTCTACTGATGCTGCCGTACTTGACGCATGGCAAAAGAAGACAACAAAGTGTCGAAGGATTCTGTTGGAGGGCGTGAAGGATCACATAGTGTCCAGCCTTCATGGTAAGGCTTCTCCATTCTTGATGTGGAAAGCCTTGACAGATTTATTCCAAAGCAAGAGCGATCAGAGGAAGTTGGCGCTCAAGGATAGACTCAGAAACATAAAAATGGAGAAAGGCGATAGTCTGCCCAAGTACCTCACAAAGTTTGTCTAGGCAGCATGAGTCATGAAGTACAGAAGAGAGAGTGACCAGAGCTGGTTTCTGCTTTTGGAAGAGTTAGTACCATGAAGACTCACACAATGGTTGGGAGGAACGCGTGATGGGAGCCACTTTGGCCGTGACCACAGGAGGAGGTATACCATGATGACCTTCATCAAAGAACTCAGATGAAGAAAATTGTGCTTTGGCTTCTAAAGCAAGGAAGGGGAAGAGAAAGAAGAATGCTTCTCAATCTGGTGCGAAAGGCAAGAAGCAGGACATGTCCAAGGTGAAGTGCTTTCACTGTCACCAACACGGACATTATGACACTAATTGTCCACAGAAGAAGAAAAATAAGCAGGCTGCTGGATCTGCAGCTGGAGAGGCCTTAGCCCTGCTGCCTGAGGCCAAAACAGATTTTTGTCGATCGATGCTTTTTCTGTCTTCTGGGACATGATGGTTCAGTGTGTTTCAGTGTTTTGTCTTTCCATATGACCAGAGACAAAGATTTTTTTACTGATCTGGATGAGAAGGATCTTGGAGTGCACATCGAGATGGGCGATGATGGTAGATACAGTGCGACTGGTATCGGGACCATTTCCTTTGAGAGGGAGTCTGGAAAACCTTTCATCTTGAAGGATGTCAGGATTGAAGAAGAATATGATCTCTGTGGCGATGTTGGAAGACAAGGGATATGACGTTGTCTTTAGCAAGGGAAAGGCTTTCCTGCACAGTAAGGCAACTGGTGAAAACCAGAGGATAGGGGTTCGAGTCAATAACCTTTATCAGTTGTAGGTAGATGGCTGCGTAGCAATGGCAGGAAAGGCAGAAGGAGTGGTGAGCTGGGATGAGGGTGAGCTATGACACAGGAGATTGGGCCATCTTCACCATGGTGCTTTGAAAATTTTGCAGCAGATTTCTAAGACTTTGAGACACTTCATGATCGTGAGATCGGTCTGAGGATTACTTTAGGAAAAATTTAGCAGCCACCTTTCATGAGGAAGGATAGTGACATAGCGACGATCCTTGAGAGAATTAACATAGTGTGGACCTTTCTCGATGGCTGTAAATGAGCAGAGTTTAAAAGCATGAGCACATGTATTTGCAGCATTAACTCTATTAAGTGTTGGATCACTGTTTCATGCAGAAGAAGAGCGAGACATACTCAAAATTCTGTGAGTTCAAGGCACTGGTTGAGAAAGAATCAGGGAAGCAAGTGAAGGCTCTTAGGAGTGATAATGGTGGTGAATTCATCTCTGGCGAATTTAAGGACTTTTGCAGCACAGAAGGATTTCGAAGAGAGCTTATAGCGCCTCATAACCCACAACAAAATGGGGTTGCTGAGCAGAAGAACAGAACGATCGTGGGTGCTGCACAGGCGATGTTGCATGATCAAGGAATTCCCATACACTTGTGGGCTGAGGCATGCAATACTGCGGTTTATGTGCAAAACCGTTGTCCTCACAGAGTACGTGGCATGAGTACACTCGAAGAGGTGTTTTTTGGTAAGAAGCCTGATATTTCTCATTTGAATATTTTGGGCATGACATTTCATGTGACTAAGCATGCTAGGAAGAAAGCTGGGCAATAGTGAGGTTGGGTAGGTTGGGATATTTTTGGGGTACACTGATACGCCCCACAACTATTGTGTGTATTTTCCAGACAGTCGCAAGACTTTTGTGCGATAGGATATCAAATTTCATGAGGAGAAAGCCATGAAGTGTTCGCTTGAGAGGGAGCCACACTTGCATGCAGATGAAGAGCTATTAGTTCCTAAGGATGAGTCTCAGGATGTGGATCGGCCACAAGATGAGGTTCATGGAGTGGAAGAGACCACTCAGGCAGCGCCAACCATCAGAGGGCGGAAGCGCACTACAGAAGCTGAGCGACTGGCTCAAGATGCAGAGAGGATTGTAGGAGCACCTACATCACAGTGCAGACAGAGACAGTCACCTGACCGGTATACTGGATACATGCCTCTTATGAGCAAGTGTATCGTGACAGAGCCATCCTCTTTTGAGGAAGATGTGGAGGATCCCGCATGGGTAGATGCCATGGTGGAAGAGTATGATTCGATTGTCAAAAAAAGTGCATGGGATATTGTCCCGAGGCCGGAGGGGAAATCAGTTGTGGGTTTGAGATGGATCTACAAAGTGAAGCAAGTAGCTGACGGGAGTGTGGAGAAGTAAAAGGCAGGATTTTTTGCCCGAGGCTTTTCATAGATTGAGGGGATCGATTATGAGGATACCTTTGCACCTGTCGCAAGGTATTCTTCCATACAGACGATTCTTGCTCTCTCAGCGCAGATGGGGTGGCACATTCATCAGATGGATGTGAAGACTATGTTCCTCAACGGAGTCATTGAGGAGGAGGTGTACATAGAGCAGCCCGAAGGTTTCGAGATCTTCAGCAGCGAGTCGCATGTGTGCAGGCTCAAGAGAGCGTTGTATGGGTTGAAACAAACACCTCGTGCTTGGTACACACAGATAGACAGTTATTTCACCGGACTTGGATTCTCCAAGAGTGAGGCGGATCCTAACCTATACCAGATTGTGGTGGAGGGTAAGTTGCTGATCATTGTACTTTATGTAGATGATTTGATTTTGATGGGTGATGAACTGTTGATACACTCATGCAAGGCTGATCTTGCAAAGGAGTTTGAGATGAAGGACTTGGGCCTCCTTCATTATTTCCTGGGATTGGAAATTTGGCAGTGCAGTGATGGACTGTTTGTTTCTCAAGGCAAGTATGCCCGAGAGATACTGGAGAAGTTCAACATGCATGGCTACAAGCCTGTTGATACTCCTCTTCCTGGTGGTTTGGGAAGGGTCTACATCGACGAGAATGAGTGGATGCCTTGTTTGCAGAAACGGTTGGTGGGGTAAACATGTGTCTAGTCGATACACGACTGCATATGCTACATTATTTAACATGCTTTCACAAGCTATGGTTAAGCCTGGAAGCTCTTTTGGAAGGAAGCGCGGGAAGCATGTATTGAGATATCTCGAAAGGAGGCACATGGATATGGATCTTGAACAGCAGAAGGATGAGTTGGGCATGGCTTGGACCCGTATCATCATATTAGAGATTGTGTGTAGCGGAGAATCATGTTACTTTCATACATTCCTACGGAGGATCAGGATGCTGATATCTTGATGAAGGCGCTCACCAGGAGCAAATTCGAATACCACAGAGGTAGGATAGGGGTTGAAAATAATCCATATCTTGTTGAGAGGGAGTGTTTAGATTGCAACAAGATGATGAGCTTAGTGAAAAGAGTCGCCTTCACTAAGTGGACCCACAAGCTATTTTTGGCGCAAAGTCTATTTTTAGACTATGTCTATTTTTAGACATGTCGATCATATTCTATGAGTTGCAGGATGCTATTTGTGGATGGTTGGTCAAGTTGGAAAAATAGATGGAATTATATTTTTAGACATATTGGGCGGAATATATTTTTAGATTGCCAGTCTAAAAATAGATATGTCGAATACTATTAGCTCTTAATAATATTTGGACTATAAGCATTATCTTATTCTCTTGGAGCACTTCAGTTAAGTGCACAGATGTGGCACAGGAGCTGACAGAAGGAATTATGCTATTCCTGAGGGTTAAGTGGAGCTATTTCATGGAGACTTCAGTTAGAACTCATGTGATAGAGTTTGGTGGAGTTATTGAGGTATTTGGTGGAGTTGTGTTCAGTTTAACTGAGTTAAACATAGTTGAGCTAGTTGTATCTAGTCTAACTGATTGATACACTAGTGAGAGTGGTGTGAATTAATTATTAATTAATTCACTAATTATTAACTCATTAATCAACTGAAGAATACATCAGTTAACTACAGTGCATGGACAACTTCAGTGGAGACTAATGGAGAGATAGGTGAAAGAGCAGGTTGACTATCAGTTGTGACTATAGTGTTGCATGATTTGCAACACACAGTGATTGGAGATGCCAATGAGGATTGCATGAGCAAGTTTGGACCAATACGAGTTCATTCAAAGCCAATATTCAACAGGGATTTCACAGTAGAGGCAGGCTAGCAGGTGGGAAAGATCGGCACATGGATTTGCTAGATCGGGCCTAATTAGTGTGTAGCGATTGTATTGTACTGAGAGCTTGACATGATCAGCTTTGTATGAGGATTGTTATATGATCTCTATGACATATATTATATACAAATAGTTGGGGTTTTTAGCTTCAGGATTTCCCGTTAAAACATTGTGTTCATATGTGTGAATTTTTATGGTTTTAATGTGTGCATGCAATTGATTTAATTTCTGCAAGTAATGATCAATAGTAAAAGAGATTTTGTATTATGCATGAATTCAAATAGTGTGTGATCAGGAGAATCTTGGATGTATAACACATTAGTTATATAATTTCTACATAATTTTTTTTTCATTGTATTTCTCACTCAACATTTTTTCTGCTCTTACAGTAGTGCTGAAAATGTTGTTCTCTGTAAAACAGTCACACTGATAGGCTTTTCAGCACTAGTGTGCTCCTTGCAGATGCACTAATCCTAGAAATAGGAAAAATATAGGGTTTAAATTTAAGATTTCCAGTGTGTCTTGGTCTCTGAAGTGTCTTTCAAGTCTGAATGACCTACTACCACTATGTTTAATTTGTTTACTTTGTTTGAGTGATGGATTTGCCTCTTTTACTTTGCTTGTGCTTGAGTGGAGTTGAACTACTTTCTAGGTTATCTAGGTCAGTTGACCTTCACTTGTCACTTGTGTTTATCATCAAAGATCTATTGACTCTGTCTCGGAGTTCTAATGCACTCATTCTAAACAACATTTCACATTAATGTTGGCTTGTGTTTGAGGTTGTTTTCATTTGCACTGGGTCATCACAACACTTTGGAATCATCTTCGATTAATTGTCAAACATAGATCACAATTTTTTTATTCAAAAGTTTGAAAGTGTGTGTTTTATCTAATTTCCCACTTCGAATGAGTAAATTGAAAGTCATTTTATTTTTCAATATTTTGGATTGGTTTTTTTTTCTTCGTTTTGAAAATAAACGCGAAATTCATTTTCATTTAAGTATTTTTGAAATGGTTTTTTTTCCATTCAAGAAAGAAAAAGTGAAAAGTGTGATCTTTTGAAAATTCTTTGTTCATTTGGTTAGTTTTACTTTGCTTTCTGTTTTCATTGGTTTGCATTTGAGCATTCAAAGTAAAAGAAAAAAAAAATATGTTTAATGCATCTTAGTGAAAAGAGAAGTGATTTAATTTTTAGTGAGTTTGCATTTGGGGATAGTGAAAGCGAACTCAATTTTAAAAGTTTCATTTCAATAATTTTGAGCTAGTTAGGGGGCATCGGTTCTTATTACATTTCTTGTGTTTTGTACTCTTGTTTGCATTTCCAACCTCATTAGTTTATATTTCATCAAAATGAAATGGATTATTTTTGCATTTAGCTGCATTAGAGTATTTAGGGGACATCGTTGTTGATCCTAAAACTGAAACATAATAAAATATCAACTTTATAATTTATTCAATTAAAATTAAGGAGAATTTGAAATTAATGCAAACATCTATAGGTCTAGGCTAGAGACGTGTTCCAGCATCGTTAAGCATAGCAGTTGTCGCTAATAGTCTGTGTTACATTTTTGGGGTGACATCTCGTCCCACGTATGGTAGTATATAGGACTATGCTCCACGTATGAAAAGTATAAGGGGTCACTCTCATCGTACAATTACACATTAGACAACGCTACTACGGATTGGACTCCCACGTACCGTTGAGTATATATTGGGAGACCCCACTAGGTCGCAAACCTACCATAGGTAATAGAGTTGGCTGCCTTGTAGATGTGATACACCAAACACAACATTCAAGGAGATTGGTTGCAGTACGTTAATTCCTTGGTAATTTATTTTATCATTTTTTCACCAAGGTGTGTATCACAGTTCATGGATACCTGGTAATCCTTTATGCCTAGTTCACCCTTTTTGATTCATTTTGTTTTTAATTTCTAAAATTTACTTCCCATGGAATAATATTTTACCCACGCACAAATCCTTAGAAGATCTTATTTTGGGAATCCCCTCAGTTTACCAATCAAGGAAACCCCTCGAATGGGAATCCTGGTGCTTTTCCTTCTTTTAGAAATACTGGTGCTCCCTACATGGCAACGTTTTCCCTCCCGGGATTAACCACTGGTTTGCCAATTTGGTTATTTTCATACCCCATGGTTTGAAATGTCCAATATGCTTCTGAACCAAGTTCACATCCGCCTAAACATTGACAACCTCATGTCTATCCTAAGGTTGACCCATATCCTTCTTCACCTGTTTCTTCACCTCGTTCTTCATCTTCACTTGGTGAAAGTCTGAATTTTAGTAATTAGGAAGCTAAGAAGAAGAATAAGAAGAAAAATAAGCAAGGGGGAAACCAAGCGACCATTGCTACCAATGAAACTAATGTTGAAAAACCTTCTAATCAATCCCATAAAGTCAAATCCCCTTACAAGCTATGTAAGGGTGACCACCTTCTTAGAGATTGTCTTGGTATTCCCAAGGTTTTAGAAGAGTGGTCCACTGGCCCAAATCATCCTTTTTCACCGGCCTATGGAAATCATGTTGGTGATAAACCCTCAACTAGTGATAGAAAATTCTATGGGAAACATGGTAAAGTCAATTTCCATGTAAGTTATGTGAAGGGATACATCCCATTCACATTTGTCATTATATGGATGAAGCCTCCAAAGTGTTGGATAACCTTACAACTTCTCAACATTCTCTTCCTATTGGTTGCTGGAAGCTTTCCCCTGATCATCTACTAGTTGATCAATTGATTGATCAAAAGTCATCTCTGGTCAATCCCACTCTCTCCGAAAATGAACCCCATGAGTATGTTCCTAACCAACCATTGGTTGAGAAAACAGTTGATCAGGACTTTCTTGTAGAGAGTGAACCTCATACCACTAAAATTATTTTTGTTTCTTCAGATTCCCATGGATTGGAGGGAAATCCTCCCATTCACATGGCATAAGAGGGAAATCCTCTTGTTCTCGTAACACAAAGGGGTAGTTCTCTCCTTCCCACGACACCACGTCTAAGTAGTTTGGTTGCTTCCTTTGATTGGATTTGACTAACAACATATCGTCTTTCTTCTTACATGCCCTTTGAGATCAAAATACATGCCTATAATGTGGTCATACCTAGCACAATAATAGATGAAGGCACATCTATTAGTATTCCATCTTCAACTGCTTGGTAAGCTTTTAGTTCTCCACAACTTATGTCTGTTTCCCAAAATCTATTGGCTTTTAACAGAGGAACCAATCAACCGTTAGGGATCCTTCCTAAGTTTCCTATTACTTTGGGAGGAAATAATGTCTACATAGATGTGATGGTTGTCCAAGGACATTTTGAATTTAACTTACTACTTGGGCGTGACTATACTTTATGTCATGGGATCTCTTGTCTCTTCTCTCTTTCGTATGATGTATCCCCCACATGAAGGAATAATTGTGACCATTGATCAATTGTCATTCATTGGTCCTAACTTGGCTCCCAATCAACCATCGTCCCTAAATGGTCCTTACATTTAAGTGATATCTTCCCCGCCACATGTTAATTATGTGGCAACATGTTCCATGCCCACATCTACTTATGATATAGTCAGTGATATAGTGCATCATGTACTGGGGGCATTGGACCCTGATTTCCAGAGTGTTGTTCTCCCATATTATGAGAACCTCTTGAAAGCCATGACCTTTTATGGGCCATAATCAATTCTTCGGAGAATATTTCCTCGTCTTGTGTCAAGCTCCTTAAAGAGTGAAACAAGCTCTCCAATGAAAAGTTCCTTTTATTTTGTCAAGCTCCTTAAAAAATGAAACAGGTGTCTTGAGGATAGTTCTTTTAATATATCAACCTCGTTAAAAAATGAAATAGATCCCTATGAGCATATTTATTTTATTGTGTCAACAATATTATTAAAAAATGAAACAAATATCCTTTCAATTCAAGTCTTTGATTAGATTTCGTAAATTCCTAGTCGAGTCTTTCACTTGATCTCGTAAATAAACCTTCATTTCCACCATATGTTAGTATCCAATAGTATACTTAAGTGAATTAGATGAAGCTTAGGGGGCATGTGCCTTGAATTGAGTCACCATGCTGGGGGAATGCAAACTTATTTCAAGCATAGTTTGTCTCTGTTTCAAGCTTGTTTAAAAATGAAACCACTTTCAAGCATATTTTTTCCACATGTTTCAAGCTTGTGAAAAAAAGAAATCATTTCTCTACTACCTCTCATGATTTCCATTTTATTAGTCTATTCTACCATATGAGCCTTGGTTTTTTCATTCCATCGTCACCATCTGTTTTGGCCTATCTTACGCTTTCAATTTATTATTTTACCCTTTCCTGAGGAATCGCTATGATGAGTGGTCTTGTTAGCCAACCTATTGACCTTTGTGTGTTTTGAGCAGTTCCACAATCACCAAAACCAATTGCTACCCTTTATACCACTCGTTCCTCCAGGAGGAGTCCTCTTTCAGCGCTTTTCATACTCCTAAAATATGAAAAGATTTGAAATAACTTGTCCTTTAGAGCTCATTAAATTAAATGAATTGATGTCATCTCAATATATGTTTACCCATTTTTCGGGCTGTGATTGACTATAGATTAAAAAGGAATACCGTGATCGAACATGGTTAAGAGGTTCTCTCGAATATCATTTTCTACCTTTTTGGATTCGAGGGATGATTTACGAAAAGGGACCCGATGGAGTTTTATTTTCCATTTATTTTTCAAACTCCCTAAACATGAGAAAGACATCGAGTTACTCTCCCATCAGACTCGCAAAAAATTAAACGGTGAAATACTTGTGACCGTGACTAAACCAAATTACTCCTTCCTAGCGAACGTTAAAATTACTAGGTTGGATTCATTTGAAGAATGAACTTATATGCTCAACATATGCACAGTGGCTATAAAAAATAAATAGGTACTCATTAATAATAATGGGGGGAAATTGAAAGTGGAACATCCTATGTGTTTTAGGTAGCATGTCGCTCTTAAACATGACACTCATCTACACTTCGCATCAGGTTGGGTATATCATTCATTCATCGTTTTTCCTCCTTGGGTATGGGAAATACATTTGCCTCTCATTTGATCACCTTTTTCATCATCATGACCTCTGATCCCATTTGAGTCAAATGCTGCCACACTCCAGAGTCATGTCACTGATATGTTCAAGATAATCCCATTTTGTCAAAGTCAGACATCCTCTACTTATTTGAACCTCTCTGCAACAGTCCTAAATCACTCATATCATCTTGAGAAATCATTTGTTTCATTTCGATGATGTGGGAATCATTATGGCACTCCTTCGATGGATCACTTCCTATTGACTTCAGCGCATTATCCAAGAAGATGATTTCGAAACTCCTTTTCAGTACCTTGGAGCTTTCATGCCTCAATGGAAATTTCTTCGCATTCGATGACAGGTTCACAACACTGGCCTTCGATCGGATGATTCTACAAGTGTTCGACTTCAAATAAATCATTCACACTTGTAGATTGTGCTTTTGTACCTTGAGGATCATCATCATTATTGGTGGTTTCTCTCGTGCCTGTTAACGGTTTACACTATTGATCGATAATCAAGTGGTTTCTACCACGTTCGACATCAACATATCTATTTGCATGGTTAGATTCGTACACTAGGTAGATCAAGATAGAGACGAAGACCCTGGATCACATCTGTTATTATCAAGGCTGCATGGAGTTATTGGGTATTCATGATTTTACACATGATCCTTTCTATACAAATGGTTGTGACCATACCATGGATCCATTTCCATGATCTATTTCAGACGAATGGTTGCGACCATGCCGTGGGTTCATGTGTTATTTGATGCCTATTCAGTGATATTTTATTAGGCATATTAATATTAGAAATGTCATATATTGTATTATGTTTGATTTGGCAGGTTTCCTGGCGGTTTTTCAAGTCCTTGCCTTGCTTCGTAAAGCATTTCACCCATCACTCCCTATTCTGCCTTCATGCTTTAGGGGGCATCCGTTACACAATAATGTGTCACCCTTTTCACTTACCATTCCCAATCTTGAAGTTCCCTATGATGGATATTGTGCATTATATCCACCTTGGAAAACTACATCCATATATCCTTTAAAGACTAAAAGAAAGCTGCCTTGAAAAAATTCTGAAGAAACTTAGCTCAAACCCTAAATTTGTTGGTCAACACTTTTATCCAATTATATACCCGTGCTGATGGCAGGTTGCACATTATAGCCTAGTGTTGTTAATGCTCTTCTGATTGGAAAACTACATTGAACCCTTTCTGGCAGTGTTTCCTTAAATGGAGGAGAATCTTCGAGATCTAGAAGTTTCTAAGACGACGAGCTAGATATTGTTCGATGGAGAAATGGTCAAGCTGTCTCATTTTGAGCCCTTGATATTATCAATAGGGGATTATCCCTTGAGAAGTGGGTCTTACTCCTTCTTTCATGGACTCCTAACTCTCTCTCCCTTCCTATAAATTGATTCCCATCCCTCCAGTACTAGTTGGTCATTGTTGGGTTGGTCTGATCATTGATCATTTGCATCCCCATGTTGTGTTAATTCCTAAATTACCATTCAGGAGAAGGATCACTTGAAGAGTGTCGGCTTGGAATAAGACTACAAAAAAGGGAGGCCTCCAACATCAAGGCCACAGTTGTAAGCTTCCTCTTTGATATTATCAATAACACATCTGATTTTTCACTTTCTACATTTGTTTGGATATCCATACAAGTAGCATAATGCTCCTTGATCTGTTAGGTAGTTGATCTTCAATGTATGCTTTGTATTGGATCAAGTTTGTTGCTTTCTCTTGATCTCCTACACGTATTCGAATGCCACAAGTAGCAAGGATCGAGCCTGAAGGATTGTGGATCAGGGCCTTAATCAAAGGGTTTAACATAACATTAGGAGGAGGTAGGTCCTTTTCCCTTTCTCATCCTGCTTCAAATATGTAATACTAAAGTGAACATTAGATAGTCTCATATGTTTCTAGACCCACTCTAGGGCTACGTATATCGCCTTTGTCCGCAGAGGGGATTGTCTTCACAAAAATCAATTTTAACTTTAATAACTAGATATTATCTTTGTAGAACTAAGCAAAATTTAAACCTTTGACTCTACTCCATGGAAATGATGCCAATTAATATTGTTCCTTAAGATGTTCCTAGATATTTATAAATTATGCGAAGGCATCATTGACCAACTTTGGGCCTCAAGTTGGCTCTTGGGCCATAGTGGGTTCCCTTAACTATTAACAATAGTTGGTCGTCTACTATCACTAAGTAGAAGTGTGTTCCTTTCAAATCATAATTCCATATTTATATTGAAAAGGATGACAAACAAGGTTAAGGAAAATCAATTAGACTAGGATAAAAACACTACAAATATCTCATACTATAGGCATTTCCATTGGGCATAGAGTCTCATTTAATGACACATAATAATTGATAATGGAAGGTGGAAGAAAGTAAGGAAAAGAATAAATCCTAGACCTGGTAATGAGTAAGGAAACCACTAAAATATTGAACTGAAGAAAGGTGATTTTGCTCAGCATTTATACATGAATCCAACAAATGAGAATTGTTGGTTATATTGGGCATGTTCTGAGAAAAAATGGTGAATTTAGCTGATAAACACATCAATATGTAATTTGCATATATTTGTTGAAAATAAACATATAGTAATAGAAGTAGTAACAAGTTGCTTCCTACAAAACCTTCAAATTGATTGTAGATTTCAATGATAAATCAAGAACGTAGATGAAATTTTAAGAATCTTAGCATGGGAAAAAAAGAAAACAAGGCTCTATATAAACAAGATGTGAATTTAATGGATGATTCCCTTGATTTTTAATTTTTATTTATTTATTTATTTTTATTTTTTTTATCGAGGAAGACTCTTAGGATTTATTTACAAAACGTAGTCCTCTCTCTTTGCAAAAATTACTCTTGACCCCTCCTCCTCGAAGCCTTCGACTACAACATATGCTCTTGTACTGTTGAAAATGGAAATAAGAAATATTGAAATTGGCATCAAAAGGGATTCTAATTTAATTTTCCTTTAATTAAATTAGAAGGAAATTGTAATTCCACATCACATGAGAACTTGTATGAGCTAACTGAGTTTGGAAGACTTATTTAGCTCAATCAATTTGATTTGGGGTTAAAACTGGAGGCATGTAGATTTCACTCTTAGTTTCAGGGGGTCTAGTTGCAGTTTATTTTGAGTTGTAATATTTTAACTTAATTATTTGAGTTAAAATCAATTTAACTAGTTCTAACTAATAGATGAGATAGTGAGAGGTCCAGTGAATTAAATATAATTTAATTCACATGTAGTGGTCAATCAGATAACTGATAATTCACAATAAATAGTTGTCACATGTCAGTTCTAAGGAAGACCTAGTTGAGATTGGAGTTAAAGGGAAGTATACCATCAACTGTATAATTAGAAAATTGTATAGGTCATGCATGAGGTCATAAGGATGCCTTGGATGTATTGCAAAACCAATTATTGGTAATTTTATAATAAATAGGGGCTCAATTCCCTCAAGAATGCATGAGAAAGGCTGGTCAGACAAGGGCAAGGAACTGGTTAAGTATTGGACCAACCTTGCTTAGATCAATGTGAGACAATTAGAGATAGTGTAAAGATCTCTCAAGCCTGAGAGAAGAATTTTATTGTTTTAGGTTATTGACTTTATGAAATGTAAAGATAGAAGTGTTTTTAGCTAAGTCTTTCCCTAAATGTGATCGATATTATTTCTCTTTCTTGTTCCTGTGATTGTGCAATCGAAATTGGATTTCTACAATTTGTAGAATATATTCAAGTATTTGGTTATAGAATATTACAAGATTAGTTCAACATATGTGGATTTTATACATGGTATTAGAGGAGGAATCACAATAGAGGAGAATAATATGAGTTTGTTTTGAACATGTGAATCAAATTTGCAGATTTATTCTTTAGGACTAGAAACATATCAAGATGTCTTTCTATGGATTCAGAATCAAATATTCCATTGAGGGTAGTTCAAATTACATAGCTTGGAAGGACATGATGGAGGCAGTTTTGGACGAAAAAAAACTGAAGGAATTCATAAAAAATGATATTCCCCATCCTACAACAGCAGATGCCCAAAATGTTGATGCATGGAAGAAGAATGTAGAAAAGGAGAGAAGGATTCTGTTAGAAGGAGTTTGATATCATATTGTCTCAAACCTCCATGGAAATGCAACTCCATATGATATACAGAAGGCCTTAACATATCTGTTTCAGAATAAAAATGATCACATGAAGTTGGTGCTGAAGGACAAGCTCAAAAAAATCAAGATGGATGATGGCAAGACAATACTAGAATACTTGACGAAGTTAACTCAATGTTGAGATGATCTTGGAAGTGTTTGTGTTACCATTCCCAAGGATGATATGGTGATCCTAACACTTCTAGGCCTTCCCAAGAGCTAGAAAAACTACCATCATTCAATAAATAAGAGGGAGAATTTACCATAGTAGGAGTGATTGGGGTCTGACTTGGTGCAAGAAGAGATTCGGTAGAACACCAGAGACAAGACCTCTTCCAAAGAAAAAGAAGAAGATTTTTCATTAGTGAAAAAAGGAAATAAATCCAGGGGAAAGAAGTCCCAAGGTGAAGAGGGAAAGAATAAATACTTATCCAACATCAATATTTTTCACTGTCATGAGTTCTGGAACTATGACATCAAATATTTTAGTCTAGGGAGAATGAAAAAACAAAAATTGCAAAAATTCATAAAACTTAAAGGTCAAAGTATCTTACTTGTAGCATCCCATTGCTCACCCTTAAGAAGCACGAGCTCGGGATCATTGCAGAAATCCATCCCTGCATAAGGATACTCGTCGATCATGATGATATATCTTCATATCCATCCAAAGAAGGCTAGTGAAAAGCTTATTGCTAATGGACCTACGTATCTAGCCATGTGGTCTATCCACCTCCTCATCCGTGGGACTGTCAAATCGAAGGGCTTAAGTATAATCCTCTAAGGCTACAGTAATGGTACCTGCTCTAAAGCAAAAGAGACCAAGATGGCACCATAGCTGAATTTCTTCCACTTCCCCTCTTCTTTATTAAGTTGTTCCTTCAAATTGACCAAGACACTTTCACTCCAGTTGAATACTGTCGGTGCTAGAAATTCTACCCCGTACTACATGTATGATCTGCTTTCCACACGCAATGTCAAGCTGCCTGCCAATCTTGCTATGATGAACAAGATCATTCTCAAAGGTAGTTGGGTCACATCCTTTATGTTAATATTTCCATCCCTAGTAGGTACAACTCGAGGTCTGCAATAGGTATGGATGTAATATTTCACCGTTTCAACACCACTTCTTCCACCTAGAAGAGAGATGGGGTAACCTCACTTTGAAAATCATGTTAGAAAGTAAATATCATCTACCTGTATTGTAATTAGATTCTCCCCAACCCTGAATGCCTATGCCTGAACATCCCATGAATTCACAAGGTAATTTAACAACTTTGTTTGTTGCCTCATACGAGGAAGCCAAAATATTTTTAACAACGTGCAGTTTCTAAGCACCTGCATGGTAGCAGGATCATTTGAGGCATCCATGTGTTGTGCTTCATACTCTCTTTCTATCTAGATAAATGAAATTTTGTGATAATGGGTACCTGAAACATCAACAAAAGACTCATTATACTCTTTTCCATGTGTTATCACTCCCCCTGTTTCCCAAGGCTAAGAATGGAACTGGATGAGGTGACCACAAAACAACCTTTAGGTCAAGTAGATAACCCTACAAAATTCAGAGAGGGCTCTCTCAATGTCACTTTATAGCCAATGATATGACTGGATATATAATTATCTTAGGCTAGTTATGATTCTAAGTAGATTAGGGTTTTGTTTGTTTGAAGTTTTTGTGGGATATGAATGGAAGTCAAAGAACTAGGTCTAGGGTTTAGGTCTGATTTCAAAGGTTAAGTTGCAGAAACAAGGATGAGGCTAGGTAGGTAAAATTAGGATCATACTTAATTTGTCATTGTGTATAGGGTTTTAAAAGAGAAAGATTCAAAATGATCATGTTAAATGAATTCATTCATTAGAAGATTAGACACATCCATGAAAATTTTGTTAAACAAAGAAAAGAAAGAAATGATTTATGTTCATAGACTCATAAGATTAACTTTTATAAGCATACATGTGATGGAAAGCTAACATAAAATTTAATTTGATGAAATAAAAGAGAAGAAACAATGCTCAAATACCTCTAAAGTCCCAAGATTATAGCTGCAACATTCTTTTATTTCACTGAAAAAGGGTTTGTACAATAGCTCCACTACAAAAAACAACTATCCAACCCTTAAAATGACTTGATTTGGACTACATATAGAAGTTAGAAGTCATGAAACCTCATTGGGTCGAAATCTGATCCAAAACACATCATAAATGTATTATATGAGTCATTACCTAGAATTTAGGGAAGTTAGAAACCATTCCCTCAAATTTAGCTAATAACTAGGAGTTCATGTATCTTGGATTAATTACATCATTCCTTCATAAATAGAGGCAAAAAAAACTCTCCTACAAAAAATACACCTCATGGGACAAATAAAACTTTAATTTTGGAGTTTTTTGGCTTGACAACTATCCAAGGAAATCCAATGACAGAAGCGTCGCGCCTCCCAGCAGAAGCGTCATACCTCCCAGTAGAAGCGTCACGCCACTTTGGAGCTAATTTTGACAGAATTTTAAGTTCCCATTTCAAAATCTAAGAGTTAGGCTAGGTAGTCTTATGTGTATTCTTTCCATTTCACCCTCAAAACTGAGAAAATACCCCCTAGAAGGCCTTTAAAAACTGATTCTCCCAACCTGACTCCAGAAGCACCATGCAGAGGAAAAATATGTGGGAGAAGCATGAAAAAAGTGATGTTTTTTTGCATTTTTCTTCAAAATGGGAGGATTACAAACCAACCTGAGTCATATCTATGATTTAGAGGTAAAAAGTCATCCAACCATATAAATTTTCCTCCATTTATATGCCATGAGAAAAAGCGTAGCGCCACTACACGACGCTTCTGTAATGACTCAATTTCCAGAATTTTGAAAAAATGACCAAAAATACAAAATAAATGTTCAAAATCCTCCAAACTTTGTTTCATAGCATCGTGGGATGATGTTGTGAAACCAGCTCCAAAAGTAGAATAAAAGAGATATCAACGCCTTAGAAATAAGCCACTTCGAGGGGGAAACCTCCAATACATTACATCAATGAACAATTATTGGATGATACAAATGACCATATAGGAGTCCATGGGGCCACAATATAATCCTAGTGGGGCCACAATGTAATCCTAGCCGACCTAACAATAATAATGTAAGGGCACAATAATAACAATATGGGGGTTACGGGGGTACAATAATAACAATAAGGGGGGCTACACTAACATAATAAGGGGCTATACTATTAATATAGGGACTTAACATGCCCCTCTCCTTCAAACAAGTGTTGTCCTCAACGCTTGATTATTTCTTGATGCTTCTGTATAAAATTCTCATCCTCCCATGTGGAATCTTCTACAAGAAAGTTATTCCACTTGCTGAGATACTCTAAAATTGATCGTACTTGTCGAGTTATTTTTTCTGTGACTGCTTCAGAACTTCTTTCGATGTGATGTTGATATTCTTGTTGTTTCATTAGATTCTGCACCAAAGTTAGGTTATCCTTTGAGAGTTGGAGAACTTGTTGTTGATGCTCGATGTCATATTCCACTAATTTATCATCCATATTAGCTATTATTTTATCCTTCAAAACATCCAAATTAGCCTCCATTTCTTCTTTTAAACCATCTATGTCAGCTTCGGTTGCTCTTCGTAAGATCGAAATTTGTTGCACTTGGTACCGTAATTTTGATATCTCATATTGCAATTCTTCCTCTTCATGCGTCATAGTATAGCTTTTTGAGGGCTTAATGGGTATGGAATTATTTTTTGGAGGCATTATAGAACCCAATACTGATAAAAATTCTAAAATATGCCCTTGGAATCACTTCAAAATGCTTTTTCAAACAAACGTTATGCAATTTTAAAAACCAAATACACACCTTTTTCTTCATTTTGGGGAGCTCGATATTGAAACTAAATTATCTCTGTGATTTCAGATTTTCAATATCTAAAAAAGAAGGGGAATCATCCCACGGAATCCTCTTTCAAACATCACGAGTCTGCTGAATTTGGATTCTTCAAGACAAAGTTATGTCCAATCTCCCACAATGACCTAATTATGGACTGGTTCAGTAGAACGAACCTGTATGACTTTCCATGTGTCACTGTTTTCTCCTTTGGCTCTGAAATTGATAGATATGAAACTAAAATCCATTTAGTTCAAGCTAATTTTTACATAATTCCAATCTGATGCTCAGAGAGAGAGTTATGAGGATTTTCCCACGATAACCTATTTGCAATGAAATTCGGGAGCCTGAAAAAGACCTAAATTCCACGGATCATATCTCTGAAAATATTGTGAACCAAGCTCTAAAATTTTGTGAAAATGTTACTCCGGATGTCGGCTTCGCTCTCTAAAATGTTTAGCTTCTGAATCTTTGTAGAAAAAACGTTATAGCGAAAATTTCGTGATGACCTTTTTAGGTTAAATTCAGGAGCCTACAAAAAGCCCTAACTTCCACAAATCATATCGCCACAAATATTGCATACCAAGCTCTGAAATTTTGTGAAGATGTTCCTCCGGAATTTGGCTTTGCACTATAAAAATATCAGCTTCTGAACCTTCATAGAAAAAAATTTATAGCGAAAATTCCACGATGACTTGTTTGGAGCAGCAAAACCCTAGAATCCAAAGCTCTAATACCAAATGTTGTGAAACCAGCTCCAAAAATAGAAGAAAAGAGAGATCAACACCTTAGAAATGAGCCACTTCGAGGGGGCAACCTCCAATACATTACATAAATGAACAATTCTTGGATGATACAATTTACAAAACCTCCTTTTCTATATATAGGAGTCCATGGGGCCATAATGTAATCCTAGTGGGCCACAATGTAATCCTAGCCGACCTAACAATAATAATTTAAGGGCACAATAATAACAAAATGGGGGTTACAAGGGTACAATAATAACAATAAGGGGGGCTACACTAACATAATAAGGGGCTACACTATTAATATAGGGACTTAACATATGATGGGATAAACAAATAAGGAGGACTCATCAAGCATATGAAAATTTTCCTTCTCCTTAAGCTTCATTAGGGTTTCCTTAAGCTTCTTTCTCAAATTATTCACCCTCACCTTGGCGATTTGATTCTTTTTTAAATAATGCCTTTCCATATGCCTCTAAAGGTTGTTATCTCTTTCTGCCTTCTTCAACAGTTTATCAAGATGAATTTTTACCTTATCAAGCCACAACCCTTTATATTTTTCAATTTTGACAGCTATCATTTCATCAAAGGTTAACTAAGCTAATGTTGGAGATGGCTTTTTTTCTTATTCTTTTTGCTTAGTTAACCCTCTTGTTCTTTCCCTCCTAGGCTTTGATTCAACCTCTATGTCCTTCAGCTACTCAACACCCACCACTTATTTTCATTTACCCTTGTCTCCCTCAGTACTAGCCTTTGGTTTGCTTTGGAGGAGTTGTTTTACCTTCAGCTACATGTTTTCTTGCTGTAGGAAGGTAATCAAGAAGTTTTCCTTTGAGAGGTTGTTCCTCAACTCTTCCATCTCTACATATTTTTCCCTTATGATCTCCTTAGCTGTCTTGTCCTTTACTTTATCTACTATGCCAACATCCATGGGCACTTTTTCTTCATGCTGCTACAATGGTGACTCATCCTCATGCATGAGTGGCTCACTATCATGACTAGGTGGTTGCTCTACGATTTGTCTTTGTTCTGCTGTGGTATCAGGTGCAAATACATATTTGATGGTCTTAGGAAAAAAAACCATCCTCTTTCCTTTCTCAAAGGTTTGAGTGATCTCAACCCTAGGCGCCTCTGATATCTTTACTTGCCTACTTGAAGAGCCAACCTCTTTTTGCTATGCTGGTGCTGTTAGTGTGCTATGGATGATGGATGGACTAGTAGTAGGTGCTGATTCAAATTTCTCCATGAAAGTTTCCCAAGACATATTGATTGCTGAAACATGGTGCAAAACAATAAGCTTGATCAAGTCATGGTGGAACAAAGTAGGATGATGATCTCTACCTTTTCTCTGTACCTTTTCAGTGAAGTGCATCAATAACCTGACATGGTACTGGTACAACCTTGAAAGTGTCCCTTCAAATGTAAAATATTTGATAATTAACTTCATCAAAGGGGAATATTTATCAAGTAAACTTCTGAAAGGGAAGATATGCTCAAGAGCATCTTTACAATGAGGTTTCAGGAACATTTTGTAGTTTTCAAGGTCCAATTCCATCCCTTTGATCCAAATTTCTCCATGGTTCGGGATACCTGTTGCTGAAGCAATGAAATCAGATGATATGGTAAACTCAATTCGTGCTATGATGACCTTGTCTCTCCTCAATCTATTGGAAAAAATTCTTTTCAATTGAGCATGACATCCTACCTCCTTGATCCTCTCACAAAACCTCAAACAACCACTATTTTCAAAACATCTCTTGGCAAAAGGAGAGACATTTATTTCTTACAAGCTAGATGGCTTAAACCTGGAATGGTGGCCTCTCTTATGAATCTTATTTTCTCCCTCCATGTTTTTTTTCAATAATATGAAACCCTAGCTATATGAAATAGGTAGGGGAGGTGTAGAATTAGGAAAATAGGGGATGGAGGTAGGGTGGTTTTAGGGGAAAAAATGGGGTGCAAAGAAGCCAGGGAAAAATAACTAAAAAATTTTGGAGGTAGGGTGATGATTTGGCAATAGGCTGCAAGTGAAATTTCTTGAAATGGGCATGAGGAAGGTGCCTAAAAGGTTAAAACACATGGATTTCCTAGTTTTTTGCCAAAATGTAGTGAAAATTAGGGTTTTAGTGAAATTGATGGAAAAGAGGGTTGTGAGTGATAGGAGATGTTAGGGTATGGTGTATGAATGTTGTATTAAGGTTGTATATGACTAGATTAGGTTTTTATTAGCTGAAACAATCCAAGTGTGAAAAACACCAAAAATGTAGTGGAGATAACCTAATGAAGGAAACCACTCATTTTCTCATGAATTTTGACTTAAGAGAGGTAGGAAGGGTGTCCACTTACTGTTTAGGAGGTGTATGAACCCTTGTACAGTGGTTTTTAACCTTGGAGAACTGATTTGAAGCTCATATGCCAAAAATGTAGCACATGCCAAAAACGTAGCGTACCACCTGCACAACACCTCCAAAAGCGTAGCGCAACACCTCTAGAAGCTTAGCAAGAGAAATTTGGCACAAATTTGCTTGTTTTTCTTCAACCCTTGGAAACTATGGAGTATGACGGTGAGAAGGGAGGATCTCTATCGAACATCAAAGGATAAAATGAGTTGAAAAATCCTCTTTTTCCTTTTATAAAAATCACAAATTTGATTTTTGTCTTCTAGTGAAATCTTATAAATTTTTTGAAGTTTTTTTTTTTTTTTAAATCAAGAAACACACTTTATTTGAGGAAAGACAAACTGCCTTTACTTACTTCCCTATCTTTTCTTACTCCCTATGTAAATGACTTGTATGGTGAAAATGTGGTTTTGTTCACCTTCTTTCATGACACAATTGACTCTTATGGTGGTGAAACAGATGAGACCTAGAGTCTGACCTAAATGAAGGTGTGGTGAAGGACCTAAGACTCTAGATGATAAATGGATGACATCACCTCTGAGATGATTATGACCATTAATGTAGTGAAGGGAGCAACATTTTAGACCTTGACATATTTAGTGAGCAAAATTTTATTTGAAAACTAACTTGAAACATGACATTTTGACCTAGGACTACTAGTAAGTAAACCAGAGAGAGTAAATTTGATCACTAAAAATTTGGACGCTAACATTGGCTCCAATTGGGGATGTAATCTCCTTCAGGAGGTGTCGAGAACACTGTAGATCAGGTAGCCTCATCCATTGGGCAATGGAGTAAACACTGGAAACTAAAAAAACTTTGACAAACTGAAATGATTACCTAAAACATAAAAATACTTTGACTCGAAGACTAGCTTGACTTTTTGAAATTTTAAAATAAAAACATCAGCTGATCATATAATTCTCATAGCCTTCTCCCCGAGCTTCACACTTATGCAACAACTTCCTTATCCTTTGACAGCAAATAAAAGTGATATTTACAATGAAAGTGAACATTTTTCTTCAAGATTAGGTAAGGTAATGTTTGAGGAACCTACCATTCACCGGTCCTCTCAGAATTTCCTGCCCATCAAGATCTTCTAACAAAAATGCCTTATTACCCCTGAATTTTGTAATCTTGTATGGACCTTTCCATAGGTTATGAGACTTACCATGCTTACCTTTGTCTTCATTTTGGGCATCCCATCACAGAACAACATCTCCTAACTTGAAATCATTAGCTTTGGTCTTCTTGTAATAGATCTTCTTGATTTTCCCATGAAGTTTTGAAGTGTGATTGAAAACTTCTTCTCTTGACTTCTGCAAAGGAATCATTTGACTAATTCTTCGCTGAATATCATTTGGCTCACTGTCAATCTCTTGCAGAATTTTCATCACCAGTACTGCTAGAGAAGTGGGAAAATTTGTGTCGAAATCCTACACTAACTAAAAGGGTGGCATACTGATTGATCTCTTCATGCTAACTATATTTGGCCATAGAGAATTTATGAGCTTCTTATGCCAATTTCTTTTGTTCTCTTGCAAAAATTTCTTGATTATGTTCACTAATGATTTGTTAGAAGATTCAGCTAACCCATTGCTTTGAGGATAGTATGTTTTATAATTCCCAAGTCTTATGTGATATTTATCACAAAAGTCAATCATCTTTTTTGAATTGAAGGCGGCTGCATTGTCACTGATAATTTTTTGTGGGAAGCCAAAACGAGACAAGATATTACTCTCCAAAAACTGAATAAATGATGGTGTATGTAGCTTGCCTCATGAGGATGGATTCAATCCACTTTGTGAAGTAATAAATGGAAATGAGTATCCACTTATGCTACGCTGATGATGGAGGATGGATCTCACCAATGAAATCAAGACCCCATTGCTGGAAGGGTGCTTGAACTGCAATTGGTTTCAAGGGAAGTGGCAATAGTTTTCTTTTTCCCTGAAAAATTTGACACTCATGAAAGCTCATGACAATCTTATAAACATTGGAAAACAAGCTTGGCCAATAAAATCCAGCCCTTAGTATCTTGTTTGTTGTAGTCTTTTAGAAACGATGACTACCAAAATGGCCTTTATTAAAGTCTTTCATCACCTTATCAACTTCTCCTTCTACCAAACAATTCAACAAAATTCCATGAGAGTATTTCCAATACAAAAAATTATTAAGAATGAAATACCTAATAGCCTTCAACTTCAGAGATATACCTTTAATAATAGGCAAGCCAGCAGGACGATTCAAATGTTGCAACACATGAATAATATCCGCATACCATGGTGATGAAGAAAAAATTTCAGATACCTGAGGTAATGGATCAACCTCTTGCTCCTCAGATAATGGAACAATAAAATTGATGTCCAAGGAATGCAAGTTTGAGTCCTCCATGAGCTTATCCAAGCCTTGTCCCTTGATCAGATTTGTAGGTTGGATTTCCAAGTCATACTCCAACATGACAACTATCCATTTGTCACGCCGACCTTCAGGATCATTCTGTGTGAGCACATATTTGACAACAATGTTTGGGACATATTCAAGAACATGAGAGTGAATAATATACACCCGGAAGTCCTTCAATGCTTTAACTAGTGCTAAGGCCCATTTCTTAATGATATTTTACTTCAAGGTTGTGTCTCTTATGATTCTACTGAAGAAGGAAATGAACTACTCTATTTTTTTATCTTTCTTTTGCATGAGGACAACATCTATAGTATGTTCAGAAGCAAAGGAAAAGATGATAAAATCAAGTGTATAATCAGGGTTGATAAGTATAGGAGCATGAGATAAGGAAAACTTAACTTGATTGAATCATTGCTTTGCCTCATTGGACCACTTCACCTCGCTATATTTCTTCAACATATCAACAATTTCTCTTAAATGTTCAACAATGTTAGAAATAAAACTTCTCAATAAGTTGATTTTACCATTGAATGATTGGATTTATTTCTTGCTTCTAGGATAGCCCAAATTCTGAATTGCCTCAATCCTTGATGGATATATTCGGATGTCATCTTTAGATATGATATGACTAATCAATTTCTCTTCTTCCATGGTGAACAAGGTATTCTTTGGATTCAGCAATATGCCAAATTTTCTACATTTATGAAAAATTGCCTTCAAATGCTATAAGTGTTCTTCATCCATCTTAGAAACAATTGTGATGTCATCAAGATAAATGAGCAAAAAGACATATTTTTCGTTGTCAAAGGTGATATCCATCGCTTGTTGAAAATTTTCTCCTGCATTCTTCAATCCAAGGGGAATTTTAGCATACATAAAAGTACCCCATGGTGTTGTAAAGGTTGTCTTTTCTTGATTATCCGAATGAACTAAAATCTGATTGTACCCAGAATATCCATCCAACAATGAAAGTTTGGAAGAACCAACCACCATTTGCAGAATATGATCCATCTTTGGAAATGGGTAGTTGTCTTTCAACGATAATTTATTTAGATTTCTGAAATATATGCACAAGAGAATCTCACCAGTCTTCTTTTTTACTGGCACTAAGTTCGACATCCAATTTGAAAAATGAAGAGGAACAATAATACCAGTATTGTACAACTTGTTCACATATTTTTGAATGGAGGGAAGCAACTTGGGATTCATTCTCCTTAATTTCTAGTGGAAATAATTCTGATCAGGATTTAAAGGAATGGTGTACTGAATTATGCTCTTATCATACACTTTCAGATTAGAATACTCCCATGAAAAAACATCATATGAGTGTTGTGTTTTTACCTTTCATTTCTGAGCTCAAGGATTTTGAAATCTTGACCATTTTGGGCTTTTCAAGAGTGCCAAGATTGAGGTCTTCCACTCCTACTTCTATTGGCAACATTGTCTGTTTCCGTGCAACATCATCTTGGTCAAAAATATCCTCCAAAGGCACAAGAAATATCGGAATGGAGTTATCTTTCAAATGAAGTACTTTCATTTCTACTGCTTGCATTTCTTGGCCATCTTAATAAAACTGATCATCCATTTGTGAACTCACAAACTCCTCTTCCGTCTACAAGAAGTTGCTGAATTGTTTGTCATCTTGGAAAACTTACCAATACTGAAAATTATCTAGAACAACATGGATATGTTTGACATTAATTTCATACTTATTTTTGGGATACAGCGGAATTTTGAACATGTTGGCTGAAGTGGAAATAGAATCAGCAATAACATTGTTGTCCCTTGGAATCAATGACAAAGTATACTCAGTGAAGGTATTGAGGATATCTAACACTACATTGTGGTAAGATCGCATTCTAGGATGCTTGGCTTGGTATTTCCCTTTTACTTGCTTTATTACCAATTCAAAGTATCCATACACAAAAATTTTCTTGGCACCTAATTTATTTAGAATTTTCAAACTGTTTATCAAAGCCTCATACTCTCCTTCATTGTTTAAACAATCAAATGCCAATTTTTAAGAAGAAATATGAACATTAGGAGGAAGGTTAAGTGGATGATTCATAGGGCTATGAATCCACACTCCAATTCCATCTCCTTCCTTACCTAAGGCTCCATCGAAATCCATGGCCCACAAACCATCTTCACCGAGAAGCTGCAATTTGGATGATTGATCATGACTAGATGCTTGAGAAATGTCTGTTGTACCAATAGGTTATGTTTCTTTCACTATTTCATCTATGTTTTTGGTTGATGCACTTAGCTACAAGCCACTTAGCATCCTTTCTTGTCTTTCTGCACTCAATCTTTAAAACAAAATTTGAAAATTCTGAATTTTTTGTTTTTTCTTCCATAAAAATTTCTGAAGATGCTGAACATTCATCATTGAATAAGATAAAAGACACTAAATCCATGTGAACAACATATATGGTGTGATTATTAGGCTTTTCTTTGCTAATTATCATGTATTTTATTTTATTTTCCTGGTATAGTTTTCTTAGCTGCCCAAAGATTGGTATTGTAGCATAGGAAAAGTTGAGCTACAAGGTGCCTCTAAGTTTTGCTCCCCATGACCGAGAGAACAACATTCCATATATGGGAGGGATATCAACTACAAAAACGTCCATGAGGAAATTCTTGGCTGGAATTTTCTCTAAAGATACCACTATATCTTTAATTAGGCCAAGACATTTAACCCTCCTTGAAACAAAATAGTAAAGGTCATGGTATGGTCTTGTGATATCCAAACCTATTTTGTCCATGATGGCTTTATGCATAAGGTTGTGAGATGCTCCGGAGTCAAGCATGGTGTTATGAAGGATAAAATCATGGATTTTGAGGCTAATATAAAAATGAGGTACCTCACTATCTTCTAAGTCACCATCAACAACAGGACCAAATAAAAGTTCCGGGTGATCATCACTCACATTGACCATATTAGACATATGATCTACCCTAAGAAACTTGGCTACTTGAAACTTATACTGGTCATTCTTGACTATTTCAGTTAAAGGAATGGAGACTTTCAGTTTTGAGATTTCATTTTCAAGACTAAAAAGTGTAGAATGTTTTTATACCTCTTTGGATGGTGCATATTTCTTCTCGAGCTAATATTTGTGTGCGATATGCTTTCTCTATCATCCATCTTGAACTTATTTATATTTATTATGATTTTTTTTTGAAGATTAATTTCCTTTCACATGATTAGGAACAACATGTCCTTTATCATTTCTCTAACTTGAACTAGCGGTCTCTTTATGATGAGCCTCTGTTTTTTTTTTTTTTTTGCTGACTTGAGATGATAGGTGTTATGGTCCTATAAATATAGGATTCATAATTTTTGAATTGAATTTTATAGTCTTGTAAATATATACATGCCTTGCTTTCTGCAAGTTTTTTTCCCATATTTTGAAAAAATAAAAAATAATAAAAAGCCAAAAAAAGGGTAAAAGGTCCTAAAAGAAAAATCAAAGGACTTAGAAAAATATAGACCCCAAAAGAAGAAAAAGGAAATAAGACCTGAAAGTGAGCAAGTCCAAATGCCACTACTTTTACTTTTTACTGCAAGAATAATCATTATGTGCAGAGTGTCAATAAATGCCATAATCCATGATCATTTAAACAGTTTAATCTTAACTTTTCATGTTTTCAATTTCATGTTCTAGATAAAGAATAAAGATTTGTCAAATAATTTAAAATTGACAAATTAGTAGATAGGTAGAGAATAATGAGGAGTTCAATAGTTTAATCTGAGCCCTCGGATGAAATAAGGTAGATCTAGATAGTTTTATGCTTGAAAGAAAAAAAATTTAAGGTTGCAAGCCTAAATGCACCTACAAAATGAAGAAAAAATGTTAGAAATAAAGTTGGGTAGGTAGAAAGCAGTGGAGAAAGCATGTAATAAAACATCATTGGGAAAAATCACTAATTTCTCCTCCCCTATAGGTATTCAATATTCTAAAATTTTAGTCAAAAAGGCTCAGAGAATTTCTCTAACTTTTGTTGGGACCGAACCCAAGGCTCGATGACTGATAAGTTAAAAATATTGAATTCCTACCTTAAACCTTCATTCATCAACATTTACCCTTCATTCATACATCAAAACCTTTTTTTCCTAAGTAAAGACACATTCTTACATGGTAAAATTGTAACCCTAAAATAATTAACTTCATTCCCTTCAAAATCATTCATACAACCCTCAAAATTACATTTATCCTACGTATTAGTGAAGTAATATAAAAGATGAGAAATGCTTTATTTTTATACTTTACTTAGAGATAATATGTGTTTTGTTTCCTTTTATTATCCCTTTATTCATATTAACATCTAACTTATTGTAGTAAATCGCTAAAAAAACCCTCTTGTATATATTAATTCCCCTATATCTAACTAAACCCCAAAAAACCCACTATCTTAAAAGTGTAGACCATAGTTTATTATCCCCACGTGCATAAAATAAAACCCTCGCCTATAAACCCTTTGGTCTAAACCTATCTCTATTGAAATACCATGCCCCTATAGTTTTTAAACTATTCAAAAGGTTAAAAAATATATAAATATAACTGCGCTCGTGTATGTATTATTTAAACATTTTTATAAATGTTTTAAATAAAAAATAGATTACATTAACCCCCCACCCCCGCCTATATTCATATAACCCAAGGTTTTGAATTAATTAAAATTTTTATTTATAAATTCAAAACCCATTGCCACATATACAAAAGGCTCGGTCCCACCTCCCATTACGATACACCTTCCCATCAGATCTCGACCATTCATGTTCAACTCTTAGATCCGACGGTTGACATCCAAAATCGCGTGGAAAAGATGTGCGATCATCCAAACACCAAAGCTGCACGAAATGGGTAGTTTCACACTTTTATCTCTCCTCCACACAGAAAATTCCTACTAGATCACATTTGATCCATCCCAAACCACTTACCACTTATAACCAATGCGATAATCGCCTATGGTTTTCTGCCTCACGCTCCAAACTTCCTCTAATCGAATATGACATGCGTTCAATGCCGATACTGTTTTAAGCCTAAAAAATAAGTAAAACTTCATATTGCATGCATTTGAACCCTTTTCTGCATTATCTATCCCTTTTCAATGCTTTTTCGACTCAAAAATTGAGCACTATTACACGATTTTCACACTCAAAGAACCTGAAAGCCATTGAAATTTTTGCCAAGAACACTGGAATCGTCCAATCAACTTCCAAAAAACCTTCAATAGACATTAGAAAAGCCTATTTGATGCCTCAGAAACCCTGTTTCAAGACCTAATACCTGTGAAAACAGGTATTCCTCAAGAAATTAACCTTCTCGTCATCAAAAAGAGCTATTTCTGTCAATATTGAACTTTGTGAAGCCCATTTCTCTACAGAAAGACCTTAATTACCTTAAAAGAGTGTATTTGTTGTAGAAACCCTTTGAAAGATTCAAATTCTTTTACCAATGCTCAAAATCATGAACTGTTACACTCAATTACTCAGTGCCAACAGATTTGAACCTCCACAGCCAGATCTCATTCCACAAGTATTTCCAAAGCCTTCAATCACCTCCTTGCAGACTAGGATTTTATTAACAATTATTTTGTTTTGCAGGTTATTGGCAAAAAATAATTTGGATAAGCAGTCTAATACTATTTAAGACCTGTTTACTCCAAGAATTTACAAGGAAATGAATTTTAATGATGTTTCTAACAAAAGATTCCAGGCAGCAGAATAGAAATAAATCATTTACACAGAGAAAGATAAATTTGCACAGTAAATGGTAAATAGATATGAAAACACATTCACCAACAACAATTAATTTCATCCAAAGTGAAAGTAAAAATAGTTAAAAGAACGGTAAGGTTAAAAGATGAAAATAGAGCATGAAGGGACATATTTACATAAATTTCTTGTTTAAGTCATTATTTTGTAGAAACTATTGTGACCAATCCAAGATGAATTTTGCAAACCTGAAGGAGGTTTATGTTCCTAATATGTCCATATACAAAAAAATATCTCACTTTTCTAACAGCCATTATGGATTTGGAAATATTAAACAATATTTGAAAGCACTATTTATAGAAAATTCCTATTAAGTCATCAGTTTGCAGAGAAGACTGTGGCCAATCAGAAATACATCATAAAAAACTGAAGGAGTTTTTTGTTCCTAAGTGACCCAGCTACAAAAACCTATCTCACGTTTTTCACAGTTATTACAAAATGAAAGATACATGCACAAATTTGCATCTTATTGTTCGGATTGTGGAAAACTCTGTTTTACACATCTTTTTGCAGAGCCTATTGTGAACAACTGGAGAAGAAGTTTAGGGAAATGAGAGAGGTTTATGTCAAAAAAATATTTATCTATAATAACATCTTTCACATTTTACATATATATTTTTTATTAAGAAATAAAAAGGTATCATTGGACCCAAAGTTTGGATAATTGCTGGATCATAATGCACAAAGAAAGGAGACAGTTAGTGACTTGGATGCCTCATCATCAACTAAGAGTTGAGATTAAATTCGAATTCTCCTCTTTGTCATCACCTATCCATAAAAAATAGTTCCAAATAGATGCATTAGTTTTGAGTGTTCTTTACTTAAGTTCTATTTATGTAAAACAATTGGAGATATTTGTAAACCAATCTTGATATTGTTTCAAGATATTCTAGTTTAGAATTTGTATAAATACTTCACTCTTTGAAGTATTTTGGTGGAATAAAATGGTTGGGATTGTTATAGTCATTTCTTCTTGTACTTTAAAGCTTTTGTGTGTCAAAAATTTGAGTAACAGGTTGGATCAAAGAAAATTGGCATCATACTTCAGGATTCCTGTGATGAGCTATTTGGAGTGAAGTATTTTCTTCACTTGTCATTGTTTCCTTTCTTTGTTACATACATCCATTTATGTTTATGCTAAATCTGAATGTATAACTAGGAGTATTAATACAGGATATGTTAATAGCACCCTGTTTTTAACTAGTTATCATTTATATGTTTTCCTCTGGTCTCCAGTGTAGGGAATTCTTAATTTCTCCCTCTCTCGTTTGACCTCTCCTACTACTTCCCTTTTTCGGATTTAAGGATTCTTAAGTTCCCTTTATCCCAATCATACCACCTCACAAAAACAACTTTCCAAGATCTCCAAGGGTTATCTATCTTGCCCTGGAGACATTTGACCTTTTTTTCCCTTGATCCAAGTCTTGTTTACTTGATTTTGACTCCATAGCCCAATGGACAAATAGATTTTCCACTATCCATCCTTTCAAGTGATTTTTCACACCAAATATACCAAAACAAAATCAAAGCTACACTTTCATAACTAGCCTAATATTTACAAATTAAAACAAAGTTAAACTTTAAAGAGAGAGCCCTCTCTGAACCCAAGGAAGGCTAGATCCTAGAGTTTGAAGCTGGTTTGTGGTTACCTCGGTGAGTTCTTGCTTGAACCTAGAGAAATTACTAAGTGATAACATTACTGGCAACCATACTAGGGAAGACTAACATTTTCTTCAGAAATATTTTACAGGTTCAGATCTGATCTATGATGGTGGACAATGATCATATATATATAAGTTAAAATCATCTACCTGACGACTCCATTGTCCAAGATCCAGAACTTCAAAATTCAAAAGAAACACTATAACCAAAAAATATATATATTCTAAATCATTTATGGTGATACAAGATGACAGGGTATGTGGCAAACCTTTCATCTCATGAGGTTTTCAATGAATTCAGGGATGGGTTATTAGAATTTCAGCTTGATGAGGATTTTCTAAAAGTTGTCTTTCTTCTTTTGAAATCAAGAAAATATTCTCCTAAAATTAAATATGTGTTCTTGAGTTAGTTTCTAAAAAATATGAAAATGGAATTAAGCTTTTGCATTCTCAAATTCAGTCTTATGATTTCCGAGATCCTAAAGAATTCTTGTAAAATCTTCCTTCTCAAAAGAAAGAGGAAATTGTACTACCTTTTGACTTGTAGATTGAGGATGATCATGCTTTCAAGTAAAATACTAAAGAAATAGTTTCAGGGTTTAATATTGAGGATACAACTAATCAATTGGTCATTGAAGGCCTAGAAGCACAAATCATACATTATACTTTTGATGATCCTATAGAAAATTATATGGAGACTATTTTTAGCTCAAGTCTGCAAACATGTTTTATCTATGAGGATCAAATAGATCAGCAATTTCCATTACACATCATATCTTTGATTATGAAGACACATGATCAAGTTATACTTCCAATTTTGATGACAATAAGTCAAATTATCCATTCATTTCGACAACTACTTGACTGGCTTCATTGGCATTTTTGTATTACCCGATTCAATAAGATTATCAGTAGATTAGAGTAGGTAGATGAGTGAAAATAAGCTCAGAATTCTAAGCATCTTTTCAGTTTTTAGTTTTCAGCTAGTCTTGAAATAATTCATTAAGATTTGAAGCCAAGGAAAAGGCCCTAAAATATTGATGATTCAATAGTTTAGTTTGAAGGTTGCAACACCTTTTAGTCTCAAATCATATTTCAGTTTGCATAAAAAGGTGTAAATTCAGTTTGAGAGTTTCAGTCACAGAGATTTTATAACAAAGTAAATGCATGTTTGGGATTGGCTCAAAGGATCAGGCTACTAGTCTACGGTGTTCTTGATATCTCACAAGGAGATGCCATCCGCATGTGAAGTCGTTGTTAGGGTCCTGTAAATATAGGATTCATAATTTTTGAATTGAATTTGATAGTCTTGTAAATATTTACATACCTTGCTTTCTGCAAGTTGTTTTCCCATATTTTGAAAAATGAAAAATAATAAAAAGCCAAAAAAAGGTTAAAAAGTCCTAAAAGAAAAATCAAAGGACTTAGAAAAATATAGACCCCAAAATAAGAAAAAGGAAATAAGACCTGAAAGTGAGAAAGTCCAAAAGCCACTAATTTTACTTTTTACTGCAAGAATAATGATTATGTGCAAAGTGTCAATAAATTCCATAATCCATGATCAATTAAACAGTTTAATCTTAACTTTTCATGTTTTCAATTTCATGTTCTAGATAGAGAATAAAGATTTGTCAAACAGTTAACTTGACAAATCAGTAGATAGTTATAGAATAATGAGGATCTCAATAGTTTAACCTAAGCCCTTAGATGAAATAAGGTAGATCTAGATAGTTTTATGCTTTTAAAGAAAAATGTTTTAAGGTTGCAAGCCTAAATGCACCTACAAAATGAAAAAAAAATGTTAGAAATAAAGTTGGGTAGGTAGAAAGCAGTGGAGCAAGCATGTCATAAAACATCATCAGGAAAAATGACTAATTTCCCCTCTCCTATAGGTATTCAATATTCTAAACTTTTAGTCAAAAAGGCTCAGAGCATTTCTCTAACTTTTGTTGGGACCAGACCCAAGGCTCGATGACTGATAAGTTAAAAATGTTGAATTCCTACCTTAAACCCTCATTCATCAACATTTACCCTTAATTCATACATCAAAACCCTTTTTTCCTAAGTAAATACACATTCTTACTTAGTAAAATTATAACCCTAAAATAATTAACTTCATTCCCTTCAAAATCATTCATAAAACCCTCAAAATTACATTTATCCTAAGTATTATTGAAGTAATATAAAAGATGAGCAATTCTTTATTTTTATACTTTACTTAGAGATAATATGTGTTTTGTTTCCTTTTACCATCCCTTTATTCATATTAACATCTAACTTATTTTAGTAAATCCCTAAAAATTCCCTCCCGTATATATTAATTCCCCTATATCAAAACAAACCCCAAAAAACCCACTATTTTAAAAGTTTAGACCATAGTTTATTATCCCCACGTGCATAAAATAAAAACCCTGCCTATAAACCCTTTGGTCTATACCTATATCTATTGAAATACCCCACCCCTATAGTTTTTAAACTATTCAAAAGGTTAAAAACTATATAAATATAAATGCGCCTGTGTATGTATTATTGAAACATTTTTATAAATGTTTTAAATAAAAAATACATTACATTACCCCCCCCTCCCCGCCTATATTCATATAACCCAAGGTTTTGAATTAATTAAAATGTTTATTTATAAAGTCAAACCCCATTTCTTCATATACAAAAATCCCGATCCCACCTCCCATTCCGATGCACCTTCCCATCAGAACTCGACCATTCGCGTTCAACTCTCAGATCCGACGGTTGACATCCAAAATCACGTGGAAAAGATACGCGATCATCCAAATACCAAAGCTTTGTGAAATGGGTGGTTTCTCACTTTTATCTCTCCTCCACCTGGAAAATTCCTACTGGATTGCAGTTGATCCATCCCAAACCACTTACCACTTATAACCAATGCGATAACTACCTATGGTTTTCTGCCTCACGCTCCAAACCGCCTCTGCTTGGATATGACATGCGTTCAATGCCAATATTGTTTTAAGCCTAAAACATTTTAAAAACTTCATATTGCATGCATTTGAACCCTTTTCTGCATTATATTTCCCTTTTCAAAGCTTTTCCGACTCAAAAATCGAGCGCCATTACACCATTTTCACACTCAAAGAACCCGAAAGCCATTGAAAATGTTGCCAAGAACACTGGAATCATTCAATCGACTTCCAAAAAACCTTCAATAGCCATTAGAAAAGCCTATCTGAAACCTCAAAAACCCTATTTCAAGACCTAATACCTGTGAAAACAGGTATTCCTCAAGAAATTAACCTTCTCGTCATCAAAAAGAGATATTTCTATCAATATTGAACTTTGTGAAGCCTATTTATTTACAAAAAGACCTTAATTACCTTCAAAGAGTGTATTTGTTGTAGAAACGCTTTGAAAGATTAAAATTATTTTACTAATGCTCAGAATCCCAAACTGTTACACTCAATTACTCAGTGCCAACATATTTGAACCTCAGCAGCGAGATCTCATTCCACAAGTATTTCCAAAGCCTTCAATCACCTCCTTGCAGACCAAGGTTTTATTAAAAATTGTCTTTTTTTGCAGGTTATTGGAAAAAAAATAATTTTGATAAGTAGTCTAATACTAGTTAAGACCTATTTACTCCAAGAATTTACAAGGAAATGAATTTTAATGATGTTTCTAACAAAATATTCCAGACAACAGAACAGAAATAAGTCATTTACACATAGAAAGATAAAATTGCACAGTAAATGGTAAATAGATATGAAAACACTTTCCCCAACAACAATGAAGTTCATCCAAAGTGAAAGTAAAAATAGTTAAAAGAATAGTAAAGTTAAAAGATGAAAACAAAGCATGAAGGGACATATTTGCAGAAATTTCCTGTTTATGTCAGTGTTTTGCAGAAACTATTGTGGCCAATCCAAGATGAATTTTTCAAAACTGAAGGAGGTTTATGTTCCTAAGATGTCCATCTAAAAAAACCTCTCTCACGTTTCTAACAACCATTATGGATTTGGAAATAATAAACAATATTTGAAAGCACTTTTTACAGAAAATTCTTGTTAAGTCATCAGTTTGCAGAGAAGATGGTGGCCAATCAAAAATACATCTTACAAAATTGAAGGAGGTTTTTGTTCCTAAGATACCCATATACAAAAAATATCTCACTGTTTGCACAGGTATTACAGAATGAGAGATACATGCACATATTTACAGCCTATATTTCAGACTGTGTAAAACGTTGTTTTACACATCTTTTGCAGAGCCTATTGCGAACAACTGGAAAAGAATTTTAGGGAATGGATAGAGGAATATCTCAAAAACATATTTATATACAATAATGTCTTTCAATTTTTACATATCTATTTCGGATTAAGAAATACAAAGGTATCATTGGACCCAAAGTTTGGAGAATTGTTGGAGCAGAATGCACAAAGAAAGGAGACAGATAGTGACTTGGATGCCTCATCATCAACTAAGAGTTGAGATCAAATTCGAATTCTCCTCTTTGTCGTCACCTATCCATAAAAAATAGTGCCAAATAGATGCATTAGTTTTGAGTGTCCTTTACTTAAGTTCTATTTATGTAAAATAGTTGGAGATATTTGTAAACCAATCTTGATATTTTTTCAAGATATTCTAGTTTAGAATTTGTATAGATACTTCACTCTTTGAAGTATTTTGGGGGAATAAAACTATTGGGATTGTTATATTCATTTCTTCTTGGAATTTAAAGCTTTTTTGTGTAAAAACTTCGAGTAGCATGCTGGATCAAAGCCAATTTGCATCATACTTTAGGATTCCTATTATGAGCTATTTGGAGTGAAGTATTTTCTTCACTTGTCATTGTTTCCTTTCTTTGTTACATACATCCATTTATGTTTATGTTAAATATGAATGTATAACTAGGAGTATTACTATAGGATATGTTAATAGCACCATGTTCTTAACTAGTTATCATTTATATGTTTTCCTCTAATTTCAAGTGTAAGGAATTCTTAATTGTTCCATCTCTCATTTAACCTCTCCTACTACTTCCCTTTTCCGGATTTAAGGATTCTTAAGTGCCCTTTATCCCGATCATACCACCTCACAAAAACAACTTTCCAAGATCTCCAAGGGTTATCTATCTTGCCCTGAAGACATTTGACCTTTTTTTCCCTTGATCCAAGTCTTGTTTACTTGATTTTGACTCCATAGCCCAATGGAAAAATAGGTTTCCCACTATCCATCCTTTCAAGTGATTTTTCCCACAAAATATACCAAAACAAAACCAAAGTTGCACTTTCATAACTAGCCTAATATTTACAAATTAAAACAAAGTTAAACTTTAACGATAGAGCCCTCTCTGAACCTAAGGAAGGCTATATCCTAGAGTTTGAAGTTGGTTTGTGGTTAGCTCGATGAGTTCTTTATTGAGCCTGGAGAAATTACTGAGTGATAACAATAGGCAGAGGTGATAGCCACATTCCTATTCCTCAAACCATATTATCTCTGTGCTTGAGTAAGAGCATTCTAATATCCCCTCCGGTAATATTCTATTCATACTGATAACATGTCATCATTTGACAAGATATATTGTTGGTCATCTAGTGCATACATTTCTATAGAAAATTAATCTTCTTCAGTGAAGAAAATAGGATGCTGGTTTTCCTCAAGCAAATGATTTTCACCTGAAATATCTTCTTCTTCTTCTTCTTCTTCAGGGCCTTTGGTGTAGTTTTACTATAATGGAGTGCAAATTTTCTACTGACTTTGTGGTTCCTGACCCCTATGTTCCCTTCGCTTGATTCTGTATTGAAGTTTCTGATTTTGACCCTTGAAATTTGGATTTCTAACTGAAGGTTCAACTTGTCTATCCATGATGGTAATTTTTTCCATCATCTTCTCCATTGTTTTGATCAAGGTGTTGAGCTTTCCCTCTGATGAAGTATATGTTTCTTCCTTGATGGTTACCCTTTTCTCTGTCTTTATTTTTTACTTCTTGATAATCAAATTCGCTTCAATGCTCATTTCATTTCTCTGCATTTCTTCAAGGGTAGATGGGTTTCTTTCTCTCAGCTGGTAAGCCATGTCAGGATCGAAACCATCAGGGTAATGAAGTAATGCAAGGCTTGACAAAGTCTTGATATTTTTAGGAATGGAGTCATAAATTCTGTTGAACCTAGTTGTGAAGTATTATACAGACTCATTAGGATTTATTTTCAAGGCGTTTTATTTAGCTAGAATCTGTAATGGATTCTTATTCTTCTCCCATTTCACATAAACAAGTCAATTAGCTGATTTGAATTATCTACTGAGCCAGTTTTTAGAGAGTGAAATAATTTATTTACCTCTCTGGAGAAAATATGTGTTAGGATGCACATCTTGGTGTCATCATTGTTGATCTATTAAAGATTGATGAAATCAATTACTTTGAAAATGTGTTGGTGATTAGTAACCTCTGATGTTCCATAAAAAGAGGCAATCTTTGACCATAGTTCTGAGGTAGTGCAGTGAGTTCTGCCGACAGGATCTGCTATCACTCTGAAATTTCCAAAGGTTGTTCTTATGTTAAAAAGAAATATCAGAGGTAACTATCAACCACTTTTCGAGATTAGGATCTAGCCTTCCTAAACTCAGAGACGACTCTCTCTATATGATTTAACTTTCTTGATTTAATTTATTTTAGGTTAGTTGTGTATGTTTGATTGGGTTGGTTTTTTATTGGTTTTGGTTGGTTGGTGGAATTAATTATTTAGATGAATAGGTGCTTATCAAATTTCCATTGGGCTATGGAGTCAATGCGATTTGAAACATAACTGAATCAAATTATAAGGAAATTATTACAGGGAAAGATAGATGAGTAATATCAGATCTCAAGGTTGAATGGTGAAGTGATTTTTTCAATCGGGATCAAGGATAAATTAAGAATTCCTTAAACCAGATAATGAATAAGTATGAAGGATTCAATCGGGATAAGAGGGAAATTAAGAATTCTCTAAACTGGATATTAGAAGAAAACATAGAAATGTATAACAATTAAAAGTAGAGTGTAAGTTTAAACAAATTCTGCAGTAAAACTCCTACTATAACATTCAAATTTAGAACACATAAAAGTTTATGGAATACTTAGAAAAGAACATGAACAATTGAAATTTTATACTTCACTGAGATAACTCATCACATGAATCCTGTAAAGAATTTTTTTTATTACTTGTCCAGTCTGTCAACTAGAAATTGGTACAATAACCCTTTGGCAAGAGATCAGTCAACTAACAAAATATTCAGAAGTCCAGACTTGACCAATCCTTGATGCTTCGAATGATGAAGTATTTATACGAAACTTTACAAAAATTATCCTGTCAACTGACTAGGATTTATTCTAGGAAAACAAAATATCTTTGTGCAAAAATATAGTGACACCTTATAACTAACTGATATCTAGCCCTGATTTCTTTGATTTCTGTTTCCTGTTTGTTTCTTCCATCTGTCTTTTTATTTCACCCTTTATAGTAAGTCACACCATTTATCCCATGTTTCTTCATTTAGGAGTTTTATTTTCATCATCATGTGGTAAATATCACCTGCCTCCGTATATTTGGAAAACATAGGCTTATTCACAAAAAGGTGATTTACCTCATGCTGGAGGTAAAAGAAGTTTTCTAAAGTTTGAAGGAGAACCTTTCCTGTGTGAATTCCCTTCATTGAGGAACTGTTGGAAGTTTCTTTGGATACTTCCCTCATCTTCTTATCATAATCTTCATGTCTCATAAGTTTGTCATTTATCACTAGAAGACTAGGCAGACCCTTCTATCTCAATACATCAAACTTATTGAAAAGCCTGTTCACTGTGAGTTCCATAGTTGTACATTTCTCCTCAAGCTATATCATCATATTTCTTTAGGAAATCACTTTCCTCACCTCTAATATAGTCTCTATTCTATTAGCTATCCCAAGCTCTACCAATTCATATTTATTTTTAGAATTCAGGAATTTTATTATTTCATAGACTTCCTCTGGTTTCTTTCCAAGATTGGCTTTGACCTTTTGAATTGCATCACTAGCCTCCTTTATCAAGTCATTATGCTCAAATTTAATTTGTATAGAAGGCCAAATATCATTAATTGAGTTAATGATATTGGCCCACAATTGCTGTTTTTCTTGGGCTAAGGGTTCTTTTAGTGAAAAATCTTTTTCTAGCTTGTGGATTCTGTCAGTTAATCTATTGGCTTTTTGTACTTCAAATTGATGCATTACTTCTGCCAATTTCTTTTCATCTTCTAAGATATTTACTTGTTCCTTGAGCTTATTGATCTCTATAGTTTGAATGGACATATCTTCCATTTCTTTAATTAATTTACTGGCCTCATCAGTGGGATGGGATGTTGGTATTGCTGATGTTGTTGCTGATGTATACACTGGAACTAATGTTGATACTGGAGCTACTGTAGATGTAATAGGAATAGAAGTAATGGGAACTGCTTCCATGTTGGCTTGTTTTTCCTATACAACTTTATCCATTTCTGTTTCCCTTTCCTTTAATTGAGCTGTCAACTGGATGATTAGATTCATCATTTCATCCTTTTAAGTATCTATCTCCAAGACCTCCTTGGTTTGTGAATGTTCAGTAGTTGGTAATATTAACTGCTTCTTCAGTGAATCTATGTCTGCATTTTTCTTCTTTATAAGCTCTTCTACTACTTTGATGTCTTTTGGATTATAACCAGCTTCTATTACCAAATATTTCAGTGACTTAATCCTGTTATCCTTTGCTTGTGATGAGGCTCTCTCTAGTTTTAATTGTGACTTTATATTTTCTAGAGAGTTCTGCAACTTCTGAACACTTAAATATTTATGTGACATGGTTGAATATATCATCTCTCCTGCCTATTTGTGAAATTCAATCTGGTCAATTAGATGCACATCCTTGGCAGGAACTTCAAAGCTTGTCTTTTTTTAGTCTTCTAAAGTTTTGGGGGCATGTACCTTTGGTTGTAGAAATGTCATCTGCATCTTCCTTGTCCTGAGGTCAAAATATGAAAGCAACCTACTCTAATCACTAGGAGTTTTATTCCAGTATTTTACATATGTAACAACCTTCAATGCTTCATTTTTTATTTTAATCTCTTTATATGTATCCATGATATCTTTTTCTTTCTCAACTGGCTTGTTGGATGATGAAATCTCTGCACTATTTTTATTTTGAATGATTTTTTCACTGGAAGTTGATGGCAGAGGTTTTTCTTCTGAAAGTGTGGTAGGTGCATCATCTCTAATAACAATATACGTTTCTATTTCAATTGTCTCTTCCTACTCTATCACTAGATTTAACATTGTTTTCTTTATGTACATAAGCTTGAATTTACTATCAGATGTAGTCTCTGTTGAATAAGAGCCTTATTCTCTAGAAATTTTTGAATTTCTATCCTATAGGGATGGAGTAAGCATGATGGAACTAGTATCAATATTCTTCTCCACCTCCTATAGAGTTTTTTCCAACCACTCTGACTGGTTCGAATATTTCTCAATCTCAGGCTTAGATTCATGGATGAAAGGGGTGAGTTTAAACTTAAATGTTAATTTACTTATGACACCCAAGGGGTCAGATGACCATGTGAAACTGTTGTTGAACTTTAACTCTTGTAGACATTTGTCTGCTTCATTCCCTGCATTCCTACTATTACATATAAAAGGCCCTAGTTGGTTTTTTTTATCTTGAACTGTGTTTTATTTTTTGATGAAAGGAAATTTATCTCATCAGAATTCAAGATCTGCCTGATGTACTCTAAATAAAATATCCTCATTGTGAGGTGTTTTGGAATCTTGTAAGGGACTAGTTGGCTTCCATACACTCTGATTTCTGCGTGATTTTGGTATAAATACCAGTCTCCTGTTTTTCTCCGATCTGATAACAATAGAACCTTTTTTATTTCTTCACTGATTCTAGGCTGAATGCTATTGCTAAGCATATTAACTACTGGATATACAAAAGAATCAATAAAGCCTTTGAAACTAAATTCACTGAAATCCTTTCTGATCAAGGCTGTCCAAAAGATAATTGACTAAGGATTACCCTCTACGTCTAGTTTTTGTACGTTAACTACGAACCTTTCTGATTGAAAATATATGAACAAATAGAATAACACTCAGGATTATTTGAACACTCCTTCTTCTGGCAGTTTGATCAGTTGATCATGCATAGTATCTGCCAGGAATTGGGAAAAGTTGAAAAGCATAGATGGAGGCTGGCCTGGGAAAAAGGTAGAGAGGAATCCAATGATGGATTCATCTACCCACTCATCAGTGAAATATCCTAAAGTACAGGACAACATGGTCACAATTTTCTTGTTTCTTTCTGGGAACATGGTAGCGGAGTATGGTGGGTTGTTTTTAGGAAATTGAGCTGATTAAGGGAGGAAATTCTGAAAGATTTGAGACCTTTTAGGGAAATATAGCTGTAAGTAAAGCTCAATAAGGGTCTCAATGGCGAAAGGAAATCCCTCTGGTTGTGATTAAATTTGTAGCATTTGATTAATGGATTGAGCAGTGATGGTAAATAGGATTTCTTGGTTAGGGGAGACTATGGCTCTTTCATTTGGAAAATAGTTGATTTGGCACCGTCTGCTAAGTTCATGGAACTGATAGGTTTGTGGAAATGTGTATTTGGGCAGGTTAGATTCCCACAGATGAATATCATCTACCTGATTAGAAAATTTGTCATGGCTCCAGCAATGGAGCTCCAAAAGGTTGCTATCAGTCACAGTGTCATTTATTTTGAAGTCCTTATCGGCCAAAGGAGTGTGGTCGACATCTAACAGGGGTGGTTACAAAGGGTTTACAGTTTGGACACTTTAGGAAGCCATTAATTTGGTCCAATTATCAATTTTTGTGCTTAATTGATGAAGTTGGGTACTTAGCATTACCTGGAGTAATGGCGCTTTGGTCGTGGAAGGGGTCTGAACTGCAACAAGGCTTCAATTTAGTCGGAAATGGCTTTTGGTGTCTTTCGTAAATCAACAGAAAATAAGAAAATAACGGAATAAGGTTGGGTTTTATTTATTTTTTGAAAACAGGGGTTTATCGCATGGCGCTATCTTATGAATGAATGAACATGCAACGTCAAACAAAGTTGCGTCCGAGGTGGAACAAGTGCCTGTTGTAGAAATCTTCGTTATCACCTTTGGCCCTTCATCTTCAAATATTTTATACATAGCTTTCCATGATGTGATGCCACAATCTTTGTTACAAACAGTATCAGAAAACATCGAAGGCATTTTTGTATCTTCTGTATACGATGCTCGAGACACTTCTTTTCCTTTCTTACTCATTTCAGACTCTTTCGATTCAATAATTGATTTCATGAAAGTGAAACAAAATATATCATATAACAGAAACTGTGAAGAGATTTTACACAAAAACTATCAGTTCGATCAGTCATCTCCTCATAATTCCTTCATGACTTCAAAATTAAATGCTAGGCATGGCTTCGTGTGGCTTCACATGCAATACTTATCCTTTGATTAAATCTGTTAAGATCAGAATTCAATTCGAAATGACATAAGTCACTTTTCACACGCTGGAAACAATAAATGTGCAAATCGCAATCATATCTTATAATTTTCGTGATTGTTTCTTATCAATTGCGAAATGCGATCTGTGCAAATCACAGATCGCAATTTTTAAGAAATACATTGAATTTTAAATCATAATCCACGCGTGGTGCGATTTGCAAAAGCTAAAAAGTGGACGCGATGCGAACGAGATTATATATTCGAGTTCATTCGCTCTGTCGGGTCCGCGGCGATCGCGACTTTTATTTTTTTGTTCTAATCTTTAACTAAATCAAATGCGATGCGAAAAAATAGAGTAAGAATTTTAAGAGGGCACATTTCGCAATTCGCAAGATTTATATATTTTTCTTTGAAAGTGATATGTGATAAGAGATGTGCTTTGAGATAAATTTATTTTCTAAGTGTTTTTTAGAAGGAACCTTTAAAAGGATTTTTTCTCATTATCTCTAAAGGGTCCCTATTTACGAAAATAAATGGGGGGTAGTTATATAGCACAACAATTGGTGATTCACTTGGACGAACCAGATGTCTCTGATAAAAAATTTCTGAAATTTATAAATCTTTTGGTATAAAGAATAAAACAGTGAAAGAAATGAAATTTCAAATATATAATATCCTTTTCAATTAACAAAATTTTCAATTATTCACTTGTTTCAAGAGAATTCCTCTATAAAGATATAAGTATAAAAATATCAATGTCAGTCTTTGCTTAGTTAAAAATAAGATAGCAAATAATCTTAACAAAAAAAACTTTTTTATAAATTTACCCTTTTATCATAGGTAGAGCCTCTGTTCCAATGGGAAATTTAAGCTTTTGGAAGGGTTACCTTTTAACCAGCTATGATCCATTTTTCCATCCAGTATTTCTCATTATTCTCATCAACAAATTATTTTTTTATTTTTTATTTTATTTTCTTAAAATTCTTTATCTTGGCTTTGTAACCAAATAGTGACAATTCCACTGACAAATAATAATCAAAACTGATCAAGCTGGCTCGTGATGAGTCCCCTTGTCTCTATGATATAATCTCAAGTCATTAAGTTGTTTTGGTAGACAGTATTTGTAATCTCAGTTTTAATTATTTCTTTATGAACATGGTAATCAAGCTCGTAATGAGACTCATTATCTTTTAAGTTTTATTCAATTTTTTTCTTTTTCTTTTTAAAATTTCTTTTGAAAATTATCAAATTTACTGGATGGGATGAATCATATTTCTTTTTAAGATGCCAAATGATAATGACGAGTTGTTAGATTGCTTTTCTGAAAAATATTTCTTACTAAAATATAATTTTATTTTCATGACTTATCAAAAGAGCTTTTTATACTAGATAAAAATGAGAGTCCTTTAAGAAAATAAGTGTTTTTATTTAGAATTTCATTTTTCTAAAATATAAAATAAATTTGTTTTTCCTAAATCTTTCGATTTTTCTTTCTTTAACAGTTATATTTTTAAAACAAGTAGAAGAAGAAAAATAAGGAAGAAATTATCTGAAACTTATTTTGAAAAGTCAACTATTAGTACTAAACAAATTTTATTTCAAAATGAAAGTAAAAAGTTTTATTGTACAAAAATAGAAGAAAATTATCTCCTATGACAAGTATTTTTTCAAAATTTTCCCATTAACAGGTAAAGAATCTTTCTTACCTGATAAATCCTGTAATAGAAATGTTGATGAGCCAATCTTTTCGATTATTTGAAATGGTCCTAACCAAAGTTTTTGAAACTTTGTGTGTTTACCCTTTTCTTCATGAGCCTTATCCCATTTTAATACCAGATCACCAATTTGAAAATCTCTTGAACTAACAGATGTTAAATCAAATGAGGCTTTTACTACTTGTTGATGGTGGATATGTGTTTGTTTATATTTTTCTCTTTCTTCCTCTAATTTAAAGATTTGATCTTGTCTAAGTTGGAGAGAAGAAGAAGGATTTTCATCAATGAATTGAACTAGGGAAAATGATGGCATTGTTACATTTGAAGGAATAATTTCTTCTTTTCCATAAACTGACACAAATGGTGAAGTTCCTATTGAAGCTTTTTGTGTAATTCTATCTGCCCAGAGATTAAATAATAATGTTTTATGCCAATTTTTATGATTTTTCTCTACGGTTCTCCTTATGATTCTGATAAGATTTTTATTGGTGGATTAAGCTAATCTGTTTCCTTGTGGGTAATAGTTAGCTGAATACTTCAAATTAAAACCTCTTTTTAAATCAAATTCTATCATGGCATTTTCAGAAAATTAAGATGCATTATCGAATATCAAAGCTAATGGAAGGCCAAACCTTGTAATTATGAATTGATCAATGAAATCAGTAATATTTTGTGTATTGACCACCTTTAATGGGATAGCTTCTACCCATTTTTTGAAATAATCGGTTGCAGTTAGAATATATGCATGTTTCTTTGAAGAGTTCAGAGTTAATTCACCTATAATATCTAACCCCCATTGTTCAAATGGTTGTTTGATATTTACTGGTTGTAATGGAAATGCTGGTTTCCTCTCTCTTCCTGCTGTAGTTTGACATGTTTTACATTTCCTTGAACACTCATGTGCATCTTTGAACAAAGTTGGCCAATAATAGCCTGCATGCAGTATTTTATGTGCTGTGGTATTTCCTCCAAAATGACCTCCAGCTGGTCCATCATGTAATTCCTGCAATACTTTTTCAGCTTCAGATTTCTCTAAGCATCTCAGTAATACAGAATCATAATTTCTTCTAAATAGGACATCATCTACAAGTTGATACTGATTTTCCTTAAGTCTTAAAGCATGTTTTGATGTATAATTGAGACTTAATGGTGCATGTCCATTTAAAAAAAAAAAATCAGATCAGCATATTGTGATTGAGAATCATTTAGGCTTACCTCAGATATTTGTATCACTTCTAATTGATCTTCATATTTAGGTAAATGAGAAGATCCAGTTAAAATTTTTCACAGACCTTGTCCTTTAACAATTTTTGCTAGATGCATTTCTACATCATATTCCTGGAGAGAAGTAACCCAATTTGCTCTTTTCTCTCACACTTCTCGTTGTATTAATAATTTCCTTACCGCTGAATAAGGTACTATTATCTTGGTGTGTGTTTTTAATAGAAAAAGTCTAAAGTGTTTCAAAGATTTAAACACAGCATATGCTTGTTTTTCTACAACTAAATAATTTATCTCGGCACCCTGAAGATTAGAGCTAAAAAATGCAATTGGTGCTTCAATATTCTGATCATTTAACTGTGTTAAAACAACTGCATATGATGTATCTGAAGAAAATGTATATAACACAAAAGACTTGAGAAAACCAGGAGTTGCTAAAGAGGGAGCTTCAAAAATAGCTCTTTTGATTAACTCAAAGAAATTTCTTTCTTCTTTGCCCCATTTAAAAATTGAATTTTTCTTGATCATTGATTGAAGGGGAAGGACAATTTGAGAAAAAACTGGAACACATCTTTTTACAAAATTAATTTGTCCTAAAAATGATTGCATTGTTTTTTTGTTATGTGGTAGAGGAATGTTTTCAATTTCTTGAATCCTGTCAGGGTCTATACATATTCCTTTCTTAGAAACAATAAATCCTAAAAGTTTTCCTTCTGATAAAGCAAAATAACATTTTTTTGGATTGAGGGAAATACCATATTTTCTGCATCTGTCGAAAATATTTTTTAAATGATTAATATGATTGTTCCTATGCTTAGAATAAGCAGTGATGTCATCTAAGTATATAACAACTGATTTATTGATTAATCCTCTGAAATATATATCCATAGCACGCTGAAACATAGCTCCAGCATTAATCAGTCCGAATGGCATTTTTTGATATGCATATGTTCCCCATTTTGTTCTAAATGTTGTTTTTAATCTATCATCAGGATGAACCATGATCTGATTATACCTTGAAACTCCATCTAGAAAAGACATCAATTCAGATCCTACAACTAACTGCAATATCTGTTCCATGGTAGGTAAAGGAAAATTATATTTTTGACAGGCTTTATTCAAATTCCTAAAATCTATACAAATTCTAATATCTCCATTCTTTTTTCTAACTAGGACCATGTTTGACACCCACTTGGAATGTATAACAGGAAAAATGACTTTAGCTTTGAGCATTTTATTCAATTCAGATTTGATTTGACTTTCTAGATTTGGATGATTTTTTCTAAGTTTTTGTTGGACAGATTTATCATCTGATATCATGGGAATGGTATGTTGAATTATGGAAGTATCATATTTTTTAATATTTGAATAATCCCATGCAAAGATATCTTTATATTTTCTGAGAAAATTAATGAATGATATCCTTTCTTCATATCCAAAACCAAGACCTAAGTTGATATTCTAAGGTTTTTCTGAAGTACCAAGATTAATCAATTCATATTTTAAAGTAGAACTTTGAATTTTTGAATTGGTTACCTTTTTAAACCTATATTTCAAATCGTACAGATCTTCCATTTTTACTACAGAATTAGGAATCAGATTATTTCTTATTTGGTCTTTAATCTGTAAATCATGTTCATTTTCATCCAAGATTTGACCTTCATAAGCTCTATCTGATGTAAGAAAGTCTACTATCTCTGCATCATTATTGAATACTTTCCAATTTGTAATATTGTCAAGAATGGATGGTCTAAAAATTAATTCAATTGAAAATATATATGGGCTAAAATCTTCAGGTGTTATAAGTCTAGATGCTATATTGGCAAGCAAATCGACACTCGCATTTTGTAATCTAGGAACTGAGGAGATATTGAATGATGTAAAATGAGAAGCAATATTCTAAGCTAATGTTTGATAATGTCTCAAATGTCCAGAAATAAAATGACTAATATTTCTAACTTTTTTGACTATTATTTTAGAATCTCAATATACTTGCAAATATTTAACATTCAATCATGTGGCTTTGTACATACCTTGAATCAATGCTTCATTTTTAGAAGTGTTATTTGTGCATTGGAATTCAAGTCTACAAGCTAGCATTGTCTTCTCTCCCTGAGGATCAATTAAAACACAACATGATCCTGCACCATCTTCTGATTTTGAACCGTCAAAAAATAGAGTCCAAAATAAAGACTGATTTGGAATTTGATTTCTAAAATTAACACATCTAGAAGAATCTGTTTGAGAAAAAATTTCAATTTGAGAAGTGACAGTATTTGTTTCGAAAGGTGAAACCTAAGCATTAAATGATCCAAGGAATGATTCTGCTGAATAATTCCCTATGATATTATTGGTAAAAGCTATAGGCTCATTTTGTCCTTCCAATTTAGTAACTGTATGTTTCATAAATTTTTCATGTTCAATTCTAATTTGATTTGGTTTACCATTATATGGTAACCACATCTGAGACCAATCAGTAGCAAAATACCCATGTGATTTCTCAAACCAATCCCTGCTTAAAATGAGACCATAGAATTCAGGAATGTCTGCGACCAAAATATCAATCACTTGTGAAACTTTTGGATTAGATGATAATCTAATAGATACCGATAACATTTCTCGAACAACTTCAACTTTAGTACTATCCAACTGAACTATATGTACCGATGTTTTTTGAGGAGTAATATTTAATTTTGTACACACTGTTCTTGGCATAATGTTTGAAGAAGCTCCTGAATCAATAAGATAATTATGAACATTCTTGTTAAAAATTTCATAAGTCAAAAGAAGAGGAGGAGTTTTAGAGATAGATCTATCACCAATCAAAACAAGATCATTAGCATTTACTTTCTTGACAGATGATGGAGGTTTTCCCACATCTTTTGAGGCTTGTTCTATGACTGGTGGTTGTATCGGTTCTACAGGAATGGCTTTAAGTTCTCTAAGAAAAATCTTTTTGTTGTTGTTTGAGTTTAAACATTTCATGTAACGAGATATTTGCCTTGATCTTTTTCGTATCTTCTACTATATTATATTCGACTGTATTTGATACAATCAAAGTTTTAGAATTTGTAGAAGGATCTGATGAAATCGAGTCTGTTTGCACAGTTTTAGATTTTTTGGTTCTGTCTTTTGAGGGGATAGAATTTTGTTTGGGATTTGACACAATTGGATCTGAAGAAGGTTTACTTCTTGTTGATAGAGGCATAGCTTCACTTTCTTCCTCTGTTGGAAGAATGAAATCCCATAAACCATTTAATTCAACTTCTTCTTCAGATTCTAATTCATTTTCAGAATGTGAGGGATCTTCAGTATCTTGATCAAATTCTGCATATGAAATCTCATTTGGGGGTTTAGGAGCAGAAGAAGGATTTATTTTAAATGAACAAAATGTTTTTTTAGCAGCTGAAGTTTCAGCAACTTGTTTCTTTATATCTATCATATCATTTGACATAGTCTTTAATAATTTTTGAAGACCTTCAGGATCAAATGGATCTTTTGAGATTTTATTTTTGGAATCCTGACTAAATGTCACTTTCTTTGTTTTCCTTTATTCTGATTCTGTCCATTTATCCAATGCTAAAATTATTTTTTCTACTGCAAGAGCTTCTTTCATATTTTCTAAAAGAGTGACTTTATTAGCCCTATCTACAAAAATGGCTATATTCGAGGGTAAAGAAGAAATATACCATTCTATTTGTACATCAACAATAGGTTTTGAAGAATTTGGGATTTTATTTAATAATCTATTGAATCTGGAGTTGAAATCTTTGACCTTTTCACCTAAATTTATTTTGAGATTGGAAAGAGCATTGATCAAAGAAGCAACAGTTCTATCATCTCCAAATTTCGCAAGAAAAACTTGTTCAAAAGTTGCTCAATTAGCAATAGATCCTACTGGAAGAGAAAAATACTAGGATCCTGTAGATCCTTGCAAATTATATGGAAACAATCTAACTACAACATCTTCATGAATGATTGCATTCAAGTTCATGGCTAACATAAAATTATTGATGTGTTCTTCAGCAGGAAGACCATCATCAGGATTATATTTGGGTAACCATTTTTCTGGATTATCTGGAAGAGCATTAGGATTTTCTATCAGCACAGCACCAGGATTTGTCCAAGGTTGAGTAGCCATAATTGGATTTGGATTTTGCGAAGATGTAGAGGTAGATCCAGAAGTAGAGGTGATGAAAGAAGAAATTACAACTGGAACAGTACTACTTGTGACAGCACTGATTGTCTGAGTGGAAGAAATGGAATGTATAGAAGATGTGGGTGGATTAGAAGAGTATGAAGGAATAATAGGAGGGAGATTTGGTGTGACTTCACTTGTGTCTGATTTTGATGTGGATATTTGAGAAAAAAATTTGCAATGAGATTCTAAAGGAAACTCAAAAGGATGAATTCCAAGCTTCTCACTTCTAGCTCGAGTTAGAATACTAGTATCTCTAAATAGAGAAGTAACACTTTCTTTAGATGTTTCTCGATTAATAGGATTTTTAGCAGAAATAGATATTCCTTCCAATTTCTGAATTAAAGACTGTACTTCGGGGGATTTGGGAATGAATTATGAAGTATATGGGTGACGTGAAATTTCAGGGGACGAAAGAAAGGTTTCTACTACTTCCGATTTTTGAATTGGTGATTCAGATCGTGATCAGGAAATGGTAGAACACTTTTGAGGATATAGACTCTTATGAGGGCTTTGAATTTTATATTTATCTGCCATTCATAGTCATGCCCTCCTTCTAGCACCAAAAATGTTGAGGCCTCAGAAATCTGTGGCAACAAAAAAGGGGGATAACCACTCGGTCCAGACCTTAAAGTAGCTCCTTTTCCGTTTGGGGTAGTGGCTCCGACTAGAGGTGTTGGTACCAATTTCCCAGTTTTGGTGTTTGTGTGATGATATGTGAGATTTCTACCAAAACATTTTAAAAATGATGAATTACTACAAACTAAAAAAATTTACTTCTAAATTAAAAACTTTAAAATAAACTTAATCTAACCCAGGTAAAGTATCTCAAATGCGATTTAGAAAGATAACTATCTAATCTGTTTTGAAATCATTGCAGATTAAATAGAATTATAACTGTGTAAAATAATTCCTTTTGAAAATATTAATTAATAAAAAAGAATATGAAAGACATATCGCATTTATATAATGACCATATATAAAATAACTAATTTCTTCCTGTATACTGTATGATTAATGAAACAGATACTTCATACATAAATAATTAATTCTACATATGATTCGTGAAAGTTGTGTTCATCATTAATAGTCAAAACAGTAATAACGTACATGATATTAGTACCAATTGTTTGTCGTCCCGTTTATCAGATCAATGATAAAAGGTCATATTCAATTCTTCAATAAAAAGTGAATCAACATTGATCAACAAGATGATTTATATAACTGAATAAGGCCGTGTTCCATTATTTCATCAAGACACTTACAATCCTGCTTTCAACTTAAGCATTCTTTGCAAATGTTCTTAATAAAATTCAGGACCCTTCTATAAATGCATGAGAAGGGTTTAAATACTACAATTAACTAAACTAAATTAAATACTTTACAAAAATATAGAGGAGGTTTTGAACAACCTCTTTTTATAAAACCTATCTTGAACTATAATCTAGGAAATTAAACAAACTGGCAATCTTGATTTTAAGGATCCTTCTTCTTCTGTTGAATGTGGTCACGTAACTTGTAAATATCTAGCATAGTCTTGAGCTGAGGTGGTTGAGATATTCATGAGCGAATATGATCCTTGAATATAGCATTTGAAATTGTTGATTGTGACCTTTGGGCCGATTCTATGATTAACTGAAGCGTTTGTTGTTGCTAATATAGTTTGATTAGAAAATTCAAAGAATTTTCTTGATCAAACTTGTAAATTTTCTTGATCATCTCTTCTTGTTGATCTTCTTGTTGAATCCATCTTGACTCTACTTCTTTGATCATTGAAAACATATCAGACATGTTTTCTTCCAAAATTCCTATTTTGAATAATTGATCACACAAATGCTGTATAATTTCATTTGATTTACTGGATGTTTTAGCTGCTGCTTTTTCTGCTCTGGAAATTTGTGTCTTCCACTCTGTAAACAATAAATTTTCCAATTTTTGTATCCTGTAATCCCTTTACCTTAACAAATTTTTAACCGGAGTTGCTTTGTCTACAGTGGCTGTAGCATAAGCTCCTGCATACTGAGATAGCTTAGTTAAATGTTCAGTAGGATCTTCAAGTGAATCCTTCCAGAGAACGTCAACTGATTCATCTGTAGATTTAAGAGTTTCATCAACCCTTTTCCTTTTATTTCTTTTCACTATAGCTTTATGGCTAGGACTATAGAAGATATCTAATGAAGGAATGTCTTCTATTTGCAAAATTATTGGATCTACTGAAAATGCTGGAATGATTTCTTTGTTTTGAGTTGCTGGAACTGTTTACAAAGGATTAACAGTCTAAACTATCTTTCGAGAAGGCTCAGGAGTTTGGAAATCTGTTTGTTGATCAGTGATAGTCTTTTCTTTGGGGGTGTTTATTGCTTGGGAAAATTCTTCCCATTCATTTGAAAGGTCTTTTCCTTTAGATGACTTGGACTGATCTGTTGTGCTTTGATCCTTTTGAACTTCTCCTGAATTAAATTTAGTGTCATTTTTCTTTGACTTTTCATGCAACTCTAATTCATGAATAACCTGATCAATTTCCAAATTCATTTTTATGACTTCGGACTCATCCTCAGATTTTTCGAATTGCTGTTGAGATTGATTGGATTCATTTTCAGAATTATATTTCATTTCTTCATTAATTCTAACACTTGGAGTATTCTTTTCATCTTCCATGATAAATAAATTAAAGGGACATTTTTCAGTCTCTCATTTCTGTATTCTTGAAAGGCTTGAATATATTCTTGAATCGATTCATTTGAAACCCTTTTAATAACATCTGAAAAGACTTCAACTCCTTGAAAAAAGTCATCAAACATATCTTCTTCCTTGACAAAAGGCTTTGTCTTAAGTCTTTCCATAAAAATTTTAATTTCATCATCAGGATCATACAGTCTCCCAGGCATAAATGCAAGATTTAATATCTGCACATTAGGCACTTTTTTGTATGTGTGACCAATGTTGGCCAGAGCGAAAGAACCGCACTGTACAGGAAAAGAAGGCCAAATTTCCTTTTTGTCATCTTTCAACTATTTAGTAACACCTTTAACAAGCTGATAAGAGATCTCTCTCTCAAACAACCTGTCTGGAACATAGTATGGCAAAACATGTGGAAGAGAAGAGCTTCCAAATACTTGTACATATGTAAATTTCTCTTCAGAAAACCATCGAGCTATAGGAAAAATATCCCTACTGACTTCTTTGGAAACCCTAGGGATATTTTCATTAAAAATCATCTGATACATTGACATCATAACTCCATAATAGACTTTATAAAAATGCAGGTGGTATTTGGAATCCCAAAGTTCTTCATGATAAATATGGATTGGGGTAGGTTCTTTGGAAGTCCATTTCCAACCCATAGTTGGAAATGTAGAATGAAAACATATGGCATCCATAACATAAGCAGACATAAAAAAAGGGTGATTTTTCCTGAGACAAAGCATTTTTCTTATTCCTATACCCAGTAATGTGTTTAACTAAGTAATTGGATAATAGATTTGCCCAATTCAAAATGGATGAGCTGATGGTTGCGTTAATCAAGGGAACCCAGTCTCTAACAAACCTTGTGTTTTCTTCTCTACCGAATAACCTACATAACATACCAATAGCATAGAAAAAAGGTTGCGGGATCTGTGCAATGGGGTACGTACCAGACTTGTCTTGCTTTAGTTTTCCTTCGTTTTTCTTCCATTCTTGAATGACCTTGATCATATATGGGTGCTTAGCTTTAAACCTTTACACATATACATTTTCATACTTCTATTGTGGAGATGGTAAACGATACATAGTTGCCAAGTCTTCAGCTTTAAAAGAGCCCATGACTTCTCCTCTAATATTCTTAAACACTCTGTCTTCAATATTCAAATTCTTTATTGCCCAATTGATCATATCTGTGTAAGGCATGAGCTTTGGCCTTGCTACTATCTTATGAATGAATGAACATGCAATGTCAAACAAAGTTGCTTTGGAGGTGGAACAAGTGCCTGTTGCAAAAATCTTCATTGTCACATTTGGCTCTTCATCTCCAAATAGTTTATACATAGCTTTCCATGATGTGATGCCACAATATTTGTTACAAACAGTATCAGAAAACAGCAAAGGAATTTCTGTATCTTCTGTATACGATGCTCGAGACACTTCTTTGCCTTTCTTACTCATTTCAGACTCTTTCGATTCAATAAATGCTTTCCTGAAAGTGAAACAAAATATATCATATAACAAAAACTGTGAAGAGATTTATTACACAAAAACTATCAATTCGATCAGTCATCTCCTCATAATTCCTTCATGATTTTAAAATTAAATGCTAGGCATGGCTTCACGTGGCTTCGCATGAAATACTTATCCTTTGATTAAATCCGTTAAGATCAGAATTCAATTTGAAATGACATAAGTCACTTTTCACAAGCTGGAAACAATAAATGCGCAAATCGCAATCATATCTTATAATTTTTGTGATTGTTTCTTATCAATTGTGATTTTCAATCTGTGCAAATCGCGAATCGAAATTTTTAATAAATACATTGAAGTTTAAATCATAATCCACATGCGGTGCGATTTGTGATAGCTAAAAAGTGGACGCGATGCGAATGAGATTATATATTTGAGTTCATTCGCGCTGTCGGGTCCGCGACGATCGCGACTTTTATTGTTTTCTTCTAATCTTTAACTAAATCAAATGCGATGCGAAAAAATAGAGTAAGACTTTTAAGAGGGCGTGTTTCGAATTTCGCAAGATTTATAGATTTTTCTTTGAAAGTGATATGTGATAAGATATGCGCTTTGAGATAAATTTATTTCCTAAGTGTTTTTTAGAAGGAACCTTTAAAAGGATTTTTTCTATTTATCTCTAAAGGGTCCCTATTTACGAAAATAAATGGGGGGTAGTTGTATAGCACAACACTATCATAACATAAAATTTAAAGGCGTGAATGATCAAGATTAGATTGCATGATCATCATGAATTGTGGCATTTTGGACAAGCTGCACACAATTTATTTACATAAAATAAACTAAGAGTAGTGGCATTTGAATGTGCAACACTTTCAGAATTTATTTTTGTTTATTTTTATGGGGTTCATATTTTATACCTTTTTTTATCTTTCTTTCTTTTGGTCCTTTGATTATTCTTTTAAGACATACCCTCTTTTCATTTTTTAATATGGAAAACATTTGCAGAAATGTAAAGGTATGTACAATATTACAAAATTTAACATAGTCAATTCAAAATTATGACCCCTATTATTATAGGACCCTAACAAGATCAACGGAGAAAATATGGCCATGAATAATGGAGGGGGTTGTGAAGGTGTTGATGGAGTGAATACTTGCAGAGGTAATTATGGAATTAAAGTGAAGGATGATGGTGCAGCTATGTGAGAAGGTGTAATAGCAGGTGTCGAAGCAAAAACTTGTTGTTGATATTGGAAATAATCTTTTTCAAAAGTTACTTGAAACTTATCGACCAAACCCTGAAGTTTTGAAAATTAGACCAAACTTCACTATCAAGCTCCAAATACGAAGATTCAGAAAATGAAGAATAGGTCTAAAAATCGATGGGGTCAAAGCCAATTTCTGAGAGAAAGGATTCAGACTTAGACCTGAACAAAGATGTATTGAATTCAAAATTAAAGGATTAACTTTCTGGAGCAATTAGCCTCCTAGGCAAGGAGTTTGATTTCACAAGTAGAGGTATAGCCTTTCCAACTTTCTGAGACTTTTTTTTTCCTTCTTTCTTAAAAGACTCTCAAGGTCATTAAAAATAGGTGAGGGATTTGGGTCTAGATTTTACCTAGTGTGTCTTTTGGGAGCCAAATTTTTGAGAATTTTCACTTTGGCTCGAATTTAGTAACTCAACCTTCTTTGAATGTTAGAACTTGTCACCCACAAGTATAACCTTCGATGAACTAAAAGAAGTGTCCCCAAGGAAATTTTTTCAATCACTCCACAACAACGGCACCAAAAATGTTATCACTCCTGCTATTTCCCATGGCTAAGAATGGAACTGAAGGAGCTAACCACAAACCAACCTTTAGGTCAAGTATCTAGCCCTACCAAAACGAGAGAGGGATCTCACAATGTCACTTTACAGCCAATGAGATGATTGGATATATAATGATCTTAGGCTAGTTATGATGCTCAGTAGATTATGGTTTGTTTGTTTGAAGTTTTTGCTAGATAAAAATTACAGTCAAGGAACTAGGTCTAGGGTTTAAGTTTGATTTCAAAGGTGAAGTTGCAGAAACAAGGATGAGGCTAGGTAGGTAAAATTAGGAGAATAATTAATTTGTCACTATGTATAGGTTTTGAAAAGAGAGAGAGTCAGAATGAACATGTTAAATGAATTCATTAATTAGAAGAGTAGACACATCCATGAAAATATTATAAAAAAATCATAGAAAGCAATGATTTATATTCATAAACTCGCAATATTAACTTTCAAAAGCATACATGTGATGGAAGGATAACATAAAATTTAATTTGATGAAGTAATAAAGAATAAACAATTCTCAAAAGCATACCACTCGAGTCCCAAGATTATAGTTGCAACATTCTTTGATTTCACTGAAAAAGAGTTTGTACAATAGCTCCACTGCAAATAACAACTATCCAACCCTTCAAATGACTCGAGTTGGAATACATATATAAAATAGAAGTCATCACACCTCATTGGCTCGAAATGTAATCCAAAACACATCATAAATGTATTGTATGATTCATTTCCTAGAATCTAGGGAAGTTAGAAACCATTCCCTCAAATTTAGCTAATAACTAGGATTTCATGTCTCTTGGATTAATTACATCATTCCTCCATAAATAGAGGCAAAAAAAAAAACTCTCCTACCAAAAATACACATCATGGGACAACTAAACCTCGAATTTTGGAGTTTTTCTGGCTTGACAACTGTCTAAGGGAATCCAATGATAGAAGTGTCACGCCTCCCAACAGAAGCATCACGTCACTTTGGAGCTGATTTTGACTGACTTTTAAGTGCCCATTTGCAAAACTGAGAGTTAGGCTAGGTATCCTTGTGTGTATTCTTTCCATTTCACCCTAAAAACTCAGAAAATACCCCCTGTAAGGCCTTCAAAAATTTATCCTCTCAACCTCACTCCAGAAGCACCGCTCAGAGGAAAAATAGGTGGAAGAAGCATGAAAAAAGTAATGTTTTTTGCATTTTTCTTCAAAATGGGAGGATGACAAGCCAACACAAGGTAATATCTGTGATGTAAAGGTAAAAAGGAATCCAATCATATAAATTTTCCTCCATTTAGATTCCCAGAGAAAAAGCATCGCGCCGCTACGCAACGCTTCTGCAATGACTTAATTTCCAGAATTTTGAAAAAAATCACCAAAAATGCAAAAATTGCTCAAAATCCTCCAATTTTTTTTCATGGCATCCTGGGATGATGGGACAAAAAACTAAGGAGGCCTCAACAAGTAGATGAAAATTTTCCTTCTCCTTAAGCTTCATTAAGGTTTCCTTAAGCTTCTTTCTCAAATTCTTTACCCTCACCTTGGAAATTTGATTCCTTGTGAAAGAATGCCTCACCATATGCCTCTGGAGGTTGTTATCTCTTTCTGCCTTCTTCAACAACTTCTCAAGATGAATTTTTACCCTAATAAGCCACAACTCTTTATCTTGTTCAATTTTGAAAGCTATCATTTCATCAGTGGTTAACTAAGCTGATGGTGGATATGACTCTCTTTCTTGTTTTTTTGCGTAGTTAACCCTACTATTCTTGGCATCCTAGGATTTGATTCAACCTCTGTGCCCTCCAACTGCTCAACATCTACCACTTATTTTCCTTTACCCTTGTCTGCCTCGGTACTAGCCTTTGGTTTTCTTTGGAGTTGTTTTAGCTTCAACTGCATGTTTTCTTACTATAGGAAGGTAATCAAGAAGTTTTCCTTTGAGAGGTTGTCCCTCAACTTTGATATCTCTACATGTTTTTTTGTAGCAGCGAAACTTGTAGATTTGGTTTCTATAGCAGCAAGACTTGTAGATTTGTTGGATTTAATAGCAGAAATGGCTTTGATTATAAAAATACACAAGAGGTATTTATAACAATATATTATTTATAAAAATGTATGATAAGATATAAGATTATTGAAATTTACAATGAGGCCCTGCTTATATACCCATGCAGGTGCCTTTTCACGAATGGACATGTCTTTTAGACATGCCCTTTCATTAACCTAATGACTATTTTACATAATCCCTATTTATCTATTAATGACTATATTTATTACATTAGTTATGAATTAGAATCATAACATTTTCCCTTATTATCTCCTCATTTATCTTGTCCTTTACCTGCTCTACCATGTCAACCTCCATGGGTGCTTTTTCTTCATGTTGCTGCAATGGTGGCTCATCCTCATGCATGAGCGGCTCACTATCATGACTAGGTGGTTGCTCTAATGTTTGTCTTTGTTCATCTATGGTATCAAGTGCAACTACACCTTTGATGGTATTAGGAGAAAAAACCATCCTATTGCTTTTCTCATAGGTTTGAGTAATCTCAACCCTAGGCGCCTTTGATATGTTTGCTTGCCTACTTGAAGAGCCAACCTCTTTTTGCTATGTTGGTGTTGTTGGTGTGCTATGGATGATGGATGAGCTAGTAGTAGGAACTGAAGCAAATTTCTCCATGAAAGTTTCCCAGGACATATTGATTGATGAAAGATGATGCAAAAAAATAATCTTGATCAAGGCATGGTGGAACAAACTAGGATGATGATCTCTATCTTTTCTCTGTATCTTTTTAGTCATCTTGACCAAAATTTTGAACAAATAATTGGGAAAATTGAGTGGTTGAGTAGCAATGAAGTGCATCAATAACATGACATGGTACTATTACGGCCTTGAAAATCTCCCTTCACATGTAAAATATTTCATAATTAACTTCATCAAAGGAGCATATCTATCAAGTACATGCCTGAAAGGGAAGATATGCTCAAGAGCATCTTTGTGATGAGGTTTCAAGAACATTTTGTAGTTTTCAAGGTCCAATTCCTTCCCTTTGAACCAGATTTCTCCATGGTTCGGGATACCTGTTACTGAAGCAATGACATCTGTTGATATGGCAAACTCAATGCCTGCTATGATGACCTTGTCTCTCCTGAAGCTAGTGGCAAAAAGGCTTGTTAATTGAGCATGAAAACCTACTTCCTTGATTCTCTCACAAAACCTCAAACAACTACTGTTTTCAAAAAATATCTTGGAAAAAGGAGAGGCATTAATTTCTTGTAAGATATATGGCTAAAATTGGAATGGTGGCCTCCCTTATGAATCTTCTTTTCTCCCTCCATGGTGTTTGTCAATAATATGAAACCCTAGCTAGATGAAATGGGTAGGGAAGGTGTAAAATTAGGAAAACAAGGTATAGTGGTTGTTACACAGCATTTTGTCACTGTCCCTACAATCCCTTGTCCCGTACATTGGAGGACTATTCCCATGACTTGTGAACAGTAAAATGTCCTAAAAACACCTTGATGGCATCCTTCTGCATAAGGACAAGAATTATTGTCAAGAACATTTCCTCTGGAAAACCCTAAAAACCCATGTTTTGGCATTGGCATGGGTATCCAGTTCATCCCTCGCGCCAATGGGGAAAACACACCATAGTGGGCGCACCAGCTGGCGCTCTGTCCCTATGTTTCACTTGTGCCAAGCCTATTAAGGAATGTTTTTTAAAAATAAATGGCAGAATTTTAATTCTAACAACTTCAGAATGAATCATCAGAAAGAATTTGGGTTGTTTGGCTCCGTATCTCCTTGTTTAGGAAGTGGTTTTCCACCTCTCATGGAACCTTCCTAAGAGATAGGACTCCATCCCATGATTATAGGGATCCCAACTTCCCTTCCTCACTCTATGAAAGCCTGCCCTCTCTATTTTCTAGCTAGTTGAACATTTGGGAAGAAAACTATAGCTGAGCGACTATTGAGAGCAGAGCCAAGGAGAACCTCGTAAGAGAGAGAGCCTTGTCCAAATTCCCAACAAGCTTTGTGAGACACGCTCCGCTGGAAGCGCTGCCAAAGGAAGAGCGCGACGTCAGAACTTTGTTGTAATCTTTCTTTCACATTTTAATATATTCTAGACTACATTATCGGTTCCATTGTTGTATTACTTATCTGTGTAATGCAATTTAGATCAATCCTTTCCGACTGATTGATAGTTACATGTTTGAATTATTACGTTGTATGCTGTCGTTTCTTCTCTGCATGTGTATAGGTGTCTGGGCGCGGTGAGCTAAAGGATTGTGATCTGTCAAGCTAGGAACGGGAAGCAGCGCTTCTTCTTCGACGACAACAGCATAGGACTTGACGTAGGCTATCTATCATAGCTTTATCTTTTGTAACAAGGAATTGATATCATAGTGTGTTTTGTTTGTTTCTAGACCCACTCTTGGGCTAGTGGGATCACCTCTATCCGCAAAGGGGATATACCTCTCCAACAAATTGGAGACTCCACTAGGGAACAGTGGGAGTTGATCCTTCCTCCATTGGTTTGTTTTTGGCTTTTCGTTTGATTAGTCTACTTTTTTTATTCATCTTCCTTGGTGTTAAACCCCTGTTCAACCCCTAGAAGACCAGATCTAGCCTCTGTTTGTCCATTTTCATCATTTTTTTAGGGTAAACTATATTGCCACGGTTATCTCCCTGACAGTCGCACCAACTGGCGCTTGTTGCTTGTTAGGTACCCACGCCATCCCCTGTTTGGCGTAGATTACAGCCAAACAAGCGCACCAACCCTGCTTGGTTTTAGGGTTTGCCTGTTCTTAGGCTCTCTGAGCTTGACTTTTGGTCCTGGTTCATTTTTTCTAATTGATTGAGTGCTTTGAAGTCATTTCTTATGGTGTTTAGCCCTGCCCTCCGGTTGTTTGTCTTTTTCTGTCAGTTTTGCATTTTAGTCCTAGGGCTTCTAAGTGCTTTAGTGTGCTGAGCCTCCCGTGGGAATTTTGGGTCTTTGCTTTCCCGGTCAACTTTGTTTTTGCTTCTTTGCATTCATATTGCTGGATCTCGTTGAATCATTGCATTTATTGAGTGATTGTTCTCTCTTTCATTCAATTTTGCTTTGTGTTGCTCCAAGCCTAGATCACATGGTTTGTTTGAGTCTCTTTCGAAATTCTTCTTCACTTTGAGGGATTTCATCATGGTTTGAGTCTTGATTGTGCTTGTTTGAGTTGAGTGAATTTTCTATGCTTCAGCTCTCTCTTTATCGTTCTCAAATTGATGTTTTCATTAGTTTTTTCATTTATTTAGTGCATTTGCTCTAATATATTGAAAAATACCAAAAACAAAATCTTTCGCATTTTGATTGGCATGGTGAAAATTGGAAACTTCTTCGCATTACTAAGAATTATATAATTCTAGAGAATTTTTTTCTAGTTTCCTTAGCTTGCATTGAAAACAGTAGTGGATGTTTTTTTGTGGTGATTTTGTTGTCAGTTGAAAGCTCTCAACTCCCCCATAGATAGCTCTTCATTGAAAAAAATGATATTTCATGGCATGTAGTTTGCATCTAGAGGTTTTATGAGATCCAACATTCGATAGGGCCTTGAAATCGAAACATAAATTGAAGATCAATTTTAAAATTTACTGAATTAACCTAAGGCAACATTGAAACTTAACGGAACATCTAGTAGTCTAAGGTAGAGACGTGTTCCGGTGTCTTTAAGCCTAGTAGTTGTTGCTCGCCATCTGGCTATAGATAGCACTAGTACGGACTTGTGCTCCCTGTAACGTCACGTATATAAAGGGAGACCCCATTAGGTTGCAAATGCTTTATCCATAGGAAGATGAGTCTGCCGCCTTTTACCCGTGAAACACCAGACACAACATTCGGAGAGATTACCTGCACGTACGTTAAGTCCTTGGTTGATTTCTCTTTCATTTTTACCAAGGTGTATATGGTATTTCAGGGATATCTGGTACACCCATTTACCTAGATTACCAGAGCATTCATTTTTATCTTTACTGACTCCCTAAATTTGAAAAGATCATCAAGTGCTTGTCCTTTCATGCTAGTTTCCAAACTGAAAGTGATAGAGTCATCTTCTACTTGTTTCTAGACTCTTAAAACATGAAACAGTAAAATTGCCAATTTCAATGTCGTAAAATTAATCACCTACGATCACACGCCCATTTATAGATTAATTTTCCGGCCTGTTTTTGTTTGCCTTAGTTTTTTCCTGTCCGTCATTGTTTTTGATCTCTTCCTCTTTTTTGCTACAGTCACAGTGGCGGAACCATCAGTTTCATCTATTGGTAGTCCTTATAGAGAAGATTCATCAGAGGTCTCTCAGTCCTCTGTTGAGTATCAGCAGCCCGTTGTATTCGAGTTTCCCAGCGGGGGACTGGTTATACCTGAAATTCCCTTTGGAGGACCAGTTGAGTTCGATTGGCCCTTGTCCAACGCTTGGTTTGGATTTGGAGTAGGGGAACATTTCCCTCCTCTTACATCGGGATCACCCTTTTTGCTGCTATAATACCTCCTAGTCCCTGTTGTCTTTTAGAAGATCTCACAGAAGGGTTAGATATGGACTCATCCAGTCCTACTCCTAGTGAAGTAATTCCTACTTTTGGTGAAGATTACCAGCTTTTTCCCGAAGACATCCCCGAACCTTCTATTATTTCTTCACCTGGTCCATCGCTCCCAGCTTTACATAGGTATTTAAGTCAGGTCATGCCCGCTATTGCCTCTATGGGAGTATCGACTTCATCCACGAGACCGACCATTCCCTCGTTAGGGGTGTCGCCGTCGACACCTCTCACGACATCCCCTTTTGTCACATTGACACCTATTAGACCTATTATCTGTGTGGCTGTGTCTGTGCCTGTTGTCACTACTCAGTCAACTAGGACCTCGTCAGTTCCTGAAAACTTTTATATAGCTTCTGCCATTCCAGAGAACATTTCTCCCGAGGAGTATCGGATGTCTTTACAGCCGCCAATCTCTGAGGTTGGTCAGTCCTCTCAGGATCTTAATCATCCTTACTTTTCTCATTATGAAGCGGATGTTACCTCGATCTAAGCATTTCCATATCAATATGATGAGCAAGGAAACCCCCTTCATTTTCCTGCTCTTGAGGCTTATTAGTATATTAACGGTTTTTGATCTACCCAGCCTGTGCAACCTTCCAATCAATAAGGGAAACTCTTTCAGGGAAAACCTTTGTTTCAACAATGATATGCTTCTGGCCCATAAGGACAACCCTTCTAGGGACAACCTTCAGCCCAACTAGGGTATGTGTATGACCTGCAAGGACAACCCTTACAGGGACAACCTTCGGTCCAGCAGGGATTTTTTTACGGCCTGCAAGGGCAGTCTTACAACCCTCAAGGTCAACCTCTACAGCCTCACCCTGTGGTCCAACCAGGGAAACCTCAAGGACTAGCAGGGAAACCGAGGTATCAACCTGGACCACCATACGGTCCTGGGGGCAAAACCCATCCTTCTGAAACCTTTGGTGCAACCTTAGCAATCTCATTTTCCAATTGGTCAAAATTTTGCATGGCCAGGGCCATCTTATGGTCCTGTCAGAGGTCAACCTAGTTACCAGGCACAACCTGGCCCACTCCCGCCATCAAGCCAACCTACTCAGTCAGGGAAACCTGGTGTCCCTCATCGGCCAGGTCAACCTGTTCAACCAGGACAACCTGCACAGCCAGGTCAACCTTTTCAACTAGGACAACCTGCACAGCCTATTAACCCTGCTCAGCCACCGATATATTCTATGCCATAGCCGAATCCACCTGTGTGCCTGACTTATCCGACTCAGCAAGGCCCCACTTACCAGCAACCCATTCAACCCCAAGGTAGCTATTACCTTCAAGGTCAATCTCGACCGGTTTACAACCCGCCCCAAGGTTCTAGTTATTACCTTCAACAGCCAAGCTATACTTATACTCTGCAGCAAAATACATACACTGCTCAATCGAGGCCCACGTATAATCAGAATCAATACCCTAGTTATCAACCCCCGTATCCTAGTTTTCAACCGCCATATCAACCTAATTATCCGGCTTATACCCCCTATGGTCAGAACCCTCCAGGACAGAACCAATGGGGGTAGATTTATGCTCAACCGAGATGGAGTAGAGGTACAGGTCCTTATCAGGGACCTGGCATGCATTTTAACCCTCAATTACCTTTTATCGCCACGTTGGAGTTACCAGACGTGTCCAAGTTGACCAATGATCCAATTCTTCATAATCCATATTGGCCTCTGGTTCCGACAAAGGTGCCTGGTGATTGTCTTAAGTTTGATGGTAAATCTGGAGAAGACCCCCAAGCACATGTCATGACATACCACTTGTGGTGTTCTTCGAATTCTTGGGTAGATGACTCGATTCGTCTACGTCTTTTCCAGTGCACTCTCACCAGGGCTGCTGCTAAATGGTACATAGAACTGCCTCGTGGTATTTTTCAATATTTTAATACTCTAGCTATGGCATTCCTGACACATTTCTAGTTACCGATTCATTACGAGCCGAGACGCATCTCCTGACATCTCTGAAATAGGACAAAGCCACCCATATTTCAGATCACATACACAAATGGAGACGTCATCGTCGTCTGATCAAGTTTGAAATTCCTGATCAACTTCTAACTCATTGGTTCACTGCCTCCTTTGTTAATAAGATTGCACAAGACATTGCTATGGGGGCATGTGTAACCGAGGAACAAGCCATTGCTCGTGCCCAGTACCTCGATTTAGTGTACTCTAGTCTGGCATGTTATACGACATCTTGATTGATGCCCCATGACCTAGGACCTCTAAAGCGTCGGCTACCCCATCAGTAGATGGTGTTATTGGTTCCATCTCTCATACTTCTCGCAAGTTTTCTAATGGGAAGCAGAAATCGAATTCTTCCAACAATTTTTCTCCTCCAGTTACTCCAGATTCTGGTAAGACCGCGGAGGTCAACGTTGTCCAGGCCAATCCTGCGGACAAGACTTCCAAAGGGAAAAATAATGGCAAAGGAAAAGCCAAATCTGATGCCCCAAAACCATAATCTTCCAAACCACGTGCTAATGATGGTTCACAGTGAAAACCGAAGTACCCTTGCCTGATTTGTGATGAAGACCACTACACCAAAGATTGTCCTAGACGATCCGAGGGTAGTCAACTTCTTAAGGGATCTAAGGGAACTTCGACAGTTCTTAAGGAACCTTTTCCATCTTAGCAGACCTAGATGGTCGAGCAACCTTCACCATCTGCACCATTTGGGTCTCAGGTTTTCATGATGGATGGTGCTGCACCTATTTCTATTTCCACTCGGTCAAAGGATTATGCCGGATCACGCCAGGCAGCCGGGAAGGAAGTCGTTGATGGCCCTCCTCCCCCACCTGCCTCTGGTCCTCTTGGTATTGAAAGGCCCAATGTTGAACCCATTGTACGACCACCTTCCAAAGGTGTTCTTTGAAATTCTTCCTATAATCCGAATGCCCGTGTTGCTCAGCATTACAACATTGTTGAGGATTTGGCACAGGTTTCTTCCACGATGTTCACGTTGGAAGTTCTTCAGAGTTGTCTGTCTCAATGGAAATATTTTTTATCTACAATCAGTAGAATTGACCCTGACGATTCTAGCCTTCTCACCTTTGATCTTGAGAATTTCATCCCCCGACTTCCGCACCAGATTGCCCTTGTTACACAAGTCGGCATTAACGACCTCAATATTCACAAAGCCATTGTGGACGAAGGTGCCTCTACCTGCATTATGTCATCTGCCTTCTATAAGGCCATTGGTTCTCCAGCCCTCACCTCATCTCCCAATGCCCTTGAGGCATTAGATGGAAGGGAATCAAAACCCTTGGGTGTTCTTGCGAGTCTACCAATTACATTGCAAGGTAAGACAGTCAACGTTGAAGTGGAAGTTGTTGATGCCAAACTCAACTACAATATTCTACTTAGTCGCAGTTGGACCCACGCCTTGTTGTGAATTCCATCCACCCTTTTTCGACTTTTGAAGTTTCCACATGAGCGCAAGATTATTACTGTGGACCAGTTGTCTTTATTTACCTCATCCTCTGAGAAAAACGTGCCATACGTGGAACAAATTCCTAATCCCCCCGACAGTATAGGACCGGGTCTTTTCAAGGACCCCGTTCTCATGGGTATTTTCCCCATTCCACCACCGAACACCATTCAAGTCAACATGATCTCTAGGTCGAATGACCCGTGGATCATCCCTTCTCCTGAACAGGTTGCCTTTCTTTGAGAATAGATGCCTCTGACCTTGATTGAAATCAATTATTGTGAGATCATTACTGCATCAGATCCTCCTCCTACTGATAATGCTCCTTTGAGCATGGCTCTGGATTTTTATTCTCAATCCCCTTGGCTCGGCGATGCAGATTCGCCCAATCCTTTGAGAGAATTTTTTCTGTCTGACGAAGCTATCGTGGAGACTATGTTTCTCAAATATTTTCCATGGAGCAATGAGCATCATCGTTCCTCGTTTATACCTGGCCTAGGGGCAATGTCTAATTGTCTCAAGCATTTTTCATCTCAGGTTCCCTCTCTACCACTCCAAACGCCAATATTGACTCATGAATTTTTCTCGGAAGGAAATCTGAGTAATATTACCCAAACGATGCCTATCGACATCTCCGTTAAACCAGGGGTCGTTGAGAACATCCATGTGGGAGTCACTTGTTCTCCCGATGAGATTCAAGTGTACACTAGTCTCTTCTGTGAATTTCATGATGTTTTCGTGTGGTATTATGAAGAGATGCCTGGAATCGATCCCAGTATCGTCGTGCATGAAATTCCCACCTATCTTGGTGCAAAGCCTATGCACCAGCGTCAGCGTCTAGTGCATCCTCAAAAATCCACTGCTATAAAAGCTGAAGTTGAGAAACTTCTTAAAGTGGGCTTCATCTATCCGATCTCTCTGACAGAGTGGGTTTCCAATATTGTCACTGTGGATAAGAAGCAGGGCACAATTTGGGTCTGTGTTGACTATCGATATATCAATCAGGCTTGTCCTAAGGACAACTATCCCACCCCCTTTATCGATCAGATCATTGATTATTATGCAGGGAGTGAGATATTTTCCCCTATGGACGGATTTTCAGGTTATAATCAAATCAATATCCTTCCATCTGATCAACATAAGACCGCTTTCATCTGTCCATGGGGAACGTTCACCTATAAGAAGCTCCCTTTCGGCTTAAAAAACTTTGGGGCTACCTTCCAGCATAACATGTCTTACACCTTTCATGACATACGTAATGTTGTTTAGCCGTATCTGGATGACCTTCTGGCTCATTCATCTCAACGCAAATACCATCCAGAACATCTCCGCCAGATTTTTCTCTGCTGCAGACGTGACAACATCAGGCTTAATCCTCAAAAGTGCATCTCCTGCGTTGACTCTGGTTGAATTTTAGGATTCATTGTCTCTAAGGATAGAATTCGCCTTGACCCTCTTGAGTTTGAGGCTATCATTAATTTCCCATCCCCATCCTAATTGCATCAGCTTCAGAGTCTTCAAGGGAAAGAGAATTTCTTACATCGCTTTATCCTGAACTATGCAGAGGTAGCCAAAGGGTTTACGTGACTTCTAAAGCAGGACGTCCCTTTCTGTTGGGATGAGATTTCTCAGCAATAATTCGATAAACTTAAGACGTTTCTTGTCAACGCTCCATTAATACATCCTCCAAATTATTATCGTGACTTTACCCTCTATTTGGCTGTCGCATTTAGTATAATTGCCATGGTTCTGGTACAGGATGACGATGACGGTAACAAACACGTGGTTTATTATCTGTCTTGGAACCTCCTCGACATTGAAATGCGTTATTCCCACGTCGAGAAGTTGGCACTGGCTGTAGTCCAGGCCATTAAAGGATTTTTCCATTACATCCTGTTACACATGGTAATCGTGATTTCTGACTGCAACCCCATGACCTACATTTTGTCTCAACAATTGCTGGGGGGAAAGTACTCAAAGTGGATTGTGATCCTCCAAGAGTTCGATTTGGAGTTCACTACTACCAAATCGAAGTCACTGGTTTTTTCTGATCTCATTTGTTCTCTCCCTACCGACTCTGTTCCGTATTAATTCGAGGATCATATCCCATACGAAACTCTCTTCTTAATCAGTACTCTCGATCCATGGTACGGTGATATCATCATGTACCTCCAGACATCTACCTTCTGGTCTGAGTTAATGAAGGATTCTCGACGCCGCATTCGACATTATTCACAACCATATCGCATTGTCGGACATACCCTATATCGTGTCAGAGTCGATTATGTACTCCGCCAGTGTTTGACCTTAGAAGAGGCTGAGAAAGTTCTGAATGACTGTCACAGTGGTGCCTATGGCAGTCACATGTCTAGTTATGCTACCACACAGAAGATCCTTCGTGCAGGCTATTTCTGGCCATCTATATTTAAAGATTGTATTGTTGCAGTACAAAAGTGTCATGGGTGCCAGATCTTCCAACGCAAGATGTGTGCGTTGCCTCTCCCATTACATCTTGTCATTACCGTGGGCCCTTTTGCCAAATGGGGCATTGATTTTATGACGTGTAACCCTCACTTGGCTAGGGGGCATGCTTATATCATCATTGCCGTAGATTATTTCACCAAGTGTTCTGAAGCGATGCCTACACTAGCTGTAGACGGTAAGACGGCCAAACAATTCATTTTCAACCATGTGATCACTCGTTTCGGCGTTCCTCAAGCCATCGTCACTAATCATGGCTCTCATTTTCAGGACTACATGATGGAAGAGCTGACATCTAAGTTGGGCTCGCGTCACGACAACTCAACGCCATACTACCCTCAGGAAAATGGCCAGGTTGAAGCTGTGAACAAGGTGCTTGTCACAATGCTTCAAAGAACAATTGGTATACACAAATCAAGTTGGCATCTCCAGTTTTTTTCAGCTCTTTGGGCCTACTAAACATCAGTGAAGAGTGCGACCAGATTCACACCATTTAAGTTGGTGTATGGTCTGGAAGCTACTATTCTGGTTGAATGTGAGATCCCTTCACTAAAATTGGTTGTGGAATTACTTCCCGGTACTTCACCGGAGGAAGAACGTCTCCTATATCTTGAGAGATTGGAAGAAACTCACTACTTGGCTACTTTTATCAAAGGGGACCTCGTCCTTTTGTATGATCAAGCCCATGACAAGCTTGGGGCAGGAAATTTCCAACCTATGTGGCATGGGCCCTATATCGTTAAACGCGTATTGAAAAATGGGGCTTATGAACTGATCAATTATGAAGGTCTTCCTTTGGCACAACCTAGAAATGGGTTGTACCTGAAGAAATATTATGCTTGAATCATTCTTGCGTAGTATATGTACATAGGTGATTTTTCATTTTTGTGCATGTCTGGTGTGGTGTGCTTTGTAAGCGTTTTTCTGCTTATTGGGTCTTCCTGATTGTGCAGATGTTTATTAATCCTTATGTCAGTTTCACGGATGGTGCCTCCCACAGATCCAGGAACCTGTCTTTGCCAGATTGGGTAATTTACAATCCTGCTGGTGAGTTGGTTAATTTACAAGGTGTTTGTCTAGGGACTTCTACAAATAATGTCGCGGAATATAGTGACATTTTGGAATTATTAAACGAGGTTGTTAACCTCGGTATTCGTGCATTACTTGTACATCTGGATTCACAGCTTATGGTTTTACATCTCAGTGGTCATTATTCAGTTAGAAACCCATGCATTTTAAGACTGTATCTACGTATTTTTTTACTTGAAAGAAATTTTGATTACATCACATATCAGCATATACCCAGACGAATGAATACACTAGCAGATGCAGTAGCCAACATGGTATTAGATAGACATTTACGCAATTTGTAAAAAAATCATCATATGTAAGCAAGATCCATGTAAGAAATAAGATGTATATATATATGTCGATTGTTTGCAACATGTGCATCACATAAAATCAAAATATACATGTTTGTTTCAGTTACATCCAGAGATGAAATGTCTCTTAAAAATATGCAAATAAAAATCCTAGGCGACTAATCAGCATGGTGCTCATGGTAGCACGTCACTACCTGTAGCAACCGCCTCAGTAAGTGGTGGAGGTGACTCGGCACCCCTAATGTGTGCCTCTGATAAGATAAAGGGACATCAGCTAGGTGAGCATAATCCAGAACCCCACGAGCAATCCCCTCTAGGTTTTGTACAAGCTCATCCCCCTCGCCCCCCTCACCTTGAGGGTCATAAGCGAGAGGGGTCATCCTCGCTATTGGTGACATCCCGACGGGCCTCTCTGGGCCAACATCTGCATACATATAGGACTAGCTATTATAACATGCATGTATACCAAAAAATCATAAAAATCATAAAATTAAAAAGAGTCTTACCCAGCTCCTCATCCCAGTCCTCTCCTTCCGGGAGTAGAAGGTCTGGGTCTCCAGTAAAATCAGTGCCAGCATAAGGCCAGTCCTCCACGATGATCAACTGTCGACGGAGCTAGTCTAAGAACTCGGGCTGCCATGACATCTGCTAGCCACCCCCTATCCTAGGCATCAATGCTACCCATCGAGCCATCCATGGCTCTCTCAGTGGTGGGTCCGAGACTATGACCCCCTGACACTAGAAGATTGGTAGTCGTTCCAGGAAGAATGACACCAAGATCGACCCATATCCAAACTGTTTTAGTTTGGTCTTCTTGCATTTTGTCAGTTGTCGTTTAATATTCATAGTCACGGTCGTGGCCCAATCAAAGATTGTTGGGTTCATGCACTTTGATGTGAGAAGGATTTGTGTCTTTGTAGCCTCGTGTGATGCCTGCGACCCCACAACTTGTGTAATGGTATGTAGCACTACTATTAGTGCTATATCAGTAACGGTATTAATGTCTACCTTTCCGCTACCTGTTCCTTTGCGTGCCCCTCGGCACACCCTGTCCATGACCATTATCATGTTTTCACCTGAAGGCCTGGTGTCGATCAAGATAGGGATTGTACCCTTGCGTGATAGTCCAGTGATGAAGTACACGTCTAACACTTCGATCTCAATTACCTTATCTCTAAGTTTTAACTTCTCCTCATCCTCATCCTAGATGCTAATCAGATACTGCAGTAGTTTGGGCTGAGCCCAGAGACATGGCATCAGGAAGAATTTCTTCAACTCGCAATTCCGGAGAGCATTCATACACTGCTCATTTCCCATTGCCAATTCATCTTCCTCGCTGTGCTCTCTTTCCTTCCATTCAATTACCATTTTTTCTTTGTACCTACATCAAATCGAACATAGGAGTGTTAGAAACCTCTTCAAGTATTCAAAATTGCTTTTCATTGGTTCATTTTTGAGATTTTTTAGCCAAATTTTGCGTTGCGCTGTTGACGTGGCTGTCTGGCTAACAGTTGCACCAACTGGCACGACCTCTGTGTAAAATAGAGTGGATTGGTGCGGGTCCATGCTTGGTACCCACGCCAACTGCGAAGCCCTAAATTTTGAAATTCCCTCCCTAAAAGACCTCAAACCATGATTAAATATAATGAAATTTATCTTAAAAGATGGCTAATGGAAGTGGATCTTACCTAAAAAAAACGGAATCCGGATTCATCCACTGGATTGTTTGCAATCGTCATCTCAAGATTGCAAAGGAAATGGCTGACTATCGCTCTGCAAAGAGGTAAAAAAGTGAAAAGTGAATAAGTTTTTACTATTGGTAATATTTATAACTTTTCAAATCAAAATTAGGTTTAAAGACTTGTTTTTCTGATATTTTATTATATTTTTGTTGAAAAATGGGTTTTACACTTGCTTTTTGTGTAGTGACGGGTCTTCACGTGATTAGGACAAAGACACAAGTTGAATTTTATACTTTTTCGCACTCGGTAAAAACACGAAAAAGTCACTATTGGAGTCATCTTTCAGCTCTTTTTTTACTCTCTAAAACTGAAAATATTGCCGAGTCGCTTTTCATTTTCAGCTCGTTAAATTGGTTGCGAAATGACATCTACCCAGTATACATTTAACCCTTTTTTGGGTTGGGATGGATTATTTACGAAAAAGGAATACCCTAGCCTATCGCGACTAGGAGGTTCTCCCAGACATAGTTTTCTGCCTTTTCAAATCTGTGGGACTATCTACGAAAAGGGACTGCTGGAGTTTTCTTTTCCAATTTCTTTTCAAACTTTCTAAACATGAAAAGATGTCGAGTTCTTCCTTTGTTAGACTCATTAAGAACTGATGACATCGGACTCCGTCGTAATGACGTTACTTGAGTTTCTCCTTCCTAGGGCTCGTAAAATGTACTAGGTTGGATTTTTCCGAAGGACAAACTTATATCGCAAGCATATGTGATCCCCTTCAAGCTTGTTTTTTCAAAAATAATTGGGGTACTTGCCAAAAATGGTGAGGGAAAATGGAACCAGTATTATAGTCGTGTCAGCAGTATGTCGCTCTTGAACATGGCATTTGTCTGCATTCGTGTCGGGTTGGGGACATCTCATCTCGTTATATTCTTGCCTTCATGGGTTTGGGTAATCTCTTTTGACCGCTCATTTTCTCTTTGCCACATCACCATGACCTCAAATCCCTTGATGTCAAATACTTCCAAATCCAGTGTTGTCCAGCCGATATGTTCAAGAGAAGTTGGTCTCTGCAGTTTTCAACCTCCCTCTGATTCTCTGTTCGTATTTATTCACAAACTTTATATCCCTCAGTCTCGTGTCGATGATGTGGGAGACATTATGGCCCACCTTCGATAAAGGTCACTTCCTGTCGACTTCAACTCATTATCCAGGAATTTGGTCTAGAGACTCCTTTTAGGTGCCTTAGAGCCTGCATGCCTCAATGGCAGGTTCTTCGCATTCGACGCAAGGTTTTCATTATTGGCCTTCGATCAGATGATTCTACGGGTGTTTGACGCCAGCTCACTATTTACATTCCGTAGATTGTACCTCTTGTACCTTGAGAGCCATTGTCATCATTGGTGGTTCCTCTCGCGTCTGTTAATGGATTTCATTATTGGCTGGTAATCAGATGATGTTCTTGCATGTTCGACTTCAGCTCACATATTCGCATGCTCAAACTTGTACTCTATTTGGGTCGAGATGGAGTGCAAGTCCCTGGATTTTGTCTGATAAACATCTAGGTTGTGGGTTTTTGTGGATTATTATGATTTATTACATGACTCCTTTGATTGGATGGATGTGACCATACCTAAGTCTACTTGTAGATCCTTGATTGTTGGATGGCTGCATCCATACGTTGGATCTCATTGTGTCAATACTTTTATGGATGGCTGCACCCATACCACATATCATGTATCAGAGATATCAGTTGTATTTGTATGCGCGGGTCTTCCAACGGCAGTGTTTTCAGTTGGACACGTTCTCATAAATCATTTCACCCCTCCCTCTCTCTCAGACCTCATGCTTTAGGGGGCATCTGTTACACAGCATTTTTTCACCGTCCCTGTAATCCCTCGTCTTGTACATTGGAGGACTATTCTTGTGACCTGTGAACAGTAAAATGTCCTGAAAACACCTTGATGGCATCCTTCTGCATAAGGACAATAATTCTCCTCAAGATCTCCTTCTGCTCTGGATCTCCTTGTTTAGGAAGTGGTTTTCCACCTCTCATGGAACCTTCCTAAGAGATAGGACTCCATCCCATAATTATAGGGATCCCAACTTCCCTTCCTCCCTTTATAAAAACCTGCCCTCTCTATTTTCTAGCTGGTTGAACATTTGGGAAGAAAACTATAGTTGAGCGACTATTGAGAGCAGAGCCAAGGAGAACCCCGTAAGAGAGAGAGCCTTGTCAAAGTTCCCTACAAGCTTTGTGAGACATGCTCCATTGGAATCCCTGCCAAAGGAAGAGCGCGACGTCAGAAATCTGTTGCAATCTTTCTTTCACATTTTAATATATGCTTGACTACGTTATTGGTTCCACTGTTGTATTTCTTATCTGTGTAATGAAATTTATTTCAATCCTTTCCGACTGATTGATAGTTACATGTTTGAATTATTACGTTGTATGCCGTCATTTCTTCTCTGCATGTGTACAGGTGGCTGGGCACGGTGAGCTAAAGGATTGTGATCTGTCAAGCTAGGAATGGGAAGCAACGCTTCTTCTTCAACGACAGCAGCATAGGACTTGAGGTAGGCTATCTATCGTAGCTTTATCTTTTGTAACTATGAATCGATATCATAGTGTGTTTTGTTTGTTTCTAGACCCACTCTTGGGCTAGTGGGATCGCCTCTGTCCGCAAAGGGGATTTACCTCTCCAACAATGGTAGGGTGGTTTTAAGGGAATAAATGGGGTGGAAAGAAGCTAGGGAAAAATCCCTAAAAATTCTAGGAGGTATGGTGATGAATTGGAAATAAGCTACAAGTGAAATTTCAAAATGGGCATGAGGAAGGTCCCCAAAAGGTTAAAACACAGGGATATCCTAGTTTTCTACCAGAATGTAGCGAAAATTAGGGTTTTAGTGAAATTGATGGAAAAGAGGGTTGTGAGTGATAGGAGATGTTAGGGTATGGTGTATTAATTTTGTATGAAGGTTTTATATGATTAGATTAGGGTTTTATCAGCTGAAACAAGCCAAGGATGAAAAACACCAAAAACGTAGTGGAGATAACCTAATGAAGGAAACCACTCATTTTCTGATGAATTTTGACTTGAGAGAGGTAGGAAGGGTGTCCAATTAATATTTAGGAGGTGTATGAACCCTTGTGTAGTGTTTTTGAGCCTTGGATAAGTGATTTGAATCTCACATGCCAAAAACGTAGCACATGCCAGAAACGTGGCACAACACCTCCATAAGCGTAGCGCAACACCTCTAGAAGCGTAGTAGGAGAAATTTGGCACCAATTTGATTCTTTTTCTTCAACCCTTGGCAACTGTGGAGTATGATGGTGAGAAGAGAGGAGCTCTATTGAACATCAAATTATAAAAAGAGTTGAAAATTCCTCTTTTTCCTTTTATAACAATCACAAAATTGATTTTTGTCTTCTATTGAAATCTTACAACTTTTTTGAAGAAATTTCTTTTTTTGAAAACCTATAATCAAGAAACACACTTTATTTGAGGAAAGACAAATTGCCTTTACTTATTTACCTATCGTTTCTTACTCCCTATGTAAATGACTTGTATGGTGAAAATGAGGTTTTGTTCACCTTCTTTCATGACATAATTGACTCTTATGGTGGTGAAAAAAATGAGATCTAGACTCTGACCTAACTGAAGGTGTGGTGAAGGACCTCAGACCCTAGATGATAAATGGATTACATGACCTCTGAGATGATGATAACCATGAATCGAGTGAAGGGAGAAACATTTTAGACCTAGAAATATTCAGTGAACATATTTTTATTTGAAAACTGACTTGAAACATGAAATTTTGACCTAGGACCACTACTAAGTAAACCTAAGAAAGTACATTTGATCACTGTAAATTTGAGCATAAGTAGATATCACACTTTTTTTTCCAATAAGAGTACACCTACTCATACAAATATTCTGGTTTCGGCCCAAAACCATTAAACTGACATATCAATGTCATGGATTGTAGATAAACACAGTAAGCTTTTACCTCTGGTGTTTTGATTCCCATTTAGTAATTTATCCATTTGATATATAATGTAAGGTCCTGACATATTTTGAGGCTAATATACTAGAGTGGTACTCTTCCCTTTGAGTGCATTTTTGAACGATATGTATCCATTGGGGTTCCCTGGATTTTTGTTAGGGTTTTTGGGAGCTAAAGAACCTCTATGTATCCTCTTATTTAAAATTGTAGATGAATCCTTTGCCACACCATAAGCTTCTAGTTGATAAGAATCCTATAGTACTTTTCCTGCATATTCTAAAACTTGGAACAATACTAGTATACCCATATTATTTCAGATCAACTGCTTCAAATTTATTACTATATCCAAGCCTTAGATCCAATAAGCAAAGGTATTTTCACTAAGACTCTTGATAACAATTTGGAATTTTTTATTTTCTTTTTGTATCATCACTAGATTTGGCATAGATATGTCTAGATCTATATTTTTTTACTTCCCTTCAACCATATTTGTAAGTGATAAAGGATCTATACACCATGTTTTCAGAACCCATGAGATCCTTGCAACCTTGATCAAATTTACAATAGAATGGAGATAATACCTCCATGAATTAGCATGATCTGCAAACCACCCATCCCTTTCAAAAACAAAACCTATGTAATTCCAGACATAAAGTTGCAAATCCATATTTAAGCTTGTATAGATCCACCAAAATTCCTCTGGATCCATTAATTTACTATGACATGTTTCCATATCTATGGGCAGATGAAGTTGGTCTACAAACAAGGAGGGTTCTATCACCACATTCCTGAAATGTTAAGAAAATATCACAAGGAATGAAACCTTGTTGACACTTTACATCCCCATAGAACTGTTGCCGAGCTTTAAAAACCTTGTGCCCATTTTCACACCCATAACTGCATTAGAAAAAATCTCAATGAACTCTATCTGCTAGCTCAATAAACTCCTTGCTATCTAATTCACATTCTAAGCTATGCATAGAAGACCTATCCTCCATACCCCTATGATCCAACACCAACTCTCTGCCTTACCCACGTCGAAGGCAACTGAGTGAACATAACAAGTCGAACGTAATGAGAAAGGCCAAACCCCTTCAAAGGAAGCTCCAAAACAGTATCAAAATTGATCGAGTGCACAATAAGGCACATATTTTCTAGATATGTGGTCACCAAATAATTTAGAGGTTAGTTGAAGCTTGAGTTTGCAACGGTTGTTTCACTGTGACGATAAACCCTATCAAACATTTTTAAATCTCAATACCATTCATATAATTTATTGTTAATAGCAATTGCACCGAGAGGTGCAAAGGAGTGTTGATAGAAGTGGGGAAATGTGGAAAGCAATAATTAAGAAAAATATATGGAATATGAAATACAATGTGAGGTGTTTAAGATTTGGATGGAGATGAGGACAAATATCAAGAGGTGAATGTGTGGGATTTGGAATTTATCACTCACTTGTCTGAGGTAAAATTGCATTATTCAAAATGTTTGATAACATGTGTCTAGTGAAACATGGAATCGTAGAGTTATTTGTACATCAACATGCAGAAAATTACGACCTTTTCATAAACCACATGGGAACCAATGTGAATATCATTCTTGCGAGCCTCATCTACCATCGTCTCACAAAGTGTGGGTTGCAACTTCGCACGAGAGATTCCATCTATCTTGCAATTCAAGGATCCATTTATAGTTCCTCTATGGATATTTTCATTTTTTCTAAGAAGTATGTGGAATCACGTTGGTGCTTGGGTGAGCTGCGTTGAATTTTGAGTTCATCTCATAAGCTAAAATTATCCATATTTTTGTGATTTTGAACCCTTTGAACTTTGTTATGTTTACAAGGGATGTTATGTTGAAGCCTTAGGGGAACACAAAATGAAAGGAAAATTAGCCATGTAAGTGATTGAAAAAAGGAATGTGGCCCTCCCAAAAGTTGTAGATATTTGTGGTGTGTCATTCAAAGCCAATGAAAAGTGAATGTATACATTATAAATATTTTGCAGTGCATCGAATTCATTTAAAATCATTGCCACTAATTTATGTCAAAAGTACATTTGTTTGTTGTTTCAGTGACTATGGCCAGTATTTGGAGAGCATTTTCGAATATTTTTTGAAAGTCGTGAAATGGGATCTATTAGAAGTTGCTACATACCGAGTTGGACCAGACAAAGCTGTGTAGAATTTCCCATTCCATATTGATTTGGTGTGTGTGTTTGTGTAATAATAAATTTCCTACATAATATATAAGTTTATCAATATATTACATAGTTATATTATTTATATATTTTGAAATTTTGAAATATGTGTATAATTAAATCTAATGGAAAACCTTATCCAAACCTTATCACTAAATTCAAATTTGAATCAAACTTCATCGAGATGAACTTGAACTCCAACTGGAACCATGCGACATTGGTTACTGACAATTTTCAATTGACCATTCTGATAGATTAGGAATATCAACTAGTAAAAATATCCAAAGATAAAAGTCAAGAGTCTTCTAGACTTTTCCCAAAAAGTCACTGACTTTTCCCAATTTTCATTTCATGGCTGGTACAAAGCACCATATTTTCACTGACTTTGCAGAGGAATTGTTATTGCTAGTAAAATAAACTTGGGGTTGTTAATTTTGAACCACTTACAACATATTTTTGTCACAAAGAAATGCAACAACCATAGGTTAGAAGGTGTTTTCCATTAAAATTTTATTTGCACAGAATATACCTGATATTAGATATAATCACACACAAAAAAGTTCAGTAACAAGATTCTGACAAGCCATCTTATAAAATTTACATTGGAATATGGCAACATAAAATTTTCCATCACCAAACACCTTGCACTTGAAATTAGTATGTTGACTATAACTTATTTTCATGGATAGATTTACCTGTGTATGCAGTCCTTACTATCGAATCATCCAACACCAACAAGTTTGTTTCCACTGAACACAATCTATAAAGCTATAAAGAAAATAAAGCATAAATGGTTTAAGAATATATGACCCTATTTTGGGTTCCAAACTGTAGTTATGCCTCTTATAGCCTACAATGACACAATTGAAGACGCCAAATTTCTACAAGAAAAATCCAAAGTCTTACATATACTTCAAAGCCCACAAATATGGGAAGTAAGGCAATTACCAAGGAAACTTGAATTCACAACAATACATATAGCTTACTTTGTGAATCTCCACAAATATTTTTTAGTATCTATCAATAATTAAAATACTATGGTGTTAACTTTGATTGAGGTGACTTTGATTTTGATGGTTACCAACATACTTATCAATTGTTTGGAATATCCTTAGTCCCTAGTGGTACCACATAGGATCCAAGTTAACATAAGTGTAGGTTATTGTATGAAGAATAACCATAACATATAGGATGACTTTCCATGAGAAATATAAAAATTCAATTAATTCAAAATAAAGAAGAGACACTACTTTCTAAATGATAGATGCTAATATACAAATCTAGTTGCTATAACGAGTCCTAGAATACAACTTGCTATCTCTCCAAGAAAATTGGCAAGCCTATTTATATATGTTCTGTGTTGTCTGAATTTCATAGTGTTCAAATTCATTTATTACTCTGTCCTACTTTGGCAGTATCTCACATCGCTCTCATGTCAAGGAGAACCATATCTTATGTTCTTAGAGGTGGTATAATAATAGCTAAGCATATTAAACACTATTATTACAAAATTGTTCTTAGTAATTCCACTTTTATAGGTGAGATATTTTTATGGGATTATAATTTGGTCGGTAAAATAAGTGCAATGATTCCTAATTAAGGGAATGAATTGTAGTCTTTCATTTAGACAAAGAATTTGTAAGCATAAGCTTTTAATGAAGAACAAGATTTGTGGAAAATATATCTAGAATTTTCAACAAATTTAGCTCCATGAATATTAACCCATTATTTTGATTGAATCGTTCAAAATTTTATACATTGTTTCTAAGAAATCTAGAACTACATACATATATTCCAAGGGATTTTAAATTTTTTTGACAAAATTAAGTCCAAACATAGTATCAAAGAATGTGATTGTTTTTCAACTCATTTAATAGAAAGGAAGTAAAATCATAATCAACGATTTTATTTAAAAAAATGACATTTGACAAATCTCAAGAACTAGAAACTAAGCTTAGACAAATTCCGAAAATTTAATCGCCAAAAATGATATCCATACAAAAAATTTTGAGATAATGGAGTTTTAACTTAATACTTAAAACAAATTTCTTATATTAGAAATTTAAGATATCGAGGTGGTTATAATTTTAATGTAACCTTAATTATGAATTTATTTGCCGCAAATGTGATTGCATAAGCTTAATTTTCTTTGCAAAACTTAATGGAATTAATGGAAAATTCTAATTCTCATTCAATAGTTTTTCTTCTTTAAGCTTACACTTTACCTTTTCCCATTTAGGTTACATAAGTTCCTCTGGTACTCCTACAATTTGTCACTATTGATTGTACATTTCAATCCCATTGACCTACCTTTTTGGTCAATAGAGGCCATGCATAAAATTATTGTTTATTAAAACAATATTAAATCTTTTCTCTTCTTTTCTCAATGGAGAATGTTTTCCTAATTTCATTTTTTCCTAATTCGAGCTAAAACCAACATCTTAAACTCAGATTGTGAAGAAAAATTATGATCATTTTTCTCTATCATGAAATTGTAAATGGATTGCATAATTTTTTATCTGAGAGAAAAACATTACCACAATTGTAGTTGACAATAATTGTTATAAAATTCAGATTCATCATAAAAATAAGAGAAAACAAATTTCACTTGTAATAAAAAGTGCAATATAATTTTAACATTTCTAAAATAAGTAATCAATTTTAATCCCTAAATCCCCAAGTAGATATTCAAAAGAAGAGAGACTAGGGCTTGGGATTGCATACCTCATGCTGAAAACATAATCGCATGTGACCATCATGGAATCTGAGATCTTCACCCCCTGTATTTCCTAGAAAACGTCGTCATCGTAAACAAGAGCCTCATAAATGAAAACCGGTGAGGGTTTCTTATTCAGAGCCAAGAAACTATTAAATACATCAGTGTAGTCAGTCGTCATATGAGAGGAAAGGTTTGTGGACTTCTGTGCCCCCCCCCCACTCCCCGAAGATATCATCATATATGTTGAAATCAATGGCTCCTCTCTGATTTGAGCTAAATATGTCTTCAACATCATTCATAGGTTTTTCTTGGTTCACAAACAAAGATCTGCCATTGATATTGAAATTAAAATTGCTGCCATACGTGCCCCTGATTTCTCCTATGGGAGCTGATTTTCCCTGTGTCCTTAATCCATAGTCCCACTACAATATATTAGAAAAATCCTCATTCTGGTCACCATATCGAATCTCAGATCGAACATCGACACAATCTAAAAACACCGGCTCAAATTGGGTGATTTCAGGGTCGTTTGAAGCTAGGGGGGCCTGTTCCCTGGGAATTCAATACCAACTAGAAAAATTTGCGCAAATACAAAGGATTTCATGGAGAAAATATAAGGGATTGTAGCTACCCGAAATATATATATATATATATATATTTAATCGGATCTTTTGAAACACTTGGTACTCTGTGACTAACGTTTCAGCACTCCACATCTTCTGTCGACCAACTGGGGTAAACATGTGACGAAGAGTTACTATGATATGATTCAACCTCCTGGGTCACCTTGAGGAAATGGAACCGACACCACACAACAACACGAATCTTTTTCACATGCTACAAGACACCCAGGAGCTATCCAAACCTTCTAGGAGGCTAGCCCCTAATCCAACCTATCATTTTCATGCATCAATCACCCAACCTCTCCCTTCACATGGGAAAGAGTGCGACTGGAAACCTACAGTCGCACCCACAACATGGGTATGTATGCAACTAGGGATTTTTTCCAGTAGTTATGAACTTTTGACCCTGATTTTTGTGCCACTTTTTCAAGCCCATATCTCAGGTCTCTTCCCATAACTCCATGACACTTTCAAAACTAAAATATAGTAGCATAATAACAATGTAAGTGCAAACCCTTGAACAAGGACTTGAATGGACCCCTACTATCCATGATAGGTATTTTGTCAAACATTTCACAAATATGTAATCTACAGGTTTAAATGATAGATATGAGCATAAGGGTCTCATACTTATATGAGAATAGCTAAGAAGCATTGTTTCCTCATCACATTAACTACATCATCATCTATTTTGGCATAGATACATTATTCATTAATTTACAAATCAAAATATTATGAGAGCCATACATCATTATTGACATAGGACACATTCATAACCAACATATAAACAATAGAAATGACAAGCACAAAACAACCATATAAGCCACATAATAATAAGCATATTTTCCCATCAATACAAGAGGAAAAAACCTCTTATTTCCATAAGCAAAATGTAACCAAGTCTGGGACTTCCACGTTCCACCCAACCATAGACATGGTTGAGCCAAATATCTCTTCAGCCAGTCACCCCCCTGCCATATTCGAAGAATGAATGTGGGATCTCACAAAACTCATCAATCAAAACCCAACCAGGTATTCCAAAGGAAAAACCACATCAAACCTCAATGAATGATTCCACCTCATAGTCGAACATCACAACCATCACCAGATTGGTCTCTACTGAAGTTTTCAATGGCTCCAGAGCATTTATTCCAACCAAGGCTCTAGGACTAGTAACTCAACTCAAATTTGCTGCTAGGGTCCAGAGCATTTGTCCAACTGAAGCTCTATGACTAGTAACTCAACCCATCAAGGGTTCCAGAGCATTTGTCCAACCAAGGCTCTAGGAATAGTAACTCAACCAAATCTCTTATAAGGATCCATAGCGCTCATCCAACGAACGCTCTAGGAGCTAGTAACTCAGTCTACAACTCAAGGAGCATGAGAACCAACCAGAAAAAATAAATGAAATGAACTTGTTGTAGCCTCTATAACACCCTCCAAAAATTCACCATCTAAAATTTTTTGAGCCCCATGAGCATCGAAAAGCTAAGTCAAAATCTGAAGTTCAAGTTTGTTTCAGGAAAAGCCTTAAGTCACTGAGTCACAACATAGGTATTTTTCCCAATTTGCGACCTAGCGACCCTACGACCTATCAGGTCGCCAGGTCACCAAGTCACAAATCACACTCAAACTTCAAAATCGTGACCTAGCGACCTTGCGATCCCACGACCTTCTAGGTCACAAGGTCACAAGGTCGTGAGGTCACGAGGTCATGCCTCTCTTAAGTGTGGGACATTTTCAACCCAGTGACCTCATTAATTGCCCGCACGCGCGACCCTTTTATAAATAGAAGGATCGCTAGGTCGCATTTCATCCACATGACAGAGAGAAAAAAAACACTTCTGACAGGCCAACTAGAGCAAGATTTTCTCGTGTAAGTTGCCTATTCCTCCTGATGTTTCCATTTTTTCCTTTTGTTTCCCTATTCCACTTACCTTAACCCTTTTAAAGCCACCCACTATTCTCCATTTCTGATCCTTTGGAACTTGAGATCTTTCAAATTATCCAAACCCTGCTCTTTCTTACACAGTTTTGTAAATACAACCATCCAACCTCCCCTATGTTTGTTTTTCTCCTAATTACTCCTTCACCTCCATTTATTGGGTTCAATCACTCAGTCCTTGCAGTGTTTCAAGTTAAAAATGAAGCAAAGGACCGCGTCACCATATAAATCTCCCGACCAGCCCTAGCGCGACCTCCGACCCTCGCGACCTCATGACCCCCGCGACACAGCGACCCCGGTCGTTAAATCGCCAAGTCGCAGTCCCACTCAAAACTGAAATATTCTGACCTTGTGACTCAACAACCCCAGTCGCTAAGTCGCCAAGTCACATTAAACTCGAAATTGGACTTTCGCGACCTTGTGACTCAGCGACCTCGGTCACTAAGTCACCAAGTCGCATTCCACTCGAAATGAGACATTCGCAACCTTGTGACTCAGTGACTCGATGGAAAGTCGCTAAGTCACAAGGTCGCCCCCCCCCCCCCCCCGGTGAATTGTTAAAACAATGCGACTTGGTGACCCAGCGACCTGGTCGCAAGGTCGCTCCTTTCTAAAGTTTAAACCTCTATGACCCAGCGACCCAAGAAATAGGTCGCCAAGTCGCAAATCCACCCTTTCCTGTATTTCAGTTGGTCAGAGTTAAAATCGGTACCTAGGCATTTATTATTATGGCATCTATCTTATCCTGGGATTGTTTTATGAACATGCCAGGGAACCTCGAAGCAGAGTTAGAGTGCATCTCTATATCTTCAGCCTCAAGCGACATGGGGCCTCCGGCAGTTCGCAAGAAAAACAAGAGCCTAGAGATAGAAATCAAATACGTGAAATACCAATGTCTCCTCCCCTAATCTATGGGGACACCGCATGCACATTTAGCAGAGGATAAAATATGAGTTGGTATCAAGTATACCAAGAATTCGCCCAACTAGAATTTTCAGAGGACCTCCCCGACCGAAAAGTATATGTACAAGTCAAGAGGTCAAAGCTTCACTATGCAGGTGCCCACCCAGCTATATTCCCATGTTCAGAAGTGATTGAATGGATCATACAGAACATCAACCCCAAGAAGTGGGTAATTCGAGACTACGAGGGAAAGGCTTTTGTGAATCTAAAAGGCTCAGATGAAGAATATTATTACGTACTTCCAGAACGGGAACAGGTATTCATAGAGGAATGGGCCACCACCCATGCGGTCCCTGTAGCAAACACCCTGAGAGGATGGTGGGAAGAACCCGAGAAGTTCAAGATCAAGAAATATCAGGAGTACCCAGTAGCAGGCCTTAGAAAGGTATACAAGCTGGTGGCAGCTATGCTCTGCAGGATAGATGGTCGTCCCGAAGCCACCACATTTAGTGGTACTTGGGTAACCCTGATGAAATTTTTCACTATATATGGAACCCGTTTCAATTGGGCCAGCTTACTAATACCGGCTCTCAAAACGAACATATCCGTAGCACTGGCACTAGAGGAGGGATACTCGTCTAAATTTTACATGACCTCTTACTTGTTGGATGCAGTTTTTTCTAGGTGCTACTTTGAGTGATGGGCCCACAACTGGGATCAGGAGCAGGCATGCCCAATTCACAAAGAATTTTAGGTATTCTGGGACTCTAAATACAAGCAATATATACAGTCAATCTCGCAAATTTTCATCCCTGCACTCTACAAGAATTTGTTCGGTCATGATACCCCATGCATGTCCTGGCAAGCCATGGAAACGTTAGTCAAAGTAGCACATTGGTTTCCATTTACAGAATACACCTTTATTCGAGTCTTCAGTTCATTCAATACTCCCCATGCTCTGCCCCAATTCATCACGGACAAGATGCTTCTTCAGGAAGTATGTTATCAGATGACTTCCAGCTTCTCAAAGGTCCTTACTAAAGGAACGAAAAATACATGGCCTACATTGGCGCTCACCATCAATTCTTACACAGTCAAGGATTTCAGGGAGGTAGAGGCGGAAGCTGAACAAATCAAAGGTTTCTACCTGGGGCCGTTAGATCACCAGACATACGATCCTGAGAGGATAGTCCCTGACCACTGTAAATGGGCCAAGTTCAAATGGAGCTACCAGCATAATGAATGCCCATCTGAGGATGCGAAAAGAAATTGGTATAATGTGGATAGGGAACTCGCCTCGGGAGCATGGTTCGATTAGAAGGGACAAGATAATCATACTCTGGAGGAAAGAATCCGCGAGTTGGGAGGCACCTCTTCTTTCCAGGCCAAGAAGCCCCGAACCAGCACAGGCCACAACTCTGCCACCCAACAGAAAGAGAAGGAAGCAGAAGCTCAGCTAGAAGCTGAAAATAAAGTGAAAGAAGCTGAAGATAAGCATAAGAAAAACCTAAAGACAGAACAGAAAAAGAAACAGGTGGAGGATGCCAAGAAAAGGAAGGAAGAGCAGGAAGCGAAAGCAGAAGCTAAGCGGCAGCTCAAGAAAGAATTGGATCAGGTGGAGGCCGAACAGAAAAGGAACGAAGAGCAAGAAACAAAAGCAGAAGCTGAGCTTAAAAGGAAGGAAGAAGAGGAATCAAGAGCAGAAGATGAAAAAAGAAGTAAGGAATAAGAGAAAATAAAAGTGGAAGCAGAGTGCAGGGAAAAAGCAGAACAGGATAAGGCAGAGGCAGAGCAGCTTCTGAAAGAAGCAGAAGAACAAAAAAGGAAAGAGGAAGAGGATCAAAGATCCAAAGATACCAAGACACTTCCCCCAGTAACAGGAGTACAAACCAAGTTGCTGCCCATCGAAGTACCTGAAATTAACACACGTTTTGCACTCTCAAAGCCAGGCTCCTCTAAAGGATAGGAGGAGGAGGTGTTCAACCTAATGAGACTCACCTATGATCAGTTCACCTTCAAGATTCGGCAGGAAAAGAGGAGATGCCTAACACGAAACCCTGTCGCCCCATTCACACCCATGGCGGAAAAGGATATAGTCCTAGACACTAGGACCAACCCTGTGATGATAGCATCAGTCGGCACTGCTGTCTCCATAGCCACTGGAGAAAATGTGAGCCAAATGAGTAGGGAAATATTTTCCCTACAAAATATATTGCAGGACGTTGAACAAAGAGAAGCTAGGTTAGAGCAAGAAAAGAGAGCACTAAGGGAAGAAATCCAACAGCTCCAAGGAAAAAACACCCTTATTAACGAAGTACCGCTTACTGTCCAGAGGGAGTTGGTGGCACTAGAAGCCACCATGAAGCAAGTGTATGGGGGGATGTTCACCATAAAACAAACAGTCGCACCCCTCCTAAAAGCCCAAGTGGAAACGAAGAGGAGAAATGAGCAACTGAAAGAGGCCTCCACCACTTTATATAGAATGATAGAATGGACAAGCAAATATCCACAGGATCTGGAAACCTTGCCCAAGAAAGATTGGATTCACACTCAGAATGACAAGGTCCAAATTCGCATGAAGGTGCAATCCAAGGAGAAGTTATTTAAAGATCTGGAGAAGGTGATGTCTGCGTATGAGCATATGATCAACGGCATTGACTCGATGCGTGAATTGCACCATATTCCTTCTTTAGGTGCATTGAGAGAGGAAGGGACATGGGGATAGGTAGATCAGGAGATTCAGGCATTTCTACAACCTATCAGACAAGCCACCACTACACCTGATCTTCCCACATCACAGGAGAACTTGGTTAAGTTTGTTGTAATTCCATTTTGGATTTACACCAAACTGGCTTCCTTATACCACCAGGTCACAAACAAGAGGGAGACTCTGATTCTGAATGCCTTAGAATGCCTACATCGGTTAAGGGAAGATACTCCTCTGATCTCCCCAATTGCTGCATATTATCATGCATGGGAGAATTTCCTCAAAGAGCAACAAGTTGATGTTCCCGACCTAGCGATCACACACACACTCCCATGATCAAAATGCAAGGCACAACCTACAAAAGGGGTCGCAGGTTGCACCTTCTAGAATTAGGTCACAGGTTGCACTACCCATTCAGGTCACAGGTCGCATCTTCCATTCAGGTCGCAAGGCAGCCCAACAGACAGGAAGGTGAAGAGTCAGGACCCCCAAGGGTCAATCTTGCCTTATATATACCCCATTAGGGGACTTGTAAAATACCTTTTGTTTTGGACTCCAAATGAGAGGAGAGAGTTGTAAAGCATTAAACAACATATTATGAATGAATACAAGCATTTGTTTTAAATCCACTATTGGATCTGATGAAAATCAATGTGTCAATACTATGATTATTTCTTCGTATATGTCTGATATCCTGTGATTAATTGATCTTTGTTTTCTGATTATCCTCTTTATGCATTTTAGCTTACTACATGTGTATATGATGGTATGTTATTTACATAGGGGATGTTTGTAATTTTATTATTGACATCTATCTCATTCACGAAGATGACCAAGTACGTATAAGTTGTTCTTACCAGGTAGAACTGTTTCTTCTATGGTTTAAACAATCTTGCAAACAGAAACTTAATGATGTGCTACTAACAACATCTCCTTCAGTCGTGTGTTTTCTTTTATATCTTGTTATTTGTGATGTTTGTGCTCATTGATAATCATAGATATTTGTCTGGTATCATTCGATAACTGTACATCTATAACTTTGTAGGGCTCATTTGCATCCAAGAGAAGGAGTATTCAGCTGTAGTTGGACCCAAACCTCTGGACGGGATCCCTATCTCAAACGGTTCAGAGTCTAATTGGGATTTTCTACCGGGGAGATCCCATACTGTTGGCCAAGAAAATTTTCCCGTCAACAGATTTGGCGCTAGAAGGAGGGCCTAGATGGCAGCCTCCCAGCACATGAGTAACATCCTGTTACAAAATCCCCAAGGGGAGACCATACCTAAAAATATCGGTCCTCCCCCATTAGAGAACTCCCAAGAGGAGGAGGATATCCTCCCTTTCCATGAAATTACTTTAGCCCAGCTCCGGGCACTGCGCCCTATTGCCCGCGAGCTTGTCAGGGGCTTACATCAAGCCCCAGTCACTCATTCCTTGGCTAGTCCCAGAACCCCTGCAGTTAATCATATGCGCCAAGGAACCCTTGTAAATACCCTTCCTCAGCTGGTGGTTCTTATGCTTGAATATTATGTAGATGCAATTGAGCGCAATTCTGAGGCCGAAATGCTGACCACCCTAACCAAAACCAGAATGGTTTTCATTTTCTTTACAATTGGAGAAACATCAAAAGTACTGCAAACCATGGGGAAAACCAGGACATGCATTCCCGCCATGAGGGTGAGGCCTCCGGGTCTGGCACGGGCACTGAATCCAAAAATGAGAGGGGACGTGTATACAAACCACGCCACCAACGGGCTAGACACGTACAACCGTTGGCTTGGATGGCTCAGTCCCCCTTGGGTATCCAAGGTACCCTCCATGACATGCCCCAGCATCCTAAAAAACACCTCCCTAAGTTTGACCCCGAGAAAGGTACCTAGGCCGAAGACCACATCAGCAACTTTTACCTATCTTTACAGATGATGAGAGTGCAACATGACGACATAGCATGCCGCCTTTTTCCTCATACTCTTGAAAATGAGGTTGTGAAATGGTATAGGTCTCTCCCCGTCGCTTCTATCCCTTCATGGGAACAATTTTGTTGTACCTTCTTGCAAAAATTCTCTGAAGATAAAACCCCTTCAATGCTCCTCACATAACTCAGCACGTTGAAATTCCAGAAGAAGGATAAGTTCAAGGACTTCAATCAATGTTTCGCCACTATATTGAATACGTTCCCTCCAAAAATGGCCTTAGATGACTCCATTAATATTGACTACTACACCAGAGCCCTCCCACGGGACATTGCTGTGTTCGTGAAGCGCGAGGCCAGAGCTACATTCGCAGCCAACTATACTGTCGCCCTTGTTGTCGAGAAGGACATGCTATCCATAGGTGCCATTGAACAGGAAGGGAGGGATGATCAAAAAACAACCATGAACGGGACCCAATCCTCCAGCCACAAAACTGGAGACAAAGATAAGGACCCCTTCGATTTTGAAAGTATTTCAAAATCCCTCAAGTTACTGACCAACAAAGTCTCCGACCTGAAAAGGAAAAACAATGATTCTACCTCAGTTGCTAAAACGTAGAAACCTTTCTTTAGAAAGAATAACCCTGCCGTGAATCGGCCCCCGTCCAGCTCAAGTGCAGGTTTTAATGTGGAAGAAATTGGCAAAGAAAATTTCTACTCTTTTCATCAAGCCTCTCACTCAGAAAAGACTTGCCCCCAATGGATTAGTAGCATGACAAAAGTGGTGAATCAACTTCTAGAATATCAAACCCCTGGAGATATGGAGGAGGAGGCTAATTCAGAGGATGAGGAAAATTCCCCCCCAGATGAAGATACGGGCTTTGCTATCCTTGCTTTCGAAGTCATACGCGGAGAGTCTTCCCTTCCCACCTCCTGGATAAACTTAGCTGATGACCCTAAGTCAAAACCCCCTCAAAACTACAGCTTGAGGAGTAAAGGCCCGTTGCCTGCACAGTCGTTCAAAGAGAAAATAAAGGCCTTCTGGAGGAAAATCCTACCCCCGAACACCGAAAACAAGGATAAAACTCCTGAAAACTCTAGTCTGGCTACTCCCCGAGAAAGCCACAAGACTAAAACTTCCATATTTTCCTCCAAGAACACCACCGAGCCCACCGAGCCCACAGATTCTGGGTATAAAATTATCAAGGACATGAATAAGACCAGAGCCAACATATCTCTCTACGAGATCGCCCGCATTGCTAACCAACGAGAGCTCATTCTTAAGGCCTTTTCCAATCTACCAGCAACCAAACCCGTAAGCGTCATGTCTGCCCAAACTGTCACTAGTCCCCAGTCCATCGTGAATTCCATAAATTCCAACTCCAGGGGAACCATGCCACCTTTCCTCCTTTCCTTCGAGATTTTTAACTTCAATGTCCACAGCTGTCTCGTCGATTCTGGCGCATCCACGAATGTTATGCCCTTATTCGTGTGCAATAAGTTAAAAAATTTCCCAGAGAAAACCGATGCCAGAATTATCCAGCTCGATAGATCTCAAGTCCCCACAGTTGGCGAACTAAAAAACGTCATTATCCACTTATCCTCCGACTCAAGAGTGCACCAATGCATCAACATCGTAATCATCGATATCCCTGAAGCCTATGGCCTTCTGTTGAGCAGAGATTGGTCCAACAAGCTCCAGGGGTACTTCGCCACTGATTGGTCCCACCTTTGGCTCCCCTACAAAGGCAAGAACAACCAAATATGGATCGAGAGTGAACCATACATGAAACATACTGTGACTGACCTAGATGCAACTAACGAACCAGTTAGTTTCGCACAAGAAGAGCTCAGTATGTGTTTCTTAGAGTCCATCTTTGGTTTTTATCAAACTTGTCAATCCCCGATCACCCAAGACATTCAGTCTGAACTGCTTCTGGTCGCTGAAAACTCCCTCCCATCCAACTGAGACTCTTTAGAAACTAGTCCTCCTAGCACATCTCCAACAAGTACAGATTGCCTTGTCCAATCATATGATGAAACTTGGACCCTTTACTATGACAGCTCCAAAACCCAAGACGGGGCTGGCATAGGCTGCATCTTGCTAGACCCGCAGAAGAAAAAATTTCTAATTTCCTATCAGTTAGAGTTTCAGTTCACTAACAACATAGCCAAGTATGAGGCGCTGATACTGGGACTCCAAAAGGCCATATATCTAAAGGTATGTTGTTTGAAGGTAATTGGCGATTCCGAGATCATCACTCGGTAGGTACGCAACACCATCCATTACTTGTCTCCCCATCTGAAAGGTTACCAGCAAGAGGTATGGCGCTTAATTTCAGCTTTCGATGCTTTCGGTATTAAATCTGTACTTAGAATGCATAATGCAGCAGCCGATACAATTGCTAATGCCGCCGCTAGGTTCACCCCACTTAGAGATGAGTTTTCTATTGAAATTATATACAAGCCATCCATACCAGACAATGTTACTAATTTACGCGTTTTCAATGATGACCAACAGGTACTGGATTTCATGCTCAACGCAAATATATTCAAAGATGCAGTTATGGAAGAAGAGGATCATGATCGGGTTTTGCAGGAGGAACTAGAGAATCAGAAGGAAAACCCCATACCCAAAGGGGTTGTGTAACTTGAAAGGTTGTTCGACTTGCAAAACCGTTTCCAAGGGCCCCCAAATACGAAGGTGAAAAGTTCTACTTTAGTACACCAACAAATTAACCTTGGGATAGACAAGGATCCAAGGCTTGTAAATTTAGGTAGTGAGTGCACCCCTCAGGAGAAATAAGCATTCATCAATTTGTTTAAGAGATACCAAGATGTGTTTTCCTAAACGTATGACGATCTGCGAACTTATGGTACGAGGATCATCCAACATGTCATACCCATCAAGGAAGGAGTGAAGTCGTTCCAGCAAAAACTGAGAAAAGTACACCCAGCTCTAAAACCAATGATCCAAAAGGAACTAAAGAAGCTCTTGGATGCACGAATAATTTTCAAAGTCAGACATTCGACCTGGGTGTCCAACTTGGTCCCTGTTCGCAAGAAATCCGTGGAAATCTGTTTGTGCATAGACTTCAGGAATTTGAACAGAGATTCCAACAAAGACAACTATCCGGTTCCTCCTATGGAGAAAATCCTTAAAGCTATATCAGGATCAAAAATTTTCTCTCTGTTGGATGGGTTTTCAGGGTATAATCAAGTACTAGTGGCTGAGCCCGATCGGCTCAAAACCACATTTAGAACTAAGTGGGGAACATTTGCTTTCAGACACATGCCCTTCGGGCTGATTAATGCTGGCACCACTTTCCAAAGAGCTATGGACATGACCTTTAGAAGACTCATTGGGAAAAGCGTGGTATTATACCTTGACGACATCACCATGTTCTCAAAGCACAGATCTAACCACATACACCACCTCAAGAAATTTTTTGAAAGGTATCGGAAATACGGTATCTCACTGAACCCAAAGAAAAGTGTGTTCATCGTTGCCGAAGGAAACTTTTTGGGACACATAATAACTTGAGATGACATAGTGGTGGATCTGGAACGCACAAAAGTCATAGCTCAAATACCACCCCAAGCGGAACGAAAGCCATGCAGTCCTTCCTTGGAAAAATCAATTTTGTCTGAAAGTTTATATCAGATTTTTTCCAGATCGTGAAACCATTACAAGGCATGATTAAGAAAAACACTAATTTTAAATGGAATTCCCCCCAAGAAAGAAGCGTTCGAAAACATTAAACGAGCCATTGCGGAAGAACCCACTCTTTACAGTCTGGACTTCAACAAAGGCTTTATTTTGTACACCTTTGCCTCAGATTTGTCTCTGGCTACCGTCCTCACTCAAAAAGATGACTGCCACAACGAACGACCTATATCATTCATGAGCACTGGATTGCAAGGTGCCGAGCTGAATTACCTAGATATTGACAAACAAGCATATGCAGTATACAAATCAGTCAAACATTTTAGGCCGTACATTTTGTATAATCATGTCATAGTCTTCGTGCCTCACCCAGCTGTTCGCTCACTATTCGTAGAGCAAGAGTTGGGCGAGCAACAAGGCAACTGGATGACATGCCTTCAGGAATATGACCTGGAATTAAAACCAGCATACACTGTGAAGGGCCAAGGATTGTGCTGCATGGCCGCAGAGGCAGTTGACTCACGGGGCAACAAGGAAGAAAATTGGGAACATGAGATAGATATGTATCAAATTGATAGCACGACCCTGTATGATACATACTCTTGGTACATAGATCTCCTGCAATATCTGAGACACGGCACCATGGGCCCTGATTTAACTACCAAGCAGAAGCGTTCATTGAGACTAAAAGTTGTATCCTACCAGTTAGTGCAAGATAAATTGTTCTGCAAACATCACAATAGTGTCTTGTTACGTTGCTTGGAATGGGATGGGGCACATAAAATATTAGCAGAACTTCACAATGGCCCCGTTGGGGGGCACTATGCAGGAGACACCACTGCTCACAAGATCATGCGTGCCAGTTTCTATTGGCCTAATTTGTTTAAATATGCACATGCATATGTTCGGAAATGCCAGCAATGCCAAAAGTTTGCAAAGAGAGATATTCGGCCTTTGGCCCCATTACAGTTTGTCGCATTGGAAGATTCATTTCAACAATGGGGGTTGGACGTGGTTAAGGAGATCTTGCCACACTCTTCCAAGCAACACAGGTACATCCTTACCGCCACAGACTATTTCACAAGGTGGGTTGAAGTGGTACCATTACGTCAAGTCAACAATCAAGAGGTAATAACCTTCATCACCCAATGCATCATGATCAATTTTGGCGTTCCAACCTCCCTTGTTTTTGAAAATGCAACATATTTCTCATCATTAAAATAATATGATTTTTCTTTAGAAAATGGTATCGTACTTAAACACTCTGCCAACTATTACCCTCAAGGAAATGGGTTATCCAAGTCAACCAACAAGAACCTAATCCGCATTATTAAAAATACTCTGCTATCCCAACAATTAAATTGGCACAGGGCACTCAACAATGCCCTCTGGGCAGATCGAGTCACGCCCAAACCTTCCCTAGGCACCTCCCCCTTTTTCCTCATATACAGAAAATAAGTTATCCTTCCTCCCAACTTGTATCTCCTGGCACTCCGGTTATCTCAGGAGACTCATGGCAGTCCTTGCCCTGCCCTACAAGCCCAAATAGACACACTACTGAAACTTGAGGAGGAAAGGAAAAAAACTCAGGAAAAAATCGCCATCCACCAAGGACGGATAAAATGATGGTTTGACAAAAATTCAGTCGGGAACAAGATTTTTGAAGTAGGTTACCTTGTCCTCAAATGGGATAAATCTCATGAAGATAAAGGGAACCACTCCAAGTTCCAGGCATTGTGGATAGGCCCTTTCCAAGTCAGAGAGAAGGTCGGTCCCCACACTTATAGGTTGCAAACTCTTGAAGGGAGGATTGAGGTCCTCGTTGTGAATGGACACGACCTTAAACACTATTTCACCTGACAGTCCCACGGGGCTTTCAATGCATCCTATATTATAGTTTTTAATTTTTCTTTACCTTTCTTCTTTTCAATAAATTTCTTGTTCCACATAGGCTCCCTTTAACCTTTTTCTTTCCCTTAGCATCCATCTTTTGAAAGGGGATATAGAAGCTACTCAAGCAGCATACTGAGTCAAGGATCTATGTTGGTGTATTATCTCTCCCCAGACTGTAAAAGGGGGCAAGCATACTTTTGATGGGCATCCATTGGCAAGAACATGACAAAGCCTTCAGACCGAAATGCGGCAGCTTACCTAGTATGCTAGCCCAAAGGACTGTTGTGCAAAAGGCAACGGTTGGTTGAATGGGGTACCGGAAGGAAAAGGGAGGGGTCAATCTTAGGTGAAGAAAGAAAATCCAGGAAAACCATAAGCCCTCATATAGACCAAGATCAACCTCTATTGCAAGTAAAATAAGTCGGGATCCCTCATCCGCCCAGGCAATAATTGCCAAAACAAAAAATAAGTGCCCAAATCACAAGAAATAAGTGCCCTGAGCACATTTCAATAATTTCACTAAGCACATGAATAAAGGGTAAAGGATTGAGAAAGGCTTCCTGCATAGAGAGGAGATACGACGACTTCGCCGGGGTACTAACCAGGCTCGCTGACAGCGGAGCAACGCTCGTGATTCCTTGGCAGTGACTCCGTCGGGACCATCTAGTTGGATGGCAGTGGAGCAACACAATGAGGGCCAAATAAAATATACTGGAGCCATAAAACCCTACAGTTACCCCAAAATTTTTCATCCGGTCTCCAAGAATGAAAACACGGTAAAATGGTGCCCAAGGGCAGGCAGATGAAGGGAGAAAATGCGCAAAGCTCGGAGGTGGAAGAAGTGGGACCCATGGGATTAAAGGAAAAAGTGTTTTATGCCCCCCCCCCCCCTTCTAGATAAATCACTGGCAGAGATTTTGGACCCTACCAGTGAATCTCCATTTGTTGTAGCCTCTACAAAACCCTCCAAAAATTCACCATCTAAATATTTTTGAGCCCCTTGAGCATCGAAAAGCTAAGTCAAAATCTGAAGTTCAAGTCTGTTTCAAGAAAAGCCTTAAGTCACTGAGTCACAACATAGGTATTCTTCCCAATTTGTGACCTAGTGACCCTGCGACCTATCAGGTTTCCAGGTCGCCAAGTCGTAAATCGCACTCAAACTTCAAAATCGTCACCCAGGGACCTTGCGACCTCGCAACCTTCCAGGTCGCAAGGTCTTGAGGTCGCGAGGTCATGCCTCTCTTAAGCATGGGACATTTGCAACCCAGCGACCTCATTAATTGCTCGCACGCGTGACCCTTTTATAAATAGAAGGGTCGCTAGGTCGCATTTCACCCACATGACAGAGAGAAAAAAAATGCTTCTGACAAGCTAACTGGAGCGCGATTTTCTCAGGTAAGTTGCCTATTCCTCTTGATGTTTCCATTTTTTCTTTTTTTTTCCCTATTCCACTTACCTTAGCACTTTTAAATCCACCCACTATTCTCCTTTGTTGATCCTTTGGAACTTGAGATCTTTCAAACTATCCAAACTCTGCTCTTTCTTACACAGTTTTGTAAATAGAGCCATCTAGCAACCCCTGTGTTTTTTTTTCTCGTAATGACCCCTTCACCTCCATTTATTAGGTTTTCTCACTTAGTCCTTGCATTGTTTCAAGTTAAAAATGAAGCAAAGGACCGCGTCACCGTCTAAATCTCCCGGCCAGCCCTAGCACGACCTCTAACCCTCACGACCTCGTGACCCTCGCGACCGAGTGGCCCCAGTCGCTAAGTCGCCAAGTCGTAGTGCCGCTCAAAAATGAACTGTTGTGACCTTGCGACTCAGCGACCCTGGTTGCTAAGTTGCCAAGTCACATTCCGCTCGAAATTTTACTTTCACGACCTTGCGACTCAGTGACCCCGGTCGCTAAGTCACCAAGTTGCATTCCGCTCGAAATTAGACTTTCGCGACCTTGCGACTCAACGACCCAGTGACTTGGTCACAAGTTGCTAAGTCGAAAGTTCCCCCCCCTACGTGAATTGTTAAACCGATGCAACTCAGCGACCCAACAACCCAGTCACAAGGTCACCAAGTCACAAGGTTTCTCCTTTCTAAAGTTTAAACATCTGCGACCCAACGACCCAAGAAATAGTTCGCCAAGTCGCAAATCCACCCTTTCCTGGATTTCATTTGGTCAGAGTTAAAAGTGGTACCTAGGCATTTATTATTATGGCATTTTTCTTATCCTGGGACTGTTTTATGAACATGCCAGGGAACCTCGAAGTAGAGTTAGAGTGCATCTCCATCTCTTCAGCCTCAAGCGACATGGGGCCTCCAGCAGTTCGCAAGAAAAAAAAGAGTCTAGAGATAGAAATCACAAAAGGTGAAATACCAATGTCTCCTCCCCCGATCTATGGGGACACTGCATGTACATTTAGCAGAGGAGAAAATATGATTTGGTATCAAGTATACCAAGAATTCACCCAACCAGAATTTCTAGAGGACCTCCCCGATCGAAAAGTGTATGTACAAGTTAAGAGGTCGAAGCTTCACTACGCAGGTGCCCACCCATCTATATTCCCATGTGTAGAAGTGATTGAATGGATCATACAGAACATCAACCCCAAGAAGTGGGTAATTCGAGACTACGAGGGAAAGCCTTTTGTGAATCTAAAAGGCTTGGATGCAGAGTATTATTACGTACTTCCATAATGGGAACATGTATTCACAAAGGAATGGGCCACCACCCATGCGGTCCCCATAGAAGACACCCTGAGAGGATGGCAGGAAGAACCCGAGAAGTTCAAGATCAAGAAATATCAGGAGTACCCAGTAGCAGGCCTTAGAAAGGTATACAAGCTGGTGGTAGCTATGCTCTGTGGATATATTGTCGTACCGATGCCACCAGATATAGTGGTACTTGGGTAACCTATTTCAATTGGTCCATATTACTAATATCAGCTCTCAAAACGAACATATCCATAGCACTGGCACCAGAGGAGGGAAAATAGTCCGAATTTTACATGGCCTCTTACCTGTTGGATGCAGTTTGTTCCAGGTGCTACTTTGAGGGATGGGCCCACAACTGGGATTAGGAGCAGGCATGCCCAATTCACAAAGAATTGCGAGTATTTTGGGACTCTAAATAAAATCAAGATATAGAGTCAATTTCACAAATTTTCATCCTTGCACTCTACAGGAAATTTTTCGGTCATGATACCCCGTGCATGTCCTGGCAAGCCATGGAAACATTAGTCAAAGTAGCACATTGGTTTCCATTTATAGAATACACCTTTATTTCAGTCTTCGGTTCATTCAAGACTCCCCATGCTCTACCCCAATTCATCACGGAAAATATGCTTCTTCAGGAAATATGTTATCAGATGACTTCCGGCTTCTCAAAGGTCCTTACTAAAGGTAAGAAAAAGTCGTGGCCTACATTTCCACTCACCATCGGTGCTTACATAGTCAAGGATTTCAGGGAGGTAGAGGCAGAATTTGAACAAATCAAAGGTTTCTACCTGGGGCCATTGTATCACCGGTCATACGATCCTGAGAGGATAGTCCCTGACCACTTTAAATGGGCCAAGTTCAAATGGAGCTACCAGCATACTGAACGCTCATCTGAGGATGCGAAAAGAAAATGGTATAAAATGGATAGGGAACTCGCCCCAGGAGCATGGTACGATCAGGAGGAACAATATGATCATACTCTAGAGGAAATAATCCACGAGTTGGGAGGAGCCTCTTCTTCCCAAGCCAAGAATCCCTGAACTAGAATAGGCCACAACTCTGCCGCCTAGCAGAAAGAGAAGGAAGAAGAAGCTCAACTAGAAGCTGAAAAGAAAGTGAAAGAAGCTGAAGATAAGGGTAAAAAAACCTGAAGATAGAACAAAAAAAGAAACAGGTGGAGGATGCAAGGTAAAGGAACGAAGAGCAAGAAGTGAAAACAGAAGCTGAGCAGTAGCTCAAGAAAGAATTATATCAGGTGGAGGCCAAACGAAAAAGGAAGGAAGAGCAAGAAACAAAAGCAGAAGCTGAGCGGAAAAGGAAGGAAGAAGAGGAATCAAGAGTAGAAGATGACGAAGAAGGAAGGAAGAAGAGGAAATAAAAGTGGAAGTAGAGCATAGGAAAAAAGCAGAATATGATAAGGCAGAGGCGGAGTGGCTTCTAAAATAAGCAGAAGAACAAAAGTGAAAAGATGAAGAGGATCAAAGATCCAATGATGCCGAGACACTTCCCCCAGTAACAGGAGTACAAACCGAGCTGCCTCCCATCGAAGTACCTACAATTAACACACGTTTTGCACTCTTAGAGCCAGGCTCCTCTGAAGGGTAGGAGGAGGAGGTGTTCAACCTAACTAGACTCACCTATGATCAGTTCACTTTCAAGATCCGGCAAGAAAAGAGGAGATGCCTAGAATGAAACCCTGCCGCCCCATTCACACCCATGATGGAAAAGGATATAGTCCTAGACACTAGGACCAACCCAGTGATGATAGCATCAGTCGGTGCTACTTTCACCGCATCCAGAGAAGAAAATGTGAGCCGGATGAGTAGGGAAATCCTTTCCCTACAAAATAGATTACAGGACGTTGAACAAAGAGAAGCTAGGTCAGAGCAAGAAAACAAAGCACTGAGGGAAGAAATCCAAAAGCTCCAAGGAAAAAACACCCTTATTAACGAAGTACCGCTTACTGTCCAGAGGGAGTTGGTGACACTGGAAGCCACCATGAAGCAAGTGTATGGGGAGATGTTCACCATAAAGAAAACAATCACACCCCTCCTAAGAGCCCACGTGGAAACAAAGAGGAGAAATGAGCAACTGAAAGAGGCCTCTGCCACTTTAGATAGAATGATAGAATGGACAAGTAGATATCTGCAGGGTTCGGAAACCTTGCCCAAGAAATATTGGATTCACACTCAGAATGACAAGGTCAAAATTCGCATGAAGGTGCAATCGAAGGAGAAATTATTTAAATATCTGGAGAAGGTGATGTCCACGTATGAGAATCTGATCAGCGGCATTGACTCGATGCATGAATTGCACCATATTCCTTCTTTAGGTGCATTGAGCAAGGAAAGGAGATAGGGACAGGTAGATAATGAGATTCAGGCATTTCTACAACCTATCAAACAAACCGCCACTACACCTGATCTTCCCGCATCACAGGAGAACTTGGTTTAGTTTGTTGTAACGCCAGTTTGGATTTACACCAAACTGGATTCCTTATACAACCAGGTCACAATCAAGAGGGAGACTCTAATTCCGAATGCCTTAGAATGCCTACACTGGTTAAGGTAAGATACTCCTCTAATCTCCCCAATCGCTACAAATTATCGTGCATGGCAGAATTTCCTCAAAGAGCAACAAGTTGATGTTCCTGACCTAGCTATCACACACACCCTCCCATGATCAGACTGCAAGGCACACCCTACAGAAGGGTTCGCAGGTCGCACTACCCATTTAGGTCACAGGTCGCATCTTCCATTCAGGTTGCAAGTCAGCCCAACAGACAGGAAGGTGAAGAGTCAGGACCCCAAAGGGTCAATCTTGCCTTATATATACCCCATTCGACGACTTGTAAAAGACCTTTTGTTTTGGACTCCAAAGGAGAGAAGAGAGTTGTAAAGCATTAAACAACCTATTATGAATTAATACAAGCATTTGTTTTAAATCCACTATTGGATCTAATGAAAATCAATGTGTCAATACTATGAGTATTTCTTCCTATATGTTTGATATCCTGTGATTAATTGATCTATGTTTTCTGAATATCCTCTTTATGCATTTCAGCTTACTGCATGTGTATATGATGGTATGTTATTTACATAAGGGATGTATGTAATTTTATTATTGACATCTATCTCATTCACGAAAATGCCCAAGTATGTATAAGTTGTTCTTACCAGGAAGAATTGTTTCTTCTATGGTTTGAACAGTCTTACAAACACGACCTTAACTATGTGCTGCTAACAACATCTCCTTCAGTCATGTGTTTTCTTTTATATCTTGATATGTGTAGTGTTTATGCTCATTGATAATCATAGATATTTTTCTTGTATCATTTGATAACTGTACATCTATAACTCTGCAGGGCTCATTTGCATCCAGGAGGAGTATTCAATGGTAGCCGGACCCACACCTCCGAACGGGATCCCTATCTCAAATGGTTAAGAGTATAATTGGGAATTTCTACTCGGGAGATCCCCTACTATTGGCCGAACAAATTTTCTCTTCAACAGAACCCAAAACACCATAGCTATCCAGGAAATGGCAAGGCTAGGAAAATTAATTGTCAATCTAGGAAATCCTCCATGCCAATGATAAATAATAACCAAGAAACCACATGCATATTCAATGCATGCCAAAACTAATGAGTAAATAATACATGTAACTTGGTACCTATAAACAAAACCCATTATAGTTGTTGATCCTGATGTCCTCATGTGCTTTCCTACTCTTCCTTTACCTTCTTTCTCCAAAACTCCAAGTATTCCACACTCTCCAAGAGCGCTCCATGAAAATGTAAGTATCCAAGAGTATGATAGAGAGAGAGAGAATAGAATGAGAGCTCTAAAAATGTATTGAACAAAAGCCATGAAATAATCCTCAAAAGCATTTTTATTAATGAGGCATATATTTCCTTCATTTTCCTCCTCACATGCAAATTGTGACCTTTCACCTCCCTTTTCTCCTATTTTCCATTATTTTCATAAAAAAATTCCAATATATGCCACTTTGCCTTTCCAAAGCCTTAGCCATTTCCTTTTCCAATTTCCTTAGCCATAATAAACCATATAAATACCCACACTAGGATATTTTTCCCAACATTCAACTTGGAATACGTCTCCCATGACCTTGGTTATTATTTTTCATTTATTAACTTTTATTACATGGAATTTTCACCAGGGTTGTTACAAAACCCTCCCTCTTGGGGGAACACTGTCCTTAGTGTTCAACGACACCTATAACCAACAAGATTGTTGTAGCAAAACATAATTCTCATGTATCTTTATCACTTAGCTCGATGTAGTATTTACAATGATCAATCTGTTGAGAAGAAAACCAACATGAAAAACATAACAACATGAAAACCATAATGAAATGACACCATACCACTTATTGGAGATTTATAATACAACTCATGGTAGTATTTACATCCATATACATATGTACATATACCAGGCATGATACCAAGCATATTCCAAAGTCATATACCAAAATACATGTCAAAACATTCGCTCAAACAATGAATAAGGAAGGATACATAACCCACATATGATATGCCATCTCCCACATAGCTTCATTAGGCCCAAAATGATTCCATTGCACTTTAACCTGCTCGATTGCTCGATTTCGGAGCATGAGCATATTTCTCTGCAAAATGCACTGAGGTTTCGACTAGAATTCTCCTTTTGGCTCCACCTATAATACAAACCACTCAATCACATTATTAACATTTTTAACATACTTATTAAGTAATGAAACATGGAAAAACTCATGGAATTTCACTGTCGGATGCAGTGGAATTCGATAGGCTATTGGACCAATCCTCTCAAGAATAATGAAAGGTCCACAAAACCGAGGTGCCAACTTGGAACATGATCAAATCTGCAAGGATATATTCTTGGGCTTGATGCATAATTACACCTGTTCCCCAACCTGAAACTCCTTAAACAACATGTTATGATATGCATAAATACTCTACTTATCCTGTGTTGCCTTTAATGCATTTCCTATTCCATCTCTGCCAACATGTTCGGCCCAATCAACACCGTGTTAACTGGATCACTCCAGTTGATATGAGTATTGCCACTCTTCCCATACAATTCCTCAAATGGACTCATCCTTAAGGATTCCTAATACCCATTTTTGTAATAGACCTATACCAGTGGAAGATACTCTTCTCACTTTCTCTATTGATGCATCACATACAACCTCAACATGCCCTCTAATATCTTGTTGACCCTATCTATCTTTCCATCTATCTGCGAATAATAAGATGTACTGAAGGCCAGATCTGTGCCTAAACTTGTAAAAAACTCCTTCCAAAACTTGGATGTGAATTTACATCCTTGTATGACACAATCCTCTACAGTATACCATGCAATCTGACCACATCCCTGATGAAGACATGTACTACATCATTCACTGAGTATGCAGACTTCACTAGAATGAAGTGTGATACCTTCATAAACCTATCCACCACAACCATGATGGAATAATCCTATCCAGATGCCCTCAGTAAGTATGTGATAAATTCCATGGAAATGACCTCCCATTTCCACTATGGAATCAGAATTGGCTGTAGTAGTCCACCCGGATGCTTACACTTTTCCTTGACTTATTGGAAATCCAAGCACCTAGCCACAAAATATGCTACATCTATTTTCCAATTCAGCCAATAATAAAAATTCTTCACTATTGTCACCGTCTTCTGATAGCCTGGGTGACTTGAATATGATTTCACATGAAAATACCCCAATATCACCTTCTTTAGTTCGCTGTTGTCTGGCACATATATCCTGTCTTTAAACTTGATCAAGCCATCTGTTGTGAGGTGATAGTCCCCATCCTGTGCACCTATATCTATACCTGTATATGTACCACTACATGTACATGTACCTATACCACTATCTATACCTATACTTGTACCACTACATGTACTTGTACTCTATTTCAATATGTGCCTAATATCCATATACTTGACATCCTACTGACTTGCCTCCAAAATCCTATCATGTAGATGTGCCCCATAGGAAGCCATAACTACTATATGATTCACCTATGTCCACCTGCTAAGAGCATATACAATGTTTTTATCTTTAACTTTAATATACTTTATCTCAAAGTCAAACTCACTAATCATGGACAACCATCTAACTTTCCTGACGTTTCAGAATCGGTTGGTCAAAGAGATACTGCAAGCCATGGTAATCACTCATCAATACAAATCGTCTACCCATAATATATTACTTCCACATATTTAATGCATGAATGATTGCTGCCAACTCAAGATCATGTGTTGGATAGTTCTACTTGTGCCCATTCAGTTTCCACAACTCATAACATACCAACTGTCCTTCCTACATAAGGACTCCATCAAACCCTCTCTTGCAAGCATATTTACATACCACAAAATCTTTATCTAGATATCTGATATTTAACACTAGAGCGTGTGTCAACAACTTCTTTAACTGCTCAAAACTGGATGCAAATAATTCTATCCATTCGAACTTCTTACCTTTCTTTTGCAATGATGTGATAGGATAAGAAATCTGTGATACGTTTGTGAACAACCTCCTGTAATAACCTTCTAACCCCATGAATGATATTATCTCATCCACATTCATAGGAATTTCCCATTCCATGATAGCCCTTATATTGTCTAAGTCCATTGTTATGCCTTCCTTAGAAACAACATGTCCCAAGTAATGTACCTCTGCCTAAAATAAATTGCACTTTCTGAGCTTAGCATACAACTGATACTCTCTCAACAATATTAATATTGTTGCTAGGTGTTTGACATGTTATTCTTCATTTTTATAATATACCAATATATCATCGATGAATACAATAAAAAAAATTTCCAGATAAGGACACAACACGCTATTCATCAAGAAACATAAAGGTAGTTGGATCATTAGTCAAACCAAATGCAACTACAACAAACTCATAGCTCCCATACCTGGTATAGAAGGCTTTCTTGTGAATTTCATATTCTTTAATGTGTACCTAATAATATCCTAATCTTAGATCAATATTTGAGAACACTGATGCTTCCTTCAATTGATTTAACAAATCATCAATCCTCGACAATAGGTACCTATTCTTGATGGTCACTTTGTTTAACTTCCTATAATCAATGCATAACATAAGATTATCATCTTTCTTCTTCACAAAAAATATTGGTGCACCCAAAGGTGATACACTTGGCCTAATGTATCCCTTGTCCAACAATTACTTCAACTCTACCAAATCTAGTGTGTTAATCCTGTAAGGTGCTTTTGATGTTAGTGCTACCCCTACTACCAACTCAATATAAAAGTCTACTTCCCTGTGAGGTGGAAACTCTAAAATAGCTATGGGAAATACATCCTGAAATTGTTGTAGAACTGGGTACCTTCTCAAAGCATCTTCATCCTCAACTTCCTTACCCTTCTCACTAGAAATGTGCACTACAAATAACACACACCCTTTCTTGCGACTAAGCTTGGCCTGCATGGCCGTGACCATTCTAACTGATGTTATCTTCTTCTTACCCTAAAAGAATATTTGTTCCCCATTGAAATCCAAGCACTCAATATCCTTTTCACAATAATACACCTTGATTCTATGAAGATATAGCTAGTCCATACCCAACAACATACTATATATCTCCATTGGTAATACATTCAGATGTGCTAATAAAGCATACCATTCAACTCAAATGCACCAAATCTTACCCAATGATGAACTCTCTTCTTGGTACCTATAGCCAACTGCACTAACGAAGACTCTTCATGCACTTATTTATTCAAACCACACTTATCCACAAGGTCAGGATTAACATAAGTATAATTAGATCTAGCGTTAATCAAAATAGAAACAACTTGATCACAAATATTACTGCCCATCTCCATAATATACGCCTGTTGATCTACCTACCTATTATCCAACGCTTCATACATCCTAGAAATACTATGTCCAACATCTCCCACTATCTGTGCCTCCTGAGCACTTTAGATATGTGGTCTACCACCCTGATGCTGTGGAAAATCCCTCCGACTATGATCTCCTCCACAAGTCCCACACTACACGGGCTCCCTATTTTCGCTTTTTTTCTTTTTCTCAAACTGAAGTCCCTATCCTCTCCCATATTTATTAAACTTCTTAAGTGGTGCAAAATTCTCTTTTTCACCTGTATCCCAACGTCTTGCTCACTTCTTGTCCCATTTCCCTTTGTTCCTTGCATTACGTTTCCAGTCTGTCTTAGTCTCAGATATGCGATTTGATTTCTCGTAACAATTTTTAGCTTCCGAATGGCCTCCTCCAATGATATAAGCTCATCAAAATCGATATTGTATTTAAATTCTATCACAAAACCACTAATGAATCTCTAAATCTTGGCCTTATCCTCCTTTAGGTAAGGCACATTTCTCAACAACTCCAGAAATATGCTATTATGCTCCTCATCAGTCATAGATCCCATATTTAGCTCATAAAACTCTTTTGCCCCATCATCATAATATCTTTCCGATAGATACTTCTTCTTAAATAGTCTCTCAAACTCAATCCAAGTCAACTCCTCCTCATGGATACCCCTAACATTCTTCACATCTTCCCACCAAACATCTACTTTACCCTTGAGGTTGAATGTAGCTATTTTTGCTTTCTTGTTTTCTCAGTAATCATGCAACTTGAATAACTTCCTCATACCAAGAAACCATGCTTCATCCTGTGATTTATTCATTTCCCCATCAAATTTAGGTGGTTTTTATTTCTTAAACTCATCTAGAAAATATACTCTGCCACTCCTCCTATAAGGATGATAATGATGACGATGATAGTTCCTATCAGAAAAAAAACTAGAATAATACATGTGTCTGTCATCTCTCCTATCCGGAGTGTCCAAGAACTTGCCATCTCTGATCGCATCATCTATATCCGACCGATGACCACCATGATACGTACTACCATATGCCCCATTTTTCCCATTTTCCTGTCCATATTTGATCCAGAGTGGTCCTTGTTTATGCAATTCTGACAAACTCTGAAGGATTACTACATTTATCTCTGCTTGTTTTTCCCGTGCCTATATGATTATGTCATTATCTGCTTTACAACTTCTTATTTCTTCCTTCAAAATTCTCATTGTGTGTTATAAGTTAGAAGAGTTCCCAACACCATGCTGCTCATCTTATTCATAGGGAGAATCTATGTAGTATACCATCTTTCTAGTCATCTTTGATTTCTTCCTGCAAGGCATCTCATGTCATCTAAACCAAATCGAAATAAACCAACGTACCTTAGCATAATTTGGGGAGGATATCTCATCTGAAAAATCAACCAATCAACGTAATACATGTATATACATAATCATAACAACATATAGACATATAACACATAGGTATATCAACACATAAACACCATTTTAGCTAGAGTCCAATCATCAATGCATGACCATATTAACTACACATATGATGAACTAATTCATGACAAAAAAACCATATCAATGTGCACTGACAATGTGTGAGCACTTGACATGCATAGAAAACACATAACCAATCATACACTCATTACAACACATTTCACAACAACACCATCATCTCTCCCATGGTGACATCAGTGCCACCATTACCAACACCATGCGGATGCAACAAGTACATAGACCACAAGTATGAGAAACACATATGAAACCAACATAAATGGATGAAAAACACACCACCCATCTAGTCCAAGGGGTGAACCATGCTCTGATACCACTCTGTAACACCCTCCTCCGACATCTACCCAAGTAATTTACCAACCGGTGTAAACATGTGATGAAGAGTTACTATGATCTAATTCAAACTCCTAGGTCACCTTAAGGAAGTGGAACCGACACCACACAACAAGACAGACCTTCTGCACATGATACAAGACACCCAGGAGCCATCCCAACCTTCTAAGAGGCTTTCCCCTGATCCAACCTAACATTTTCATGTGTCAATCCGCAATTATATCCCTTGAAATTGGCAAGAGTGTGACTGAAAACCTCCAATCATATGCACAACGTTGGTTTGCATGCGATTGGGGACTTTTACTAGTAGTTCTGAGCCTACGATCCTGATTTTTGTTCCACTTTTTCAGGCCCAGAGCTCAGGTCTCTACCCAAAACTCCATGAGACTTCCAGAACTAAAATATAAATGGAATAATGATGTAAATGCAAACAATTGAATAAGGACTTGACTGGACCCTTAATAGCCATGACAAGAATCTCTTCAAACATGTCACAAATATGTAATCTACAAGTTTAAATGAGAGATCTGAGCATAGGAGTATCATACTAATCTAAGAATCACTAAGAATCATTTTTGCCTCATCACATTAACTGCGTCATCATCTATTTTTCCATAGATACGTTTTTCATTCATTTACAAATCAAAACATGATGAGAGCCATACATCATTATTGACATAGGAGACATTTATAACCAACATATAAAAAATAGAAATGAAAAGCATAAAACAACCATATAAGCCACATAATAATAAGAATATTTACCCATCAATACAAGAGGAAAAAATATCTTATTTCCATACTAGGGCGTCCATGTTATATCCGACCATAGACATGACTGAGCCAAATCTCTCTTCAGCTAGTCACCCCCATGCCATATTCTAAGCATGAATGCGGGATCTCATAAAACTCATACATCAAAACCCAACTAGGGATTCTAGAGGCAAAACCACCTCAACCATCAACCAATGATTCCACCTCACAGTCAAACGTCACAACCATCACTAGATTGGTCTCTACCTAAGCTGTCCAGGGCTCCAGAGTGTTTATTCCAACCAAGGCTCCAGGAATAGTAAATCAGCCCACAACTGCTACCGGACTCCTGATTGTTTGTCCATCCAAGGTGTTATCACTCAGGTTTTCCTAGAAGTTGTGTAAGAGGAAAGTATACCCGAGGTAACCACAAACCAACCTTTTAGATGCAGAATCTAGCCAATCTGCATCCAGAGAGGGCTCTCTCTTTATGATTTATCTTTGTTCTTGGAAGTTTTTAGGCTAGTTATAGATTCAAAGTTTGTTTTGGGAAAATGGTGGAATCCACAAACTAAGGGCAAGGTTGAGGGCTTTCAGTCCATTGGGCTATGGAGTCTAAGGATGGCTTTACTGGATTTCTTTTCTAAACACAAGATGGTATTACAGGGCAAGATAGCTAGACATAGAACAATCCTTAAAATTTAAAGTGGATGGATGGTCTTGAAGGGATGAAAGGCAGCTAAGAATCTTTCACCATATTCAAGAGAAAGAAGAGAAATGACTACAAGCAAAGAGCAATGAAGGATTCTTTGTTACAGTAATCAACAATGTTGAAATCAGCAAAACATGAGCAATTAAGAATTCATGCTTATAACTAATCCAGAAGAAAACATCGAGAATAATCACATTTGAAAACAGAGTACAATTAAGCAAATTCTGTTTCAATCCTTTATGTAAACTATTCAGAAACGGATATGATGATAGCATAAACTAATATAAAATTTAATCACAAGGGTTGGAAAACTTATTGAACTGAAGTCCAACACATGAATCCTGCAACAAGTCCAGTGCTTCAAAACGTCATCCAGTAAGCCACACAAGTAAATTTGTCCAAAAGATTTTTATTCCGAAAACCTCAATGTTACAGCAGAGAAATAGAATCCACCCCAAATGCTTCCAAGAGTGGAGTATTTATACAAATTCTAAACTAAAATATCTTGAAACAAATATCAAAATTGGTTCACAAATCTCTCCAACTATTTACATAAATAGAACTAAAGTAAAGGACACTCAAAATATTTGGCACTATTTTTGATGGATATGTGATGACAAAGAGGAGAATTCGAATTTGATCCAAATCTTAGTTGATGATGAGGCATCCAAGTCACTAACTGCTTCCTTTCTTTGTGCAATCTGCTCCAACAATTCTGCAAACTTAGGGTCCAATGATATCTTCGTATTTCTCAATCCGTAATAGATATGTAAAAAGTGAAAGAGGTTATTGTGGATTAATATGCTGGTGAGATAAACCTCTTTCAGTTTCCCAAAATTCCTCTCCAGCTGTGCATAATATTCTCTGTAAAAAATATGCGTAAAACAGAGTTTTACAGAGTCTGAAAAATGGCCTGTAAAGATGCGTATTTATCTCTCATTATAAAACCACTGTGCAAAAAATGAGATAGGTTTTTGTAGATGGGTCTCTTAGGAACAAAAACCTCCTTCAGTTTTGTGAAATGTATTTCTAATTGGCCACAATATTCTCTGCAAAATGATGACTTGACTGTAATTTTCTGCAAAAAGTGCTTTTCAACATTGTTTAATATTTCCAAAACCATAATAGCTGTTAGGAAAGTGAGAGAGGTTTTTGTAGATGATACTCTTAAGAACATAAAACTCCTTCAGTTTTGCAAAATTCATCTTGTATTGGTCACAATATTTTCTGCAAAATAATGACTAAAACATGTAATTTCTGCAAAAATGTTCCTTCTTGTTATGTTTTTTCATCTTTTTACTTTCTTGCTCTTTTGACTGTTTTACTTTCACTTTAGACAAACTTCAATTTTGGTGAAAGTACTTTAATTTATTTTTACCATTTTACTGTCTCTGTAACTTCATTTTTACTGTTTACCTTTGATTGCTCTGTAACTTCATTTTTACTGTTTACCTTTGACTGCTCTGTAACTTTGTTTTGACTTTTCACTCTGACTTTTACCTGATACACTTTATCCACTGATACTCTTTGATTTTGATATGCTTTGACTTGGGGATAAAACTGCTTTCTGATTTGGATCATAATTGGCATGATAGCAGTGGATAATTTCTGGGAAAATAAGGACTGAGGGGATGAGATATCTCGGGAAATTGGATTCCCACAACCCTACAAGATCTTGCCCCTTTGAGTATTCGTCTCTGCAGCGACAATAGCTCAATAGGGGACTTTCATCAAAATTCAGGTCTTTAATTTGGAAATCTTCATCTATCAGAGGTAAATAGTCTAATTCATGGTAAGGAGCATTCAATGGAGTGATATTAAGAGCTGCCGGGGCCTCCATTTTGGTTCTTGTGGATTCAAAATGGAGGTTTTTGGTTTTCTTCACGGGCCGGGCGGGATTCTTGAAATGAAGGAAATTAGAACAATTTGCAGGTTCGGGGAGAAATTTCACAGGTTTAAAATCTCCAGGGAAGACTCAGTGATGATTTTTAACCACTTTTTCAGCGAAAAAACAAAGGAAACTGAGTTTTACTTGCAGTCGGGCGTAAAGGATAAATACCTGCTTTTAGACAGAAACTGGTTCTTTCACAGGTAACAGGCAATGGCGGGACTGTTCTTCAACACGGGCGCAGCAGAATTTTGGGGCGAAATGATCAATTACAGCGGAAATTTTGAAAATCGCAGCGGGAGCAACGTTCTTCTCAGAATAATGAAAATGACTAAAAAACACGAAAAATGGCTTATTTACAAGTTAAAAAGGTTTTTTGTTTTTTTCGAGGTGTGACGTCATGGTAGTACGGGATGACGTGTGCAGAGTCGGGCGGTAAGTGGTAAGCGGGAAGTCCCCGCACCGCTTTTGGTCGAGGGCGGTATTGATCGCGGGAGGAGCGATTCCATAGGATAATCGCCACGTGGATGGTTGACTATTCAGAAACCACCCATCCCCCGCTGGTTAAATTGCTGACAAGGGATGGGCAGCGGGATCAACGCTGGCCCTTGATCTGCGGGAGGCTGATCCAACGGCTAGCGCGATGGGAAGATGGGCGGAGGTTTCGCGTGGGCCCCGTCGTACTTTAAAACACTTTTAAATGTTTTTAATCGCTCCGGGGGCTTTTTAACTGGCGGAAATAGTTATTAATTAGTCCAGATGACATAATTAATCCTATATGCATAATGAACAGGGTTGAGGTGGGGTTTGCTTAAGCGGAATGCCACGTGGACAGACCACGGTGGCACAAATCTTTCGCGAAGTTTTATTGGTGTTTTTGGTATTAAACACACATATTGTATGTCTAACGTTTTTTATATATATTTTATTATATGATGAATTAATTAATACACAACTAATTCACCATAGGGCGGGGATTAATGTATAAGGCTATAGTTTTAACCAAAGGGCTTTATAAAGCGGGGTGTTTATTTTCAACATGTGGGAATATATACTTTGGTAAAACATTATAATAAAGGGTTTTGGGGATATTTATAGAAAAGGGAGTTATATACTTAGGAAAAGGGATTTCACTAGGGATTTAATATAGTAGAATTAAAAGTTAATATGGTAAAGGACAAGGAAAATCAAAACATCTTTGTACATCTAAGAAAGTGATAACTTATGAAGTAAATTGCAAGATTTTATCTTCAACACTTAAACTTAGAATAACAAATTATTTTGAGGAATTTCTTATGGAATTTTGCATCAGTTTCCTAAGTAAAATAGGATTTTACTTAGGAAAAAGTTAAAGATGGAAGATAACAATGATGAATTATTTCAAGTGCTTAGGTCTTTTTGATCAGTAGGCCGAGGGTCCGGTCCCTCCAGAAGTCAAGGAAATGCCTTGAGCCCCGTTGATCTCAAATTACCTTAGTACTTTTGGGGGAAATTAGTAAAACTCTTGAGGGAAAAATGATGAGGGAGGTTAATGAATTTGACTTTGCTTGCTGTGATTTTCCAGTGTATTTCCTGCTTTAGTACTTGTGATGAAAGTGAATGATCAAAAACATGTAGCAACATCATTCATCAGATAACATTTTGCAGCACCATCTACCTACCCTATCTACTTAACACTACCATTTTCTCTTCTTTATTAGGGTGCATTTAGACTTGCAAACCCTTTTCAATCTTTTCTTTTTACATGATAACTCTATCTATTTCTACCCTTATTACATCCAAGGGCTCAGATTAAACTGTTGAGCACCTTTTATTCACTCTACCTAGCTACTTATCTGCCAAGATTAAATTGTTTGGCTAGATATTTATTCTCTAATCTATAACATGAAATTGAAATATGACTAAGCCAAGTTTAAGCAGTTTGACTTATTCATGAATTGTGGCAAAAATTTCACAAGCTGCACACAATTGATTTATTACAACAGAGTAAAAAGTAGTGGCATTTGGATTTGCACACTTTCCTTGGTCTATTTTTTGCTTGGGGTTCATTTATTTCTCTTTTTTGACCATTTTTATTCTTTTTACCCTTTGATCTTTCTTTTAGGGTATACCCTCTTTACATTTTTTAAATTTTTTGATTTTTTTGGTTTTCAAGAATATGGAACACCTTTGCTCAAGTAAGAAGGTTTGAACATATTCCATACTTCCATCAAGACAATCATGAAAGATGAAACCTATTGATATAGGAGGCTAACATTGGCTCCACTTGGGGATGGCTTTTCCTTGTGGAAAGTCAAGAACAGCAGGTCAGATGCCTCAAAATGTCTTCAAACTGAAAGTATGAAATCTTCCTTCTTCTGGTAGCTTTATTTTACATATGATAGTGAAACTTTTGAAGCTTAGGGCCTTCACTTCGGGCTTCAACTTCAAGAAGTCACCATCCAATTAAAACTGATGCATTAGCTGTGGCTGAAAATATTGAATTAAATATAGTCCTTTTTCTGCAACCATGAAATCTAATCTTGAAACTTAAAACAACACACAAAAATTTTCAAACCAACTTAATGAAAAACTAGTTGTAAATTGAAAACTAAAAAAAATGCTCAAAATTCTGAGCTTATTAGCACTCATCTACCTACTCAATCTACTGTTCAACTGCTAGTTAGGTAAAATGAAATAGCCAATGAAACCATTCAAGCATTATGTACTTTGATAGATTTTGTTGCATTTTCTTGTTGATTATCAAAGTTCTACTTCTGCAACCTATTAGAAACTTGTCAACAAATGAGAGGATAAGGAAACACTTGATTTCCTTTGTTGACTCTAGAAACTGTACAAAAGGATCTTCCAAAATATATACACTAATGTTTAACTGATCTGACCAACTGTACATTTGTTCTGGATGGCCTCCATACCATGAATATGAAGTGCTATTTTCATCTTTATCTCCCTGTAAACTTTCAGATAAGATTTGTGATGATATTCCTACTGATTGTAATGTCTGAGTATTGAATCCTTTATCATCTTGATTATGAAAATCATAGTTAGTTAATAGAGGAATGCTTGGAATGCCTTCAATATTCAACATGTATGCTATTGGATCCTGAAAATCTTGGGAAAATTGCTGGAACCTATGACATATAAAATTCCATGGGACTTCATAAACTTCAACAAGTTTCCCATTATTTTCTTTAAATATGTTATACCACATTTCCTTTAAAAGCTGAAATGGTTCAAAAAATAGTGGTATGGAACTTTCTTGCGTCATTTGATCATTTATTTCAATGGGAACTGATAACTGCAATTGTGAAACTGAAAAATCTTGATTAATAGTTTCATTATCTTCTTTGTTGTCAATCACAATTCTTAAAGATTGCTGATTATTGATGGCATGATAGTTTTCTCTAATGAACTGAAATGAAGCAAAACAAAGAGGTAAAGAATCTTCACTTATTTCCACATTTTCTGCTCTTCCTTCCTCACTCTCATGGCTAATCTGTATTGGCTGATCATTGTCTTCAATCTGCTGAAACTGCATTTCTTCATCCTCCAAACTAGCTTCTGATATCTCTGTAAAGTTAGCTTGACTTTGGAGAACATAACTATCATCATAATGATCATACTTAGGCAAATCATCAAAATAAGGAATGTCATCAATCATACACATTAGAACAACAGATTCCTCTTCCTCATATTGATTTGTAAATTCATTTTCTGATTTATGATAATTTGAATTAAGAGGAATTTTTTCATGGCTATCAAACTCTTCTATTTATTCATGGTGATTTTGAATAAAAAATTCTTCTTTCATAGTGATCTCATGTGTTATTTCATCTAGTTTTCTTACCAAAAGGTTGAGTTTTACCTCTGCAATGTTTTTCCTTTCCTCTTCTTCTACTTTCAACTTTTCCTGTTTGATTTGGAGATTAACTTCCACATCAACTGCAATGTTCTGCATCTGTACAAGTGTTTTTGGATTTCTTTCTCTTAATCTAAATTCTATTTTTGAATCAAAGGCACTTGGATAATGCAAGAGAGCTGAATCATGAGGAGGTCTAATATTTTCTGGCATTGAATAATAAACTTGATTAAATCTGTCAGAAAATTGTTGTATCGTTTCATTTGAATGTCTTTTTAATTGATTATATTCTTCCATGATCACAAAATGATTAACTTTTATTATCCATCTATCAAGGAAAAGTTTGATAAACTGTTGGAAATTTGAGATGCTAGCATTAGGCAGGTTTTTGAACCAACTCTTTATTCTATTTTGCAAAGAAAGAGCAAAAAGTCTGATTTTAACATCATCTTCATCAATCTCAAATAAATCCAAATAATTTTCAAAACCTTGAATATGTTTTTGGGCCGTGATACCATTTTCTCCATCAAATCTAGGAAGATACTTGTAGTATTTTTCAGGAAAATCATGGAGTAAAGGAGGTAGAATAAGGGGCTTATATCTATCTGGAACTTTATATGGCACAGGGATATGTACAGGGATTGTAAGATCAGTTTTGATTATTTGAGGCTTCTTAATTGGAAAATGATCATCATTAGATTCATAAGAAACCTGCTCAAAGAGATTAGAAGAATTATTATTTACAATCTTCAAAGGAAAATAACTAAAAACTAATCTAAGATCTTCTATAAAATACAATATACATTGAAAAAATTTCTTAATGAAAAAGAACATAAAGTCTTGGATTAAGATCCAAGTTGAAAGCCTGATCTTTCCATATTGTCCTTTGAGGTTCATTCCTCCAGTGGAGTCTTGATTGTGAAATTGATTTGGAGTCGTCAGGTGGATGATTTTAACCTTTGTGTGTCTGATCCTTGTCCACCATCATAGATCAGATCTAAACCTGTAAAACAATTTTGAAGAAAAAGTTAGTTCTTCAGGAAACCAAATTTTGAGTATTTTATGATTATTTTGTTTTTTATGAATTTTCAAAACAACTTCTATGATTTCTTTAAGAAATTTAAGATTTTTAATTAAAATTTTCTCAAAGATTTATTGAACTAGAGAGTCTGATTGAATGTTTTGAATCCAAAGTTCAGTTTGTAAGCTAAACCAGAGATAGACTGAAGCAGCATTTGTTTACTATGCAGTTGCAGAGCAAAAGCATTTCAAAGGCTACCTGGCTGATCTTCAGACTCTGTCTATAGCTTATAAATCAAACAATAGTATCAATAAAATGATTCAGGTCCCCAGTATGGTCGCCACTATGTTATCACTCGGGTTTTCCTAGAAGTTGTGTAAGAGGAAAGTATACCCGAGGTAACCACAAACCAACCTTTTAGATGCAGAATCTAGCCAATCTGCATCCAGAGAGGGCTCTCTCTTTATGATTTATCTTTGTTCTTGGAAGGTTTTAGGCTAGTTATAGATTCAAAGTTTGTTTTGGGAAAATGGTGGAATCCACAAACTAAGGGAAAGGTTGAGAGCTTTCAGTCCATTGGGCTATGGAGTCTAAGGATGGCTTTACTGGATTTCTTTTCTAAACACAAGATGGTATTACAGGGCAAGATAGCTAGATAGAGAACAATCCTTAAAATTTAAAGTGGATGGATGGTCTTGAAGGGATGAAAGGCAACTAAGAATCTTTCACCATATTCAAGAGAAAGAAGAGAAATGACTACAAGCAAAGAGCAATGAAGGATTCTTTGTTACAGTAATCAACAATGTTGAAATCAGCAGAACATGAGCAATTAAGAATTCATGCTTATAACTAATCCAGAAGAAAACATCGAGAATAATCACATTTGAAAACAGAGTACAATTAAGCAAATTCTGTTTCAATCCTTTATGTAAACTATTCAGAAACGGATATGATGATAGCATAAACTAATATAAAATTTCAGACAAAAGGTAGAAACACTTATTGAACTGTAGTCCAACACATGAATCCTGCAACAAGTCCAGTGCTTCAAAACGTCATCCAGCAAGCCACAAGTAAATTTCTCCAAAAGATTTTATTCCGAAAATCTCAATGTTACAGCAGAGTAATAGAATCCACCCCAAATGCTTTCAAGAGTGGAGTATTTATACAAATTCTAAACTAAAATATCTTGAAACAAATATCAAAATTGGTTCACAAATCTCTCCAACTATTTACATAAATAGAACTAAAGTAAAGGACACTCAAACTATTTGGCACTATTTTTGATGGATATGTGATGACAAAGAGGAGAATTCGAATTTGATCCAAATCTTAGTTGATGATGAGGCATCCAAGTCACTAACTGCTTCCTTTCTTTGTGCAATCTGCTCCAACAATTCTGCAAACTTAGGGTCCAAGGATATCTTCGTATTTCTCAATCCGTAATAGATATGTAAAAAGTGAAAGAGGTTATTGTGGATTAATATGTTGGTGAGATAAACCTCTTTCAGTTTCCCAAAATTCCTCTCCAGCTGTGCATAATATTCTCTGTAAAAAATATGCGTAAAACAGAGTTTTACAGAGTCTGAAAAATGGCCTGTAAAGATGCGTATGTATCTCTCATTATAAAACCACTGTGCAAAAAATGAGATAGGTTTTTGTAGATGGGTCTCTTAGGAACAAAAACCTCCTTCAGTTTTGTGAAATGTATTTCTAATTGGCCACAATATTCTCTGCAAAATGATGACTTGACTGTAATTTTCTGCAAAAAGTACTTTTCAACATTGTTTAATATTTCCAAAACCATAATAGCTGTTAGGAAAGTGAGAGAGGTTTTTGTAGATGGTACTCTTAAGAACATAAACCTCCTTCAGTTTTGCAAAATTCATCTTGTATGGGTCACAATAGTTTCTGCAAAATAATGACTAAAACATGTAATTTCTACAAAAATATTCCTTCTTGTTATGTTTTTTCATCTTTTTACTTTCTTGCTCTTTTGACTGTTTTACTTTCACTTTAGACAAAATTCAATTTTGGTGAAAGTACTTTCATTTATTTTTACCATTTTACTGCCTCTGTAACTTCATTTTTACTGTTTACCTTTGACTGCTCTGTAACTTCATTTCTTGTTTACCTTTGACTGCTCTGTAACTTTGTTTTGACTTTTCACTCTGACTTTTACATGATACACTTTATCCACTGATACTCTTTGATTTTGATATGCTTTGACTTGGGGATAAAACTGCTTTCTGATTTGGATCATAATTGGCATGATAGCAGTGGATAATTTCTGGGAAAATAAGGACTGAGGGGATGAGCTATCTCGGGAAATTGGATTCCCACAACCCTATAAGATCTTGCCCCTTTGAGTATTCGTCTCTGCAGCGACAATAGCTCAATAGGGGACTTTCATCAAAATGCAGGTCTTTAATTTGGAAATCTTCATCTATCAGAGGTAAATAGTCTAATTCATGGTAAGAAGCATTCAATGGAGTGATATTAAGAGCTGTCGGGGCCTCCATTTTGGTTCTTGTGGATTCAAAATGGAGGTTTTTGGTTTTCTTCACGGGCCGGGCGGGATTCTTGAAACGAAGGGAATTGGAAGAATTTGCAGTTTCGGGGAGCAATTTCACAGGTTTAAAATCTCCAGGGAGGACTCAGTGATGATTTTTAACCACTTTTTCAGCGAAAAAACAAAGGAAATTGAGTTTTACTTGCAGTCGGGCGTAAAGGATAAATACCTATTTTTAAACGGAAACTGGTTCTTTCACAGGTAACAGGTAATGGCGGGACTGTTCTTCAACACGGGCGCAGCGGAATTTTGGGGCGGAATGATCAATTATAGTGGAAATTTGAAAATCGCAGCGGGAGCTCTGTCGTTTTCAGAATAACGAAAATAACAGGAAAAACGTGAAAAATGGCTTATTTACAAGTTAAAAGGGGTTTTTGTTTTTTTCGAGATGTGACGTCATGGTAGTACGGGATGACGTGTGCAGCGTCAGGCGGTAAGTGGTAAGCGGGAAGTCCCCGCACCGCTTTTGGTCGATGGCGGTATTGATCGCGGGGGGAGCGATTCCATATGATAGTCGCCACGTGGATGGTTGACTATTCAGAAACCACCCATCCCCCGCTGGTTAAATTGTTGACAAGGGATGGGCAGCGGGATCAACGCTGGCCGTTGATCTGTGGGAGGCTGATCCAACGGCTAGCGTGATGGGAAGATGGGCGGAGGTTTCGCGTGGGCCCCGTCGTACTTTAAAACACTTTTAAATGTTTTTAATCGCTCCGGGGGCTTTTTAACTGGCGGAAATAGTTATTAATTAGTCCAGATGACATAATTAATCCTATATGCATAATGAACAGGGTTGAGGCGGGGTTTGCTTAAGCGGAATGCCACGTGGACTGACCACGGTGGCACAAATCTTTCGCGAAGTTTTATTGGTGTTTTTGGTATTAAACACACATATTGTATGTCTAACGTTTTTTATATATATTTTATTATATGATGAATTAATTAATACAATTATTTCATCATAAGGGCGGGATTAATGTTATAAAGATATATTTCACCAAAGGGTTTATAATACGGGGTTTTATTTTCAATGTGCGGGGATATAATACTTTGGTAAAACATTATAATAAAGGGTTTTGGGGATATTTATAGAAAAGGGAGTTATATACTTAGGAAAAGGGATTTCACTAGGGATTTAATATAGTAGAATTAAAAGTTAATATGGTAAAGGACAAGGAAAATCAAAACATCTTTGTACATCTAAGAAAGTGATAACTTATGAAGTAAATTGCAACATTTTATCTTCAACACTTAAACTTAGAATAACAAGTTGTTTTGAGGAATTTTATGGATGTTGCATCAGTTTCCTAAGTAAAATAGGATTTTACTTAGGAAAAAGTTAAAGATGGAAGATAACAATGATGAATTATTTCAAGTGCTTAGGTCTTTTTGATCATTAGGCCGAGGGTCCGGTCCCTCCAGAAGTCAAGGAAATGCCTTGAGCCCCTTTGATCTCAAATTACCTTAGTACTTTTGAGGGAAATTAGTAAAACTCTTGAGGGAAAAATGATGAGGGAGGTTAATGAATTTGACTTTGCTTGCTGTGATTTTCCAGTGTATTTCCTGATTTAGTACTTGTGATGAAAGTGAATGATCAAAAACACGTAGCAACATCATTCATCAGATAACATTTTGCAGCACCATCTACCTACCCTATCTACTTAACACTACCATTTTCTCTTCTTTATTAGGGTGCATTTAGACTCGCAAACCCTTTTCAATCTTTTCCTTTTTACATGATAACTCTATCTATTTCTACCCTTATTATATCCAAGGGCTCAGATTAAACTGTTGAGCACCTTTTATTCATTCTACCTATCTACTTATCTGCCAAGATTAAACTGTTTGGTCAGATATTTATTCTCTAATCTATAACATGAAATTGAAATATGAGTAAGCCAAGTTTAAACAGTTTGACTTATTCATAAATTGTGGCAAAAGTTTGACAAGCTGCACACAATTGATTTATTACAAAAATAAAATAGCAGTGGCATTTGGATTTGCACACTTTCCTTGGTCTATTTTTTGCTTGGGGTTCATTTCTTTCACTTTTTTGACCATTTTATTCTTTTTACCCTTTGATTTTTCTTTTTAGGGTATACCCTCTTTACATTTTTTAAATTATTTGATTTTTTGGTTTTTCAAGAATATGGAACACCTTTGCTCAAGAAAAAGGTTTGAACATATTCCATAGTTCAATCAAGACAATCATGAAAAATGACACCTATTGGTATAGGAGTCTAACACAAGGCTCCAAGACTAAACCCAACCAAGTTCTCCAGAGCGTTTGTCCAACCAAGGCTTCAGTACTAGTAACTCAACCCAAGATGTCACAGGGCGCAGGGCATTTTTAAACCAAGTCTCTAGGAACTATTAACTCAACCCAAAACTCAAGGAGCATGAGAACCAACCAGAAAATGAACACTGAAATTAACCCACAACACCATGGATATCTAGGAAATAGAAAGGCTAGGAAAATCCACTATCAATCCAGGAAATCCTCCATGCCAATGAAAAATCATAACCAATAAATCACATGCATATGCCATACATGCCAAAACTAGTGAGGAAAACATACATGCAACTTGGTACCTGCAAACAAAAACCGTTGTAATTGCTAATCCCAATGTACTCTTGCATTTTTCTGATCTTCCTTTACCTTCTTGCTCCAAAACTCCAAGTATGCAACACTCTCCAAGAGTGCTCCAAGAAACTCGAAGTATCCAAGAGTATGAGAGAGAGAGAGAATAGAATGAGAGCTCCAAAATTATACTAAACAAAAGACAAGAATTGATCCTTAAAATGCTTTTTATTAATGAGGCCTCTATTTTCTTCAATTTTCCTCTATTTCCCTTCGTTTTCCTCCTCACACGAAACTTGTGACCTTTCACCTACCTTTTCTCCTATTTTCCATTATTTTCATAAATAAATGCCAATAAATTCCACTTTTCCTTTCGAAAGCCTTATCCATTGCCTTTGCAAATTTCCTTAGCCATAATAAACCATATGCACACCCGTACTAGGATATTTTCCCAACATTCATCTTGGAATACATGTCCCATGACCTTGGTTATTATTTTTCCTTTATTAACTTTTATTACATGGAATTTTCACCGGGGCTATTATCTAGCAAGATAAGTACACATTCGCTTTCTCAACAACAAGATGGGTCAAAAATAAATTCTATACATGTGTCAAATTCCAATTTAAAGAAAAAGGACAAAAACAACGCTATTTCATTGGTTGGGATGAACAATGCATGCATATCCCAACCCCAGAGAGAAAAACACATTTCAGCGTAATTATTATTATTATTATTACTACTATTATTATTATTTTGGGGGGTGTTTTTGTTGGTAATTTGCATGAAGGTTAAAAGAGGTGGGAAAACTAATAGATAAAAAATTAATGGGTATATATATATATATATATATATATATATATATATATATATATATTGGCATAATGGAATAATTTGATTTTAATGAAGATCATTAAAACATATGCCTTTAATTTAAAACACCCATTTTAAATGATAATTTATTTTTTGGATTTAGCTTGGCTTCTAGATAATGATAGGATTCAATAAAAAAATAAGGACTTGATAAATAAAGTTTGAGCTCTAACCAAGAGACAAATTTTGATAAACATGGGATTTGGATTAGGAGATAAGGGCTACATAAATGAACAATGAATAAGCTAAAGTTGTGCGAGGTCGATAAATTTTGGTGGGGTTATTTTATGCTATAATGATACCTTTGGTTATCGATAGAAGTTATGCATTCTAATTATATGTTATAGCTATAACTCAATTAAAACACCTTATCTATAAATAAATGGAGTTGTAAAGTGGTTCCTCCTATCGATCTATCTTAGTATTTTATTCGAATGATGTATTCCTTATCATATTTTCTAACTGCTAAAACCAACCTTTTTACCTCAATGATCAAGATTAATATCTAAAATATTAACTAATGGATTCTACATCTCCCACATTTTTGAATGCTATACACCATGCTTAAAGTGAAGAAAAAGATACGTGCCTTTAGAGATAAATATTTTTGGAAAGTTGAATATGCTAACATGCTATATTACATTGGAACTTTATTGGATAATTTTCACAACTCATGGTCTCAAAAGGAGCCAACGATAACTTGTAGATAAAAAAATTAACAAAGGAGACTGAACTAACTTAGGGTTAAAATACCAATCTCCTTTGGTCATTTAATTAACCTAAGCTTTCAAAATGATTGAGATGAGAAATAAAAATAAATCACATTAAAAAACATCATTGTAGACATGGAAGTTACTGGGATTAGAGATGAGAATCATAAGAGGCCTACAAGAGAGCATTCCACCTCATGAAAAAATCATTGATGATAAAATGTTCAATATTGAGACCTATTGTAGCTACTACAACAACCCACCAAATTTTTTGACTACAAAATTTTGGAGCTCCATCAATCTCTCAAAAGATAAAGCTTCTTATTTTGTCTAAGTGTTTGTACTTGTCATAACTTTGGTTGAGTTCTTCCTGAGTAAATTACAATCTCAATCTGTAATACTAGCACACTTTTTTTGGATAGAACAATCCTATTTCCTAGTGGTAATTTTTCCCTTGAGGCTTTGTGCTCCTTCCTATTCCTAATCAAATCTTGAAGTGTGATCATGGCAGATGTGTGTGGAAAGTTATAAAAGGGGGTTCGACCCAAATCTTCATTTCATTTCTCATTTTTTCCTCTAGGTGCTTAATGAAATTTTATTCCACAAAGCTCCTCTCTCATCCTTGTATAGTGTGATTACTATTGGGAAGGGCCCAAATTGGTCCAGTTTTGAGTTAAAGACTCTCCATTTTGAGGAAGTGGAGTGCACTATCTAGTAGAAATAATTCAATCACACGGAGTTTAAAAGCTTCATGCGGAGTTTTAGGAGTTTTAGGAGCTTTGGTGCAGGTCAAAGCCCCTTTTTTTGTAAAGGGATCAGGTTGTTTTTGAATATTTTGAGCTCCGCCCATGGTTTGTGAACCATGGTATTGTAAGAAAGAAATCTATATGAAGCGAAGTCATGTTAATTAATAGGAATATAATAATGGAATGATGATTGTATGAGCGCAAGCTGAGAATTATCTGTGTTTCATTTTGTTTTGGGTATTCAGAGAAGGCTCGATAGCTATGTGCATGGAGGCCTTGGTCTGCAGCTATGTGCGTAGACCACCCACAACTGTGGGCACAGGTCGAAGAAGAATAACACTGGAAAGACACATTATTAATAAAGAGAAGGAATATTTTTAAGTACTTCTGTGTATTTGCGCAATTTTTCTATGATTTATCTTTGATTTTGTTTTATGTATTACCAATTTGTGTATGATTTTTTATGCATGGTGAAGTATTTTATGTTGTTTATATGTGTTGTATTGGGTTGAATAGTGCATAATATTGATAAAGGCATAGTGTGTGGTAGTAACAAGTGATGAATAGGACATAAGCTGTAAAATTAGGTAATTGCATTTGCATAGTTCAGGAAATCATAAGGAAGAAGTATAGTAGCAAATCCATGTCCTAATATCCCTATGGATGTAGAAACCTAGTTTTAGTATCCCCTAATATTGCCTTGGGTGAGACTGCAGTCTGTGCAGCAGATGATTTCTGAAAGGGACGATAATAGAGGGTTTTATTGGTAGCGCAACTACCTCGAACCTGGGTCTAGACCCCTTCAAGCCAACAAATGGTTCTATTGCTGGGACCAGGATTTAATTGAGGGGTATGTGGATGTGGAAATCGAAAAGAAAAGAGATCTAAGATTGGGTAAATCTGAAAGAACAAGAGTTCACAGTTCAATAAAACAAAAATCCACGACTGTCAACTGAATCTTGGTTGCAAAGATATCTTTTTACAAAGCAGCATGAGATATTCTTCTCAACGTTTGTGAACGAGCTGTACAAATTTTTTTCAAGGTTGGCTAAGAGTAATACTTGTTTTAAGAACTACGAGGCTACTACGTGGGGCCCTGAAATGTTGCAGTGACTCAAGAAGAGTGATAATAAGATCTCCATAGCTATTTATTTCTGGATCGATAGAATTTTGGGAGGATTTATAACTGAGTTCTCCATAGATTTTTCAAAGGTTCGTGAGGTAAGTACTTGAATTCTTTAAAGCTGTGGATTAAGATGATTTTATGTCAAAAGGGTGTATTGTGCATGCAATCATATTGATGTTTGGAAGAAGTAATTTTTGGTCTATGCAAAGTGGTAAAATATTTAGAGTAGATCGTGAAAACTTCATTGAGACTGATTATAGTCCGTTGTTGAGTGGATCTGAATTCGAAGAAGGAGAAAGTAACCCCGCAACCCCTAGAGGTGTGTCGTAGTTATAATTTGGATATCATTAGGGCATATATGGGATTCCCCATCCTGATAATCCCCTCACTCCAGACCTGCATCCTCGTACTTTTCCTCCACCCCCACCTCCTCCTCCACCTCCACATCCCCCAAGAGACATGGCTAATGAGGTCATAATTCATGTTTCCAGAGGACCTTAGGGATCACAGGATCCTAAATAATTTTGGTTTTTCACTGAAGCAGTATGGACAGCGCGATATCTCACATATGATGACATAAATAAGGCACAAATTGTATGACAGTGCTATAGGAAAGGTAGTTGGCATGATATATGAAGTAATTTGTGACACATTAGGCTACCACATTGGATGAGACAAAGACAACACTGAATGTCGAATTTAAGAAGCCAAAAATCACAGTCGCAGTGTATTGTGAAGATAAAAGAGATCAAACAAGTGGTAGCTAAATGTGTTTGGGAATTAGATCAAAGGTTCAAGATGCTACTATGGCAAGTGAACTTCAAAATTCCTGACAAGTAACATAAGGAGTGGTTAATAGCAATGTTATTGCTGCATATCAGGTTTCCTTTGCCACAACAGAAGATAGCAACACAGGCTGTAGCTCTGGAAATTGATATGAATTTGGAAGCTCCACGAGTCTCAGATACCCAAGTAGGGGTAAAAAAAATTTAGAGCCAATTCAAAAAAATGCATTTGGAGTTGCAAGATTTGAATAAGGGTAAGGAAATTCGATTGGAAATTTTCCTAGAGGTATGATGTATCAAATGTAAGGCAAAAGTCCATTATAAATATCAATGTCCTATGTTTAGAGATTACATCCATGGTGACGCACCTAATACGTTGAACCCATGACTAACTGTATGGTGCGACATGTGTAAACATTTAGGTAGACATCGAACAAAATAATATTATTTGATGCAGAAGTATGTGCAAACCCCGAAGAAGATATTTTGTAACTTTTGTAACTCCGTAGGACATGATGAATCTTTTTATTTTACAGTTATGAGTTAATGATAGAGAAGACTGCAGGTGCATACGGAATGCAGGCTGAAGGGCGCGCGCATGAATATAATGGTCCACCAACAGGGCGTGGGGGCTTCCAAGGCCGAGGACGAGGAGGAGGCATGGGTCAAGGACATGGTCAAATAATATGTTACAACTTCAAAGAAGCAAGACATTTCGCGAGGGATTTCCAGAATCCCACAACCCCCTCTTGTAGGTATTGTCGATATTTTGATCATGTAATAAAATATTGTCATGTTCTAATAGCGAAGATGCAAGAGAAAATAAATTAGCAACCTATGAAGAACTTACAGATGCTGACTATGGAGTTGTTCGAAGAAGAGCCTAGTGTTAACATAGTAACCCAAAGTGGTGAAAATATGGAGGAAGATAGCACAGCAAGAAAAATGCCTATGGAGGATGCGTGGGATAGAAAAGCTAGCGATAAGAATAATGGGTTCAATATGTAAAGAGAAAAAGAGAAATTTTTAGAGGCAAAGAAGAGTTTCATGGATCTCGATGCTTTGACATCTAGGATGCAGTTGTAGATTCAACAAAATTGGATGCCTCAGAAGAACAACACCCAGGTGATTACTGTGACAAAGGAGTTTGATACAGCTATATTGAAATCATTTTTTGCAGACCTACATGATGTTATTGAGAGACCATAAGGTTGTCAAAAGTCTCCAGGCACTGATAGACTCCTGCGAAAGAAGGGAAGAGATGCACACAATAAATAAATTGCATAGGCATAAGAAGAGGACAAGAAGATAAATGAGATTAATTGTGCAGATTGGGACTACGAAATGGATTAGGTCATCCTAGATTTGTGATCTGATGCCAATGTCTTGCCTAAGAAGATGTAGGAGCGCATGGGAAAACCAAAGCTGCAATGGTCACTGATTCAGTTAAGAATGGCTAATCAACAAAATATTATTCCTATGGGAAGATTCCCTGGTATAGTAGTAGACATTTAAGGAGTGCACACTATGGAATATTTTTAAGTAAATAATATTGTAGATGAAAACAATCCATATCCAATGTTGCTTGGATTAGATTTTTATTTTGATACTGATGCAATAATCAATATGAATAATATAAATATGGTGTTTGAGAAAGGTGATCTAAGGGTCATTGTTCCCCTAGACCCATTAGAAGGAGTACGATATAAAAAGCATGTTCAAGATGAATATTACGATGCAGATATTGATCAATCCCACTACAAATGGAAGGATAATATGGTAAAGAAAAAAATTATGTATTTCAGATTCTGATGAAGAGGTGGAGAACTGGCATAATAGGTTGCACGAAGTTTTGTAATGTCCCTACTTAGCCTTAGCTAAGATGAGACATTAAATTTTGATTTAACTTATGTTTTATGAATAAATGAATAAAGGAGGACATGTAAAACTCCTAATAAATCAATGCCCATGTGAACAAAGACAAATCTGGGCTATGTAAATAATCACTTGCAGGTTTGAAAGAGGGTTGAGCCAAATATTGGGTCCACCTTGACCAAATCAACTGCGTTGTCTAGGTTTAATGCATCTTCGAGAGGGACTCCACAATTCTAGAAGGGAGCCTCTAATGTGAAGAGGGGTTACTCATCAAAGTGGTTTAGGGTTTGCAAAGGCTTTCTCATGTTATAAAAAGGAGGAGAAGACACAAGAAGAGGTTGTTGATGAATTATATTTCTGAAGTATTTGTCTACTTAGACAAATACCATTCTCTGTTGTTTAGTGGAGGATTGTGATTGGAATTCCTGTTTAGGAGTTTCATCTCTTCCCTTGAGGATCATTGGAGGATTTATTTGCTGAATTTGGCCACTATCTAGTTTGAGACGAAGCTCTATCTTTCATGAGCAGCGCTGGCCCATTGAGGCTTTTGCAACTGCTATCTTTTGTAGCAACTGGCATTGTAGATCTGCTTAGATCTAGTTGTTTTTGAGAGGCTTTCTCTATTTGAGAGTTTTCTTCAGCCTCCAAGGAATTAGCTAATCTATTTTTTATATCAGATCTATACTTTTCATTCCATGTATTCAGTCTCCTTCACCCTCTGTGTAGTTTCTTCTCTATATTGTGTTATTTTGTAAGAGGGATTTTTTATTTCAGTTTTCTATCAGTTTGGAGGAGATATCTTGGTGTTAGGATTTCATTCCCTTGGTGATATGTGGATTGGGTTGCTAATCCATGTCTCTATAGATCTGTCTATTTCAGAAATAAAAGTTATCTTCAGAAATTTCTGGGTTTTTTGCAACACAGTATATTGTAATTCAGATCTACAACTTAATATGCAATATTTTGATGTAATTCCAATTGGATCTTGTTCTTAAAGTCTTGTAGCTTCCAGATCTGTATTATATATAATTTTTCATCCATATATCTGTCCTAGATCTGAAATTTAATGTACAGCAGCTGAACCATTTGAAAAATAACGTTGTCTATGTATTTCTACAGTTTATTCCTAGTTGCAGCTCTAATTTCTGAAGGGATCTTGCCCTAGTTCTTCTTGTAATCAGTTGTAAAGGCAATAAGATCATATGTAAATATTATTTACTTTTATATTACTGAATTATCAGATATTTTTCTGACCTCCTCTGAGTTTCATTCAAATCTGCGCAATTCTAGTAGCTGGGGTTTTCATTTTGCAGCAGCTTCTCTCTTTGGTTGATTTCTAGCTAGTCTTGTTTCTGGGAGATTTGTTTAATGTGCTTAAACTTATTTTTTTATGCTGAAATTGCATATACATGTCACATACAGCTTGAATGAGGGGATCCCAGCCGTTATCAGAATTTTATTTGCTCATATTTTCCTATACAACGTTCTCATTGAAGGCCTTGTTGAGATTCCTGAATTGGGATTATTCCAAGTTCTATAGGAAGAGTCTACAGTTGGCCAAGTAACCTCTATTTCTCACCCTATTTTCAAAGGTGAAATAACCATTAAATTCCTCTGTAGTCCATCTCTGACATAGAATCTTGAGAATCTCCGAAAAGGGGCATTATAGTGGTATCGGAGCTCCACTCTTGGCACAGCATGTGCTAGCTTTGGAGCCTTAGTCATGCTGCATTCCGAAGATAAAGATCCTCTTTCTGAGAGGGAGAGGAGATACTAGAATAGAAGTCATAGAAATTATGACTATACTACTGTTGACCTTGACAAGGGTCAAGACAAGGGGAAAGCCCTCGAGTTGAATGATAAAGATAAGGAGGCAGAAGAGTTTGAAAAAAATCTATTGGAGACCATGCAAGATCTGTCCAAGGAAATTAAGGAGATGAGGATAGAAATAATGAGGGATTCCCTTGGAAGGCTCCATCAAGGAGAGAGTTCTGAAATGTCTCAGTTTTGGATTGTTCCACTGGTGAGCTTGCCACAAGCTCCACAGATCTCACAATGCTCTACAATGCCTACCTTCTTGGTTGTATAGAATGAAGGGCTTCAAGAGTCAACCTCCTTGGAAGGCGACTTTGCAGAATATGATTCAAAAAGTCAAAGGTTCAAGGATAACTTGAGCTTTCAAGATTTCTGCCATCTCAAGGACCGGAGGAGGCCATTGCAGCAGTATAGAGATGGAGGTTTCCTTCATGGGAGGCACCATGCCATGGGCAGGTTTTTCTTGCCTAAATTTGATGGATCACCCTCTTTTTCAGCTAAAGCATGGGTGGAAAATTTGGACATCTACTTACAGTTGAATAAGGTGCCTAAAGCAGAAGCCATTAATATTGATGCCCTGCATTTTGATGGAGAAGCCCACAACTGGTGGTTTCATGGAATTTCTACATTGGGGCACAACAATGTGTCCACTTATGCTGAGTTCACTAGGAGACTAGTGGAAATATTTGATCGGAAGGATCCGGAGGCCCCTTTCATAAGCTTAGCAAAGCTTAAGCAGACAGGAGATGTTGAAGCCTATATCTCTGAATTTTTGAGGCTGTCTGTAATGGTTCATGATCTTTCAGTTGCAAGGAGAGTCGATATGTTCATATATGTCTTGGAAGAACCTTTGCATGGGTTTTTAAAGTCTACCAAACCCACCACTCTGCATGATTCCATTGAAAGAACAAGAGATCTCCAAGATGCCTTACCAAGGGAAAAGGCAACCCTTCCAAGAAAATCCACTCACTCTTCTAAAGGGAAGGAAGGGAAAGTTGCTCCACCCAAGGAGAGTTCACAGAAAAAGCTTCTTGACAATGATCTCTGGAGGGATTTGAGGAAGAAAAAATTACGTTTCACTTGTCAAGAATCATGGGTGCCGAGACATAGATGTGCTGCTGGAAGAGCACATTATATTGAAGTCTTCTCTGATTGTGAGGAAGAGAAAGGCAATGATGGACCTAGGAGAGGTCACAGTGCTGGTGATGATGATGAGGAGGATCCATCATCATCCAGAGAAGAAGAGGGAGAATTTGATCCAACTAGTGGGACTCTTGCTTCTTTGAGGGGAGTGCCCAAATATGTGACTCTTAGAGTGCAGGGTTCAGTTATGGACCAAAGAGTATCTATTCTTATTGATAGTGGGGCAACCCTAAATTTTATTTATGCTCACTTTGTGTAGAGGATAGGGATCCCTACTGATTCTTTTGATGGGTTCTATGTTCTGGTTCTGGGGGACAGAACTATGCAGTGCATGCAGTATGTTCCCTCACTTTCTGTGACTATGGGGACATACACTTTGAGGGACCACTTCTTTGTGGTGGACATACCAGAAACCAACCTCATCTTGGGTGTCCAGTGGTTGATTACTTTGGGAAAATTCACCACTGATTGGAGGGCCTTGCAGATGGAGTGGGTAGACTTGAAGAGTGGGAAGCAACAAGTTATTCAAGACATGCACACCTACCCTTCACTTGATGTCTCTACCCACACAACAAAGATGGATTTGCATAGTGAGGGAAAGGATCTCATGGTTCCTTCTCTCATGTTCATGAGACTGCTGCAAGGGGAATTCCTACATCATGGCAAGCATCTTGGGATGCCATTATATTCTGTGGAGAAAGCTTCACCAAGTGCTGAAATAATGGAAGAAAGAGTCACTGCGCTGTGGGAGGAAGCAAATGTGAGGATCAGCCTTCCCACACAAAATTTAAATATTATATTATATTACTAAATTATCATATCTTTGGCTGACCTCCTCTAATTTTCAGTCAAATTTTCGCAATTCTAGTAGCTGGGGTTTTCATTTTGCAGTAGCTTCTCTCTTTGGCTGATTTCTAGCTAGTCTTGTTTCCGGGAGATCTATTTAATGTGCTTAAACTTAGTTTTTTCTGATGAAATTGCATATACATGTCAAATACAGCTTGAATGAGGGGATCCCAGCCCTGATCAGCATTTTATTTGCTCAAATTTTCTTATACAACTTTCTCATTGAAGGCCTTGTTGAGATTCCTGAATTGGGATTATTCCAAGTTCTATAGTCAGAGTCTACAGTTGGCTAGGTAGCCTCTGGTTCTCACCCTCTTTTCAGAGGTGACATAACCATTAAATTCCTCAGTAGTCCATCTCTAACATAGAATCTTGAGAATCTCTGAAAAGGGACATTACAAGTTTCTACTAAGAGATGTAACAAAATTAAAATATCACTTCGTTGTATCACTGCAGAGGTATGTAATTAACCCCACTATGATGGGATAGGAGATGTAAATTTGTTTCTATATGAATTTGAATGATAATTACCCAAATAAAAAAGGTTTCAAGCTTTGGACGTAGCGTTATAATCTACACCTGTTAGGTGGTGGGGTACTCATAAGGGAAATATTGGAAGTTGGAGAGAATATCAGAGATTGATGAAGATCAGATTTTTTCAAGTAAATAATAGGCTGGAAGTAAAGTATGATGGTGATTATGACCCTTGAGGGAATATGTTTCACTGGACTACGATGTGGGGCAAAGATCCAGCACTAGAATGGGTACAAAAAAAATTTCACACATTAGATGTGGTGTAATATTCCCAATTAGCCATGAGCTAGTTGGAATATTCAATCTTGTTTTATTGCTTTGTTTAAAGAATAAGAGGACAAAGGGAGTCCATAATTCTCTTTAATAATGATTAAATCAATGCCAAATTTGAAAGAGACAAATCTTGGAAGCTTAATTAAAGCACCCTTGGTGTGAAAAGGGTTGGATCACTTTGACTGGGTCAACCTTGACCAAATCAACAGCGTTGTCATGGAGGAGTGGTCATCAATGAGGGACAGCGCAGTTTTAGATGAAGATTTTTTATTTGAATGTAGTGATATTTTTGGATGGGGCTTATGTTTTTATAGCTCAGATTCTATTTAAGGAAGAGTATGGCAGCCATATTCATTATGTATGGTTTTATTATATTTCTGAATATATGGTATTTTTAGCCATATATCTTTCTCTTGTTGCTTAGCACAGGGTGTTCCTGATCGGTAATGCCACATATTTCCTTGAGATGCCTCTTGGGAGAGTTTGTACTACATTTTCCACTATCAGGCTTAAGGCCAAGCTTCTTCTTTCAACTACAGCACGGATCCTATTGAGGGTTTGGTTGTTTTTGTAGGTTGCAGCAAGTGGTGATTAGATCTCTAGATCTAGGCCATTTCATTGCTTATTTTCAGTGGAGGAGGATTCCTTTCCATTGGGAGGAAAATATTGAAGGCCAATGTGCTTATTTTCAGATCTTGGCATCAAGCCAACCATATATTTATCCCTACAGTGAATTTTTTCTTCCAGATCTGCGTTATTTCTGTAGGAGGAGTTGCAGGGTGGTTTAGCACACCATTTGGAGAGCTGATTTTCTAGTGAAGGAGATCTTCCTTTCATTTAGAGGATCTATTGGAGGAAGCTATTGTATTGATCAAATCATATCAACCAATCTCATATCTACAACTTGTACTTGGATTTTTGCTTAAAACCCTTAAGGGTTTCATTAAAGGAACTGGTATAGTGCTCAGATCTAATGCATATCTATATTTTGAGGCACATATCAGCTCTATATCTGTTGGGAAAAATACTGAGAGGGGGGGGTGAATCAGTATTTACTGCATAATCAAATATTTTTACTTTTTCATTCCTTAAAACCCATACGCTACTTTACTTCAGTAAACTAGCGTATATACGCAGATCCCCTTTATTAAACTAGCGTATACACAGAGATTTAGATATGTCATTAAGTCTTCACTTAAACCATTCCATCATTCATTCTTCAGATATTCAATAAGCAGTAAACAGGTGCAGTAAGAACAGAATAAACCATCACACAAAGCATCACACATGAACACCAGGATTTTTAGGTGGAAACCCAAATCGGGAGAAAACCACCGCTGCAGTTGCTCAGCCTCCAATATTTTATTATAGAGAAAACATCTTACAACATATGTGCTGGCGCAGACTTGACCAGCACGCAGGCACCCACCTGCGCTCGTTTACCAGCCTCTCCTGGAAGGGAGCTCCAACCCCCCGACTCGTTTACCAGCCTCTCCTGGAAGGGAGCTACGACCCCCCGATCTCGTTTACCAGCCTCACCTGGAAGGGAGCTACAACCCCCTGACTGAAGGCTACAACCCTCAGCACCACCTTGGACCACGTTTCATCAATTTTCACACTGGATCCAACAACTTCAATAGAACACTACTTGCAGGCCACGTTTCATCATATTTTCATACTGGACCCTTTCCATACTTTTAAGCACAAACATACGTCACCAACAGATACATATCAACACAGATCAGATAGCAGAAACACAGCAGAATAGATCAGATATTTCATACCCCTTGCTTCAGCAAACCCTAGTTTGCATACGCTCTTTTACTTCACTGATTTCGCGTATATACGCGCTTCCGTCCACACAAACCGCCGTATACCTCAGTGTATATTTTATTGCGCATACGCGCTTTCTCTTCGCTGAAGCTGCGTATATACGCGCTTCCTCCGCGTCGAAGTAGCGTATAGATCTTCAATCATTACGTGCAGCGCATACTTCATCGCATTAGATATCTGGCCCAGATTTACCCTTTGCTTCGTACAGATGTTCCGCCCAGACGTTCGCCTTACCGCGCATCTAATCACTCCATAAACAGATTCGTAAATATGGCACATATTTCGCATCTAAAGATCCCGCTTTCATCATTTTCTTCATAAGTGCTTCATGCATTCAGATCTATCATTCAACTGTAACCCTTTCCATTCAGATATACTTCAGAGAGAAGTATTCATTCAAGCTCAGACATCTTGCACCCACACTCATGATTTGCACAATGAATTTCTTCTCCTTATATATGTTTATCCTTTGTCAATACCATGAGCCCCTTTTTCAATACCACGGGCACCAATACCATGAGCCTTCAATACCACGGGCGCCTTCTTCAATACCATGAGCCAAACCAATACCATGAGCCTTCAATACCACGGGCCCCGAGATTTGCACTTTTTGAGCGCTTTAGCCCATACGCGACTTTGCACGTTCTTTTCCGCGTGCATACGCGATTTCCCCTAGGCCAATCCGCGTATACCAAGAGACATACTCCTTTTCATCATACTTTGAGTACATTCTGAATTCCTTTCTTCATTTCCTTTTGTTCACACTATAGATACATCATATTTTCTTCATCAAGAACATATTCTCTCAAGCACAACTTCATCAAGTAAGATGTCATCATCTTCATCAAGTGGGTTGCCTTTCAGGGACAACACTTAGCATCATATTGTCAACAAACATTATATCACATCAGATTTACATCATTTACTAAGTCCATCAAGTCAAGCATAACTTCATCAGGTGGATTGCCATCAAGGACAACACATGTCATCAGTCACATGTCTTCATCTTCATTTAGTGGGTTGCCATCAAGGACAACACTCTGCATTATATTTCCAACAATATCTGATGTATAATTATTTTTCATAGCAGATCTAATAAAATAACGTTGTAAGGGTCTTCCAGCTTTTATACATAGTTGCAACACCTCATTTTGAGGATTTTTTCCATTGGAGGCTTGTACTTTCTTATTTTGTATCTTATGGGCCATTTCTTATACATATTTTTCTGTTGTTATAACACATGAAAGGTCTCCATATTGGCCTCCTTATTTATTATAGTGATCTGCATTATTGTTCCAGCATTTTGCACTATATTCCTGCTTTTCCCATTTGGGAATATTACAGTGGTGTCAGAGCATAATCTTGGCACAACCTGTGCATCTTGAAAAGCCAATATGTCATATAAATAAGGAGAGCCTCTTATTGATAGAGAGAGGAGGTATCAAAGAAGAAGACATCATAAATTTTATTATACAAATGACAAAGAAGACAAGGGTAAAACCCTTTTATCTGGAGGAGAAGATGAAGAGAAGGAGTTCCCTAAGATCCTTCTTAGAGCCATGCAAGATATTGCTAGAGAGATAAAAGAAATGAGGATGGATAGATACAATGAATCCCCTAAAGGATTTCATCATGGTGAAGGCTCTGGAATATCTCACCACTGGAATGATCAATTAGTGCATCAACCACAAGTTTCCCAACGCTCTGCTATGCCTACATTATTGGTTGTGGGAAATGAAGGGTTTCAAGAGAAAGAATCCCTTGAAGACTATTTTATGGAGTATGATTCTCAAACATAGAGATTAAATTACCACTTGAGTTTTCAGGATTTTTTTCAAATCAAGGACAATAGAAGGCTAAGGCATCATCATAGAAGTGGTGGATTCATTCAGAATCATGATCAACACCACACTATGGGAAGATTATTTTTACCCAACTTTGATGGGTCGTCCAAGTGCACTGCCAAATCATGGGTAGAGAAACTTGACATCTAATTTCAGTTGAACAAGGTTACAGAATTGGAGGCCATTAAGATTGCAGCACTGCACCTTGAGCATGAAGCACATGACTAGTGGTTCCATGGCTTGTCTACATTGGGTCATGCCAATGTAACTTCATATTCAGAGTTCAATAGAAGGCTGGTGGAAAGGTTTGATAGAAGAGATCCTAAAGCAACATTCATTGGGATTGCAAAGCTAAAACAATTAGGTAATGCAGAAACTTACATCTCTAAATTTTTATGACTTTCTGTTATGGTTCCTGATTTATCTGCAGCAAGAAGGGTGTATATGTTCATTGATGGGTTAGATGAACCACTTCGTGGGTTGGTTAAGTATACCAAGCCCACTACCCTACAAGATACCATTGAAAGGGCTAGAGACCTTCAAGATGCCTTTCCAAAAGAAAAGGCAACATTTCAGCATAAGCCCTCTTTTCCATCAAAGGGAAAAGAAGAGCAAGCTCCTCCTTCAAAGGAAAGTCAATATAAAAAACCTCTTTACGATGATGTCCAGAAAGATCTAAGGAGAAGGAAGCTTTGCTTCACATGCCAAGAAGCTTGGGCACCTAGACATAGATGTGAAGCTGGAAAGGAACATTACATAGAGGTCTTCTTAGATGATGAGGAGGAAGAAGAAGACGAACCAAGAAGAGGTCACATCACTGACACTGCAGGAGATGAACCAGCACCATCAGGAGATGGGAATGGAGCATTTTCTCCTATTGGAGGGGATCTTGCATCATTTATATGGGTACCTAAGTACTTTACCTTAAGAGTTCAAGGTTCCATCTTGAATTAGAGGGTTTTTGTTTTGGTTGATAGTGGGACTACCCACAATTTTATTGATGCCCAACTAGTACAAAGGAGGGAAATACCCACTGATGCTTTTGAGGGATTTTTTGTTTTGGTCCCAGGAGATAGAACTATGCAATGCATGCATTATTTTCCATTATTATCAGTCACCATGGGAACATATGCATTGACTGATCACTTCTTTGTGGTTGACATACCTGACACCAATGTGATATTGGGTGTTCAATGGTTGATTACTTTGGGGAAAGTCACCACTGATTGGGAGACTTTGCAGATGGAATGGGTGGATAAAAAGAGTGGAAAAACTCAAATGATAAAAGGCATGCACACATATCCCTCACATACAACTTCCACATAGAAAGTAGAGATGGATTTGCGCATTGGAAGCAAGGACCTTACAGTCCCATCTATTTTTCTTATGACATTGATGCATGGGACACTATTATTTAGTGGAAAACCACTTGGGAGGCCACCTAATTCAGATTTTGTGAGATATGTCTCACAATATGATGCTCCAAGAATAGATCTAGGAGGGATGGTAGCATTAGAAGGCAATGATACAATGCTGGGAGTCTTGGGCAAGCTCAAGGAGGAGGGAGACATTCTCCCAACATCATCATTACCCACTCTCATTTTATATTATGAACTGTGGAAGGAGAAGCATGGAAGGAATGACCTTCCAACATGTAACTTTGGAATTGGAGATGTCAAGGAGGATAGGAACCATATGAAAAACATTCCTTTTGATAGATCATCAGCACTGTCACTATGGGAGATTGATCCATATTGGAAATACCAACTGTTGGTGGATTATTCCAAGGATCTTTTTACATGCATGATACTTGATGACTAGCTACATGAAGAGGGCTATTCATTCCAAGAATGATTCATATACTTTCATGGTAGGATCTTATTATCTAGAGCCTCCAAGCTCAAGGATAATTTGCTACAAAGGGCCTATGAAGAGCTCTTTTTCAGCCATACTTATTCCATGAAGGCCTACAATACTATCATAGAAATCTAGACTTGGAAGGGATTTGAAGAGGAACTGTATCATTATTTCCAAAGATGCATGAACCATGTAGAGTTGGAAGAGTAACATAACTCTATGAACGAGTTAATTCAGCCACCTCTTTCCTCTTTTTAAATGAGAGTAGATGTATCAATGCACCACTCCATTTGTTTGAGGAGAAATTTTGGTGAAGAAAATGCTTATGTACCTAATGTTTTATTTGATGAACATATGCATTATTTTACCATGTATATACAGGCCATAGCTCCAAGGAGGAGCATTATTCCATATAAACTTCATGGCCAACGTTGGACCACAAAAATTTCTGAACATGGCCACTCCCTTGGATATCAAAGGGAGATTTTGTATCATTGTGGGTGCATTCCAAAAGCACCAAACATATCTCACACTTTCAGCCATGGTGAGATGACTTGGGTAGAAAGTAAGTTTTGGGGAAACCACTTACCACATCATGATCTCATGCAGTCAGGAGAATTTTTTTGTTTGTTCCATATGTGGAACTATGACCCACCTCCATTTATGCAAATTTCTGTTTGTATGTACTTAGTTTTGATCCCATACATTGATGATGTACTTATATTTTTATGGGAATGTTTGGAGGGAGGATGGGAGGAATGTATGTGCCCTATGGGAGGGAGATTATCCATGTTCACTATGCTACATTTTTCAGTGATAACATTGGGAAAACCATGTTTGTTTCATTTGAACTATTGTCTCCTTATGGGATGGATTATTTGCATCTCATGAGAACTTTGGAGGAGAAATTCAAGGAGGTATGGATTGGTGAAAAATTAGCTTATGAGGGAATATTATCACATGTTGGTGTCACCAATGGAGGAGGAGAAGATTTGCAGCACTCACCTTGTCAGTTGCTTGAGACAAGCAACATTTGGGAAGGGAGGACTATAATATTCCCAATTAGCCATGAGCTAGTTGGAATATTCAATTTGGTTTTATTGATTTGTTTAAAGAATAAGAGGACAAATGGATTCAATAATTCTCTTTAATAATGAATAAATCAATTCCAAATGTGAAAGATAAAAAACTTGGTAGTTTAATTAAAGCACCCTTGGTGTGAAAAGGGCTGGATCACTTTGACTAGGTCAACCTTTACCAAATCAACAACAATGTCATGGAGGAGTGGTCATCAATGAGGGACAGCGCATTTTTAGATGAAGATGCTTTGTGTGAATGTAGTGATATTTTTGGATGGGGCTTAGGGTTTTCAAGCTCATATTCTATTTAAGGAAGAGGATGGCAGCCATATTCATTATGTATAGGTTTATTATATTTCTGAATATATGGTCTGTTTAGACATATATCTTTCTCTTGTTGTTTAGCGGAGAGAGAGTGTTGTTTAGCACAGGGTGTTCCTAATCAGGAATCCCACCTCTTTCCTTGAGAGGCCTCTTGGGAGAGTTTTTACTACATTTTCCACTATCAAGTCCAAGCTTTTTCTTTCAACTACAGTGCAAATCCTGTTGAGGGTTTGGTTGTTTTTGCAGGTTGCAGCAAGTGGTGATTAGATCTCTAGATCTAGGCCATTTCATTGCTTAATTTCAGTGGAGGAGACTTCCTATCCATTGGGAGGATAGTACCATTGTGCTTATTTTCATATCTTGGCATCAATCCAACCATATATTTATCCCTACAACGCAGTTTTTCTTCCAGATCTGTGTTATTTTCATAGGAGGATTTGCAAGGTGGTTTAGCACACCATTTGGAGAGTTGATTTTCTGGTGAAGGGGATTTTCCTTTCACTTAGAGGATGTATTAGAGGATGCTATTGTTTTTATCAAATCAAATCAGCCACACTTTCTAGATCTGTATTTTTCAGTAGATTTGCAGTCTTAGATCTCAGATCTACAACTTGTACTAGGTGTTTTGCTGAAAACCCTTAAGGGGTTCTTTAAAGGAGATTGTGTAGTGCTCAAATCTAATGTAGATCTATCTTTTGAGACACATATCAGCTCTATATATGATGTATAATCATTTTTTGTAGAAAAGCTAATAAAATAACGTTGTAAGGGTCTTCCATCTTTTATACACAGTTGCAACACCTCATTTGGAGGATTTTGTCCATTGGAGGCTTGTACTTTCTTATTGTGTATATTATGGGCCATTTCTTATACATATTTTGTTGTTGTTATAACACATGAAAGGTATCCATGTTGGCCTCTTGCTTTATTATTATTATCTGCATTATTGTTCCAACATTTTTCACTATATTCCTGCTTTTCCCATTAGGGAATATTACATGTGGTACCTATGAATTGGTATCTTGAAACCAAAATGCGACATGAAACAAGGAATTGGGAAGAATTGGTTGAAATATTTTTAATGAATTTTAGATTTGAAGATGACTGTTAGTACATAGATGAATATCCTCAAGAAGTTAGAGCATGAATATTCAAGACTACAACTGCGATAACCTGGACACATCCTGATTGGGACACACAGTTGGAATAGGTAGTAGAATGCTATATGCGACAATGAAAGAGGATGAGGAATATCCGCACAATATTGATATCCCAAAGTCATAAGGGAAACACGAGGTTTATAGATCAGAACCTGAGATCCTTGACATAGCACAACTGGTGAAGATGCAGAAGGTGAATATAGGATTATAAGAGGAGAAAAATTCATCCCAATTATTGATTATTGGGATACAAATATAGTAAAAAAGGTTGCAGAGTTGTTGCATGAATATAAAGAGCTCTTTCCCGCGATTGTTTTCTGAACTAAAGGGAATAATAGGAGACCTCAGAGTTATGTGGATAATTTTTAAACCAGATGTAAAGCCTGTAAAGTAGTGACCATATAGATTTAATCCAAATTACCAGGAAAAGGTAAAGGAGGAATTGGAAAAGATGCTTAAAGCAGGGATAACTGAAGCTGTGGAGGAACCTGAATGGGTAAGTCCTATGGTTGTTCAGGAGAAGAAGAAAAAGGGTGAAATCAGAATTTGTGTTGATTTGAGGAACCGAAATGATGCATGTGTGCATGACCCATTCCCTACACCTTTTATAGATGAAGTATTGGATAATGTTGAAGGGAATGAGGCCTACTCTTTTACAGATGGGTTTTCAGGTTACCATTAGACTGGAATTGCACCAGAAGATAGGAGTAAGACAACATTTTCCACTGAATGTGAATATTTTCAGTATATTGTCATGCCTTTTGGATTGAGGAATGCTCCTGCAATATTTTCTAGAGCGGTAGTCGCATATTTTAAGGAGTACATAAAAAAAATTGGAAGTTTATTTTGATGATTATACAGTCTTTGGACTGCTAAATAACCATGTTGTGAACTTAAGACTGATGTTGGATACATGCAAACATTTTCAAATATCATTGAACTTGAATAAATGCATATTTTGTGTACCTTTTGGTATATTAATGGGACATGTGGTTTGCAGACAAGGATTAATGGTAGAACTCGCAAATATTTATGCTATTCTGAACTTGGAACCACCTAAGATAGTGAAGCAATTACACACAACATTGGGACATGCTAGTCACTACAGGAATTTTATCCAAGCATATGCGCCGATAACTGCACCGATGGAAAAACTATTGAAGAATGATGTTACATATTGCAGGGATGAAGAATGCTAAAGAAGCCTTGACATACTAAACTAAAAGATGGTAACTGCATCGATTCTAGTTTTTCCAGGCTGGAACAAGGAGTTTCACATTCATGTTGATGCATCTTGCATAACATTGGGTTCAGTACTGGCACAAAAAGGTGATGGAGATATTGATCACCCCATATCTTTTGCAAGCAGGAAATTGTCCAAGGCAGAGAAGAATTATTCTACAACAGAACATGAAGGATTGGCCATGGTATATGTGCTGCAGAAATTCAGTTATTACTTATTAGGAGTGCATTTCAATATGTTCACAGATCACTCTACGCTGAAATATTTGGTGAACAAGCCTTTGCTAAGAGGGAGGATTTGTAGGTGGTTGTTTTTGTTTCAGGAGTATGAATTTGAAGTTATAGTTAAACCAGGAAGATTTTATGCGAGACTTGATCATCTATCAAGGATAGAGACTGGTGAAGAACCCACGAACATTAAAGAGAACCCAACATATGCGTAGTTATTTGCAATAAGGGTTGTAGATGATCACTTCATAGAAATTATTAAATTTTTGAATACAAGGATGGCACCTGCAGAGTATACCACACAACATAAAAAGGAGCTGCTAGACAAGGAAAATGATTTTTCTTTGGTCACAGGACATTTGTATAAAATGGGGCGAGATAAAATAGTGCGCAGATATGTCTCTGAGCATGAAAGACAAATCATTTTGGAAGAATCTCATGGCGAAGTTGCAGCAGGAAATTACGCAGGAAAATCCACTGCGCATAATATTTTAAGAGCTCGCCTATGGTGGATTACATTGCAACAGGATGAAAAATAATATTGTAGGTCCTACGATGCTTGTCAGAGAATAGGAAGACCATATAGGAGAGTTTAAATTCCCTTGAACCCACAGTGACCTTGCAGGCGTTTGATAAGTGTGAAATCGACTTTGTTGGATCGATTAATCCACCAGGGAAGAAGACTAGTGGGAGGTGTATCATCACTACCATAGATTATTTGACCATATGGGACAAAACAAAGGCAGTAAAGGATTGCAATGCAAATACCACTGTGAAGTTTATATTTTAGTACATTTTGTCCAGATTTGGGTGCCCAAATATTCTGATGAGTGGCAGTGCGTCACATTTCTTTCATAAAACTATTGAGGAATTGACTAAAGGCATCTAAGTGCATCATCAAAAGAACACACCTTATCACTCTCAGGAAAATGGAACATTTGAAGCTTTTAACAAGATTTTGGAAAATTCTTTAAGAAAATTATGCAATGTCAATAGGAATGATTGGGATTTGAGAATTCCAGCAGTATTATGGGCATATAGAAAAACATTCAAAATGCTGACAGGACAGACCCCTTTTAGGTTCGTATATGGACATGAAGCGGTTATGCCCATGGAATATATTGTGCCTAGTCTAGGAATTGCAGTAGTAATAGACATGGCAGATAGTGATATCATGGAATAAAGGTTGGAACAATTTCTTGCTCTTGAGGAAGGAATATTTATTGCAAGATATCATCAGCAAGTACAAAACGCAAGGTAAAAATCCTGGAATGAAAACCATATCAAGCAGAAAATATTCAAGGAGACCTGATGCTGATGTATGATAGCAAGTTCGTGAAGTTCCCAGGAAAATTCCAAATGAATTGGTCGGGACAATATTTTATAAAACACATCTCAAAGGGAGGCACAATTTAACTTGCGAATTTGGATGGTTAGATGATGCCGTGACAAATGAATGGAATTAGATTAAAATTATACAAGGACAACTATATGCCTGGAACTTCATGCTGACTATATGAACGAGAAAAAATCTTAGTGCCACATGCAGTTGAAAGGGGGCACGGGACTATAAAATACTCTACCAGAGAAGGACTTCTCCAGAGATGGATTACTTTGCAAAAATTAGGAAGATATCGCAGTTGGAGGGAGCAATAACTGCACTATAAAGGAGCGTCCGTCAAATTTCACCAGAAATATGACCATTGGAAGTGAAATAGTTGATTTGACAGAACATTTTCCGTTAAAAGGAGTAGGGAAAATGCATTTAATGAGCACAACTGGGAAAATATGTATTTATGAAGTGAATCTAATGAAAATCATGGTGTTCAAAATTCAATTTTTTTATAAATATTGCATCATGCTCCACATTTTGGACACTTTTCTCACTAAGAGTTAGAATTGCAATTTTGCACCTAAGTATGAGCTGAGCTTTGAACTGCATATCTGAGAAGAGTTTTGAGGATATTTCCAGAGAATTTTTCAATCGAGGATTAGTTATAATCATGACTACTACATCGTCGGGGTTGAGGTCACCCAGGAAGCAGTCTGCTACAGGAGAAGCGTAAATCAAGAAACCAAAGAAGCATGTTGTCAGATAGTCGCCTAGGAAGAAGATTACGAGGGAGAAATGAACTAAGGAGAGGCTTGATAAGCTAAAGAAAGCAATGGAGATCCAACATAGTGATGAGGAGGAAATTTATGCAAATAACTCTGAAGATATTATGGCGGAGAAAGTTGAGCCCATTTCTAGATTGTCGTCATATATCTCGTCATGAAAGTCGACTTCAAAAGAAACGAAGGACCTAGACACTGCCAAATTCACTGTGATTACACCATTGTTTCCAGACAAAGTACCATTTGAGGGAGACCTGTTGGAAAATGTACTACAATTACAAATGGAGGACTGAGATTTCGATGACAGGAGAAATTATCCCCAGTTCGATCCCAACCAATAGTTGTGAGTGGTGTATTATGAGGAGAATTATGTTACCAGATTAGAGCCACATTGGTGGGTTGCAGGGATCCAATAGGTTGGGTTGCTAAATATGATATATATTACCCATTTCTGGCTCAAAAACAACAACACGATTTGTGTGTGCCATATTTTGGAATTAGTGCATGACGGGTGTCTCTGGTTGGGTGGGAGAATCCCTATTGATGATATGATCATTAGGAGGAATAATTGCACTACCATGCCAATGAATGAACCTTGCAGATGAATTTATAGAGAGAATTTAGCATAAGGAGGTTGGAGAGGTGATGAAGGAAACATATGGCATCATAAAGAAGTCTCGGGGATATGATATCAACACGGTCAACGATAAAGTTGTGCACTTCGCAGCACACATTTTGGTAAGAAAAATCATGAGGAAGTGTTGTGCGAATGAGGTGCCGACACCAGTAGTCTCTTTGGATGCACAATGCAACAAAGGAGTCTAGTATAACTAGGCTAGATATGCATGCAAGGAATATCTATATGATTTTTGAGATGCGCAGAAGAATGGAAAGGAATTACACAACACATGGTTATTTCTCTTGATAGAATTGATGGCATGGAAAGAGATCGAGGAGTCACAGTTCATGACCACTGTAAATCTAGAAATATGCAAAGCTACGAGGTAAGCCTCACTGTGGTTCTCTAAGAACCTTGATCGAGTGAAGGAAAACAAGTTATTTTTGGTATTGTTGGAGATGGATTTACAAATTGTGGTGAGTTAGTGACCTAGGCTCTCATCGGTATTGTTTAAATATTATCAAACAATTGCAGATTTTAAGGTGGACTTCCACCGCATCTATATCAACGCATGGAAGGACCCTGAGGAGCACTGGTACGCACTATCCTATTTGGTCACAGAGAATGATATTGTGCAGGTTTTAAGCCAATGACCGAGTGATTGGTTGACTCAAAACACAGAAGGAACGGAGACAGAACAGGCATGAACCAGTGGGAAAGACACTACAACAAAGAAGAACACCACAGTAAATACAACCAAAAAACCCCATGGGAAAGGCACACAGATGAACACAAGAAAAGTCACAAGGAAAGGAAAGGACACATAAAAATCAACCGCAAAAGAAACAAAGAAATAAACTGAGAAGGCCGCTAGAAAAGAAACAAAGGGGACCAAAAAATATGGCGAAGAGGCCAAAGACACCAAACTAGAATAGGGTGGCCAATATCCCTTTGAATATATAAAAACAATAGATCCCTAGTTTATTGTAAAGCAGAGAAAAATACCTACCGAATGAGGTGCGCGTAAGAAGAGAAAGTCTGATAGATCAATAGGGACAGAGCCGATGGTCCTTACTGAAAGGGACATCAATGATTTTGGTTACACAGTGCTGCAAGTCACTTAGAATTTATGGAGTAACATTGAATATCAATACAAGGTTGTATTAACAGAAGTAAAATGTGGAATCAATGAATTGAAATTACAAGTGAGCACAGTTCAAGCAATCATGACTCAAGGGAGCGTGACTCAAGAAAGCGTGGTCCCACAGAGGAAACAAGGGCATGAGTTAGTAGTAGATCATGAGCTTCATGTTTTGTAGGTACATGGAGGGGCACTGCATTTTGAGAACACAAAATATCATGAGCACACCAAGCATTGGAACACCCTTAGTTTGAATCTTTTTGTGTTGTCTATCCAGATGCTGCATTATTTTCACCAAGGGGTCACAGAAGAGTTAAAGGTGTGCGGGAAGTGCGCTTTAATGGTCATTAAGGAAGTAGAGCAATATAACAAGAATATTTTCAATGAAATGAATAAGGTGCTCAAGGACCGTGATGAGGCAACACATCACAAACAACATTTCGAAGAGATTATCACCAAGACGTGCAATGAGATACCTGACCTCAAGATCCAGGTGTTGTCAAGATAAATACCCTCTACGGACAGAGGTGATCTCTCTAGCCCTAGAGTGGGTCTAGAAACTTTAGATGATTTCTAATGCAAAGCTTTCTTAACTAACATTCAAAGTGCGACAAGAAAGGAGACATATGTACAATTTCCTGATGATATGTTTAAACTCGTTGATGATGACTTTGATCCATGATCCTTTTAGGCTCTCTCCTTGCTACCGATGGCACACGAATACCTACAGATGATAAATAGGCAACAAAAAAAGTAATCCAATACATAATAATAATTAAACATTAGCTATCTAGCAAATCAATGAGTACCAAAATATTTTCATAAAAGATTAGACAAATATAGAAAGTAAACGTTAGATGTTTTCATTGATGAATATAAAAGAGAGAGTTTACAACCCAGGCCTTGATGTTAGAGGCCTCCCTTTGGTGAAAATCTAAGTCCTTCACCGAAGCTCTAAATAATTCCTTCTCCCAAACAACTTAGGAATTATCACAGTGCAAGAATGTAAAGGGAACGAGAGTTCAAACCAGTCCCAAAAATGACCAACCAGTAGTGGAGGGATGGGGACCAATTTATAAGTAGGGAGAAGAGGTTGGGAGCCCATGAAAGGAGGAGGAAGGCCCAATTTCTAAGGGATAAACAGCTATGGATGAGATCAAAGCTATAAAATCAGAGAGCTCAACTCTATCACCACCATTTAACAACCAACTCGCCGCCCTCAAACTTCTAGAGGTCAAAGCTTCTCCTCCATTTGAGGAAACACTGCGAGAAAGGGATCAACCAGGTTTTCTAAGAAATAAGCACACTGGCACTGCTAAGCCAAAAATTGCAATCTGACATCAGCGCGAGCATGAAATTGGAAAATGCGCTGACCCGGAAAACTAGGGTTTTAACCAAGTTCCTTCAGTAATATTCCAAGGAAGTTTTCTTTGAGTCTTCAGGGGATGCCTTTACATATTTCTTCATGGTGGAAATATTGCATAAGGTCTGTCATGGGGCACTTCAAGATCAGGGACAGGAAGTGAGCATGGTGAAAAATTATTGTGTAACAAAAGCCCCCTAAAGCATGAAGGTAGAACGAGGAGTGATGGCTGAAATTATTTATGAACCAAGGCAAAGAACTTAGATCAACACCAGGAAACTTTCCAAATCAAACATATTAAACTATATGAAATCTCTGGTAGGAATATGCCTAACCACATAACTCTACACTAGACATCAAATAATACATGAACCCATGGCATGGTCGCAGCCATATGTATAAAGAGATCATAGAAATGGATCCACGGCATTGATGCAGACATCTATATAGATAAGATCTTGTATACAATCATGAATACTCAACAACTCCCCGTATCCCAGATCAAAATCAGATGTGATCCAGGGTATCCACCGCGAACTCAATCAATCCAATGTATTAATCTAGCCATGTGAATAGATGTACTGATGTTGAACGTGGTAGAAACCACCTGATTACCGACCAATGAGGAAAACTATTAACAAGCACCAGAGAAACCACCAATAATGATGATGGATCTCAAGGTACTGTTAGAGTCCTGTAATTTACAGTATCACAAGGTGACTGAGTATTTCCTATGTTGTTTTACTGAAAATAATATTCCATGGCTATCATTTATTTTCAGAGAAAGAAAGATCAGAACTCATAACTCTAAAGAGCTTAAAGATCTTAAAAGGAATCAATCTGCCTTTTTTTTCAGTAGAAGGAAGGAAGTGTTGTTGATAAGGTGTGATGGGAATCAAACTTCATTTCTACGCTCATTCCATTTCATTCACCCTCCTTTCCCCTTCATTTCCTCCATGTTCTGAAATGCTCGCAATCCCATTCAAACCCCAAAACCCACATGCATAACCTTTGGGACTTATTTCTCTATACACCCTTTTATATTAAAGTTTGAGATTCCATCGTTATAGCTCCGCCCACCCACTAGTAGCCATATCATTTTCTCACTTAAACTTGTCTTATTCATAGCTCCACCCCCCCAACCAAACGCTTGATACATACATACATACATACATACATACATCTATATATATATATATATATATATATGTCACATAAACCGCAATAAACACCCCACTTTCTTTATATCCTAAGTCTGAAACCTCTACCTCTTTTCGCAATGACACGTCGCAAGATTCAAAGGATAAGCGCCCAAGGGTAAGTGTTCTAGTCACCAAAGGGCGATCTACAGGACTGGTGAGACCCATATTATCCTCATATACACCCCCAAATTCTTTTTGAAACCCTTTATATCATGGTTCGGGCAACTTTTTCCATTTCTTAACTAAAATCACTTGTCCACTTGGAAAATTTTATGGTGGGGTACGCTTCCCGATCGTAATCACAAATCGTAGTGTTTAAAGGATGGGCGCAGAAGGTAAAGGTTACAATGTGTGATATGTGATGCCACGATGGGACCTTATCGCAATCGAAAAACTTAAAAGATAAGTTGCAAAGGTAAAATTCTAAAACCGCGAAGTGCGATATGTGATGCCACGGTGGGACCCGATCACAAATCACAAGTTTTAATAAATAAATGCGGGAGATAAATGTTATAATTTCTGGAGTGCGATATGCGATGTTGTGGGACCAGATCACAAATCACAAATTTAAAAACTTAAAGGATAACTACAAAGGGTAAATGTTAAGTCTTGCGCTGTGTGAAGTGCGCGGATGCGAGGTGGCTCCAAGACGAAGTTTATAATATTTCAAGTTTGGGTAAGTGGTTTTTATGCTATTTCGTTTGAAAAAGGGGGAAACACTTCCAGAAGGGCTCGGGTAGCAAATAAATGCTAGAGGTCAAGTCAGGCAAAGGTTTAGTGGCAAAGAAGGTTATGTTGTAACTACAAGAGCAAAGGGCATTCATGCAGATCTGTTACCATATAAGAGCAGAGAATGAAAAGGCAGCAAAACACATCAGCACCAACATCAATAAATGAAAGTAGCCAGCACTGCACAGATTTGATTACCCAATGAATGTTTTCTATAAAACAAAGCCAGATGTCAGAGCCTCCATTGGTTGCCTCTTCAAAACCATCACTTCCACCTCCAAAGCTTACTGTTTTCTCTTCGCCATTGAAAGCATTTAGATCTTCAAGGAGTTGCCCAGAATTAATTCCAGAAGGCGGTTGTTGTCAGTGATGTCTGAATCAGGCCTTGCATGGCCACACTTGTCTAATTTTAGTTTGTTTTTAATTAATGAAGTTTTCGAAAGTAGATTAGGACAGCCGACTTAGTTGTTAGTTAAATACTGCTAGAATTTTCATTATCAGGGGTTCAATATTGTTAGCCCCTGCATTGTAAGAACTACTATATTGGAGCACTGTAATTTTGGAGCTAGACATCAATAATCAAAGACCCTTTACAAGATTCTTGAGTTGTTTTAAAATGGTGATGTGTTACTTCTTTGTTTAAATGTTTTCTTTGTTTTCCCTACTGTGCATATGTTATTCTAATTTTAAATCAAAAAATTTAGATTAAGATTTGCTGCAGAGCACCTTAATTCCGTCTGCATTTACAATCTGAATGTTTTCTGCTGAAGTCTGATTAAATAATTCTTAACTGTTGTTTAGTCAGTATTGAACCTTACTATTTCTTTCACCTCATAATTCATATAGCTCTAGAGATCCATTTATCATAGTTAGCTTTCCCTGTGATGCTCTTGATGTTGATGTGCCATTCTAGCCTTTTGACTCCATAGCCCAATGGGATAGTCCATGCATCCTTGATGTCCAACCACCCAATCAATCAAAAAAACAACCCTCATTTATATAACTAGCCTAATATCAGCACTTATAATCCTCAAGTTAAATCATAAAAATAGAGAGAGCCCTCTCTGATTCTAGGAAGGCTAGGTCCTAGAATCCAAAGTGGTTTGATGCTGTGCCTTATAGTTTAGTCTTGCCAATCTTCTAAATTATAGAGTGCTAACATAATGGCGACCATACTGGGGACTTATTGAGAAGCTTAGTATTTCATCATAACTCAAAAACCCCAGTCTAAATACTATGTGTTTTAAGAAATTGCTACAGATTGGTTTTTGAAAAAATATTCAGCATGTTTGTGCCTTGGGTCTGAATTCTGGCTTCCTGTAATATTCCCAAATGGGAAAAGCAAGAATATAGTGCAAAATGTTGGAACAATAACGTAGATCATCATTTATGAGGCAAGAGGAAAATATGGAGACCTTTCATATGTTATTACAGCAGAAAAATATATGTAAAATATGGCCCATAAGATGCATAACAAGAAATACAAGCCTTCAATGAATAAAATGCCTCAATAAGAGGTGTTGCAACTATATAGAAAAGCAGGAAAACCCTTACAGCGTTATCTTATTGGTTCTACAACATCATTATATTATACATCAGATCTAGAGCTGATATGTGCCTCAAAGGTTAGTTCTATATTAGATCCATGCACTATACAAGCTCCTCTAAAGAACCCCTCAAGGGTTTTCAGCAAAACACCAAGTACAAGTTGTAGATCTGAGATCTAAGACTGCAGATCTACTGAAAAATATAGATCTAGAAAGTGTGGCTGATCTGATATGATCAATAAAATAGCCTCCTCCAATATATCCTCAAATTAAAAGGTAGATCCCCATCACTTGAAAATAAGCTCTCCAAATGGTGTGCTAAACCACCCTGCAACTCCTCCTACAGAAATAACATATATCTGGAAGTAAACTGCATTGTAGGGATCAAAATAAGGTTGGAATGATGCCAATATCTGAAAATGAGATCCAAGCCCTACAATAATGTCTTCCCAATGAAGTAGAAACCTCATCCACTTAAAAGGAGCACTAAAATGGCCTAGATCTAGAGATCTAGTCTCCACTTGCTGCAACTTGCAAAAACAACCAAACCCTCAATAGGATTTGCGCTATAGTTGAAAGAAGAAGCTTTTTCTTAATCCGGATAGTGAAAAGTGTAGTGCAAGACTCCTCCAAGAGCTACTCAATGGAAGAGGTGGGATTCCCAATCAGGAACACCCTATGCTAAACATCACTCTATCTCAGCTAAACAGCAAGAGAAAGATACATGTCTAAACAGACCATATATTCAGAAATATAATATACATCAACAACCTTCATATGGTTTTCATCCTCTTCCTTAAATAGAATACGAGCTTGTAAACCTTAATCCCCATCCAAAAATATCACTACATTCACACAAAGCATCTCCATCTAAAACTGTGTTGTCCCTCATTGATGGCCACTCCTCCATGACAACATTATAGATTTGGTGAAGGTTGGCCCAGTCAAAGTGATCCAACCCCTTTCACAGCAAGGGTGCTTCAATTAAGCTTCCAAGATTTGTCTCTTTCACATTTGGAATTTATTTATTCATTATTAAGGAGAAATATCGACCTCATTTGCCCTCTTATTCTTTAAACAAATCAATAAAACCAAATTGAATATTTGAATTAGCTCGTGACTAATTGGGAATATTACAATCCTCCCTTCCCAAATGTTGCTTGTCCTCAGGCAAATGACAAGGTGAGTGTTGCAACTCTTTCATTCCTCCATTGGTGACACTAACATGTAATAAGCTTCCCTCATAAGCTAAGTGTTCACCAATCCATCCCTCCATGAATTGCTCCTCCAAAATTCTCATGAGATGAAAATAATCCATAAGGAGACAATAGTTCAAATGAAACAAACATGGTTTTCCCAATGTTGTCCCTGAAACATGTAGCATAATGAACATGGAGAATCTCCATCCCATACGGCACATACATACCTCCCATCCTCCCTCCATACATTCCCATAAAAAGTACAAGTATATCATCAATGTATGGGATCAAAACTACATACATACAAACAAACATTTGTGCATATGGAGGTGGGTCATAGTCCCACATGTGGAACCAGTGCAATGCATCTCCTGACTGCATCAGATCATTATGTGGTAAGTGGTTTCCCTACCACTTACTTGCTGCCCAAGTCATGTCACTATGGTTGTAAGTTTGAGATATATTTGGTGCCTTTGGAGTGAACCCATCATGATACAAAATCATCTCCCTTTGTCCTCCAAGGGAGTGGCCATGTTCAAAAAATTTCGTGGTCCAAATTTGGCCATGAATTTTATATGGTATAGTGCTCCTCCTTGGAGCTATGGTCTGCATAAACATATCAAAATAATGCATATGCTCATCAATTAAAACATTAGGTACACAAGCATATCTTTCACCAACATTTCTCCTCATACAAATGGAGTGGTGCATAGATCTATCTCCCCTCTCAAAAGAAGAAAGAGGTGGTTGAATTAACTCCTTTATAGAGTTATGTTTCTGCCCCAACTCCACATGGTTCATGTATCTTTGAAAATTTTGATATAGTTCTCCTTCAAAGCCCTTCCAAGTGTAGCTTCTCATGATGATTTTGTAGAATCTCATGGAATATGTGTGGCTGAAAAAGAACTCTTCATAGGCCCTTTGTAGCAACTTCTCCTTAAGCTTGGAGGCTCTAGATAAGAAGATACTACCATGATAATAGATTACTCCTTCTTGGAATGAATAGATCTCTTCATGTAGCTGGTCATGAAGTATCTTCATGTGTGAAAATCTTTGGAATAATACACCAACAGTTGGGATTTCCAATATGGATCAACCTCCCATAGTGGCAACATTGATGATATATCAAAATAAATGTCTATCATATGGTTGTTTTCCTCCTTGACATCTCCCATGTCAAAGATATATGTTGTATGGTCATTCCTTCCATGCTTCTCCTCCCAAAACGTAGAATATGAAATGAGAGTGGGTAATGATGATGTTGGGAGAGTGTCTCCCTCCTCCTTGAGCCTACCCAAGTCTCCCAACGTTGTCTCATGGTCTTCTAATTCTCCCATCCCTCCTGGATATATGATTGGAGCATCATGTTGTGATATATCTCCCAAAAAATCTGAATTAGGTGGCCTCCCAGGGGTTTGCCACTAAATAATAGTGTCCCATGCAGCAATCTCATAAGCATAATAGATGGGACTGTAAGGTCCTTGCTTCCACTACGCAAATCCATCTCTGATTTTTGTGGAAGTTGTATGTGAGGGATTTGTATGCATGCATTTGATCATTTGAGTCTTACCACTCCTTTTATCCACCCATTCCATCTGCAAAGCCCCCCAATCAATGGTTACTTTTCCCAAAGTAATCAACCATTGAACACCCAATATCACATTGGTGTCAGGTATGTCAACCAAAAAGAAGTGATCAATCAATGTATATGTTCCCATGGTGACTGATAAGGATGGAACATAATTCATGCATTGCATTGTTCTATCTCCTGGGACCAAAACAGAGAATTCCTCAAAAGCATCAATGGGTATTTCCATCCTTTGCATTAGTTGGGCATCAATAAAATTTTGGGTAGCCCCACTATCAACCAAAACATAAACCCTCTGATTCAAGATGGAACCTTGAACTCTTCAAGGCTCAAATATGCAAGAGCCCCTCCAATAGGAGCAAATTCTCCATTCCCATCTCATGATGGTGTTGGTTCATCTCCTGCAGTGTCAACATTGTCACCTCTTCTTGGTTCATCTTCTTCTTCCTCCTCATTATCTGAGAAGACCTCTATATAATGTGATTTTCCAGTTTCACATCTATGTCCAGGTTCCCAAGCTTCTTGGCAAGTGAAGCAAAGCTTCCTTCTCCTTAGATATCTCCGGATATCATCATCAAGAGGTTTTTTGTATTGACTCTCCTTTGAAGGAGCAACCTTTTCTTATTTTCCCTTTGATGGAAAAGAGTGCTTATACTGAATTTTCCTTTGCTTTTGGCAAGGCATCTTGAAGGTCTCTATCCCTTTCAATAGCATCATGTAGGGTAGTGGTTTTGGTAGACTTAACCAACCCATGAAGAGGTTCATCTAACCCATCAATAAACATGTACACCCTTCTTGTTGCAGACAAATCAAGAACCATAACATAAAGTCTTAAAAATTCAGAGACGTAAGTTTCTGCATTACTTGATTGTTTCAACTTTGCAAGCTCATGAATGGTGCTTCAGGATATCTTCTATCAAATCTTTCCACCAGCCTTCTAGTGAACTCTAAATAAGCAGTCACATTGGCATGACCCAATGTAGACAAACCTTGGAACCACCAGTCATGTGCTTCACCCTCAAGGTGCAGTGCTACAATCTTAATTGCCTCCATTTCTGGAACCTTGTTCAACTGAAAGTAGATGTCAAGTTTTTCTACCCAATATTTGGCAGTACATTGGGATGACCCATCAAAATTGGGTAAAAAGAATCTATCCATAGTATGGTGTCGATCATGATTCTAAATGAATCCACCACTTCTATGATGATGCCTTGGTCTTCTATTGTCCTTCACTTGACAAAACTCCTGAAAACTCAAGTGATCTTTAAACCTCTGAGTTTGAGATTCATACTCCATAAAATAGCCTTCAAGGGATTATTTCTCCTGAAACCCTTCATTTCCCACATGTTAGGTTCTCGTGATTTGGAATATTGATGGACCAAATGACGGAGTAACATCAAACCAATCTTTGGAGCCCTAGGACCTAGCCTTCCTGGACTCAGAGAGGGCTCTCTCTAATGAAGCGAAGGATGTGAGCTTGTTCGCTTAGTTTGTTTAGATTTTAGGCTAGATGTTAATTGTGCTTGTTTGTTTGTTTTTTTAGTTTTTTGGGGAAAAACTGATCAAGTGGATCAAAATAGAACAAGAAAATGAGATAAACTGGGCTATGGGCTCAAAAGCAAGCCAAGGATGTCAAGACAATGGGTAGGGTGTACTGCAGGGCCGATTTAGTATAGCAAATGGATATTTCAGGTGGTTTATGAAGCGAAATGAACATCAAGTTGGTGTAAGACAAGGGGATCTTAAGCATAAATAGTTTAAACAGTGAGTATTCATGTGGTAGGGCTAGCCATTAATCACTATGAATCCAACCCGAACTGATAGATGCATAAAATAAACATTCAAGTAATGCATAGAGGTATAAGACCCTCTAACTGTGGGAAAATCACCTTCAGTGGTTGAGAACACATGTAAGACAAACCAATAGCTCAAAATGTGGAAAGGAAACTCCTAAGCAACACATTTAATCTGATGAGAACTTTGAAATAAGTCTGCAAGTATAGGCAGAGGGCAAGATCGAAACAAGACCTCTCTGATTTAACCTAGACAGTCAATACTTCAAAGGATATTTTTTTAATGAGGTTTAAATAGCTATGAGTAAGCAGGGAATACCATGAATCAAACAAGATAGCATGTCATATTAATCATTAAGGAAATAAATAACAAGTTCTTAGTGGACCAAAGGGCAGTTAAGAATCCTTTGACATGACTAAGAAAGATGAAAACATAGAGGCTGTAATGAATCAAGAATTTTGATGAGCCTCCATGGGCATACCTAAAACTTATTCTTTGCTGACCTACAACAAGCAAGAAGCCTGGATAAATATGCGAAAAACTAATAAAACATAATTGAAAAGAAGTACAATACCATTTACCAAGCCATGAAATCCTGCACATAGATCCTCTCCATCATCTAGGCAAGCAAGTCAAGCTATTCACTCCATAAAACAAGTTTGATCATCAAAACTCATAACATATATTTCTCTAAGCTCAGTCAAGTTCTTAAGCTCTCCATGAGTTATATAGGAGAATGAGAAGATAAGCTTCACAAAACTGACTAGAAGCTCATAGGCTAAAAACTAATATCTGATTTTGTCCTTGAGGCTTTGCAAAGCCCAAGGCACAAAATATCTTCAAAATATCTATAAAATGCTAAAAAAGGAAAAAATATTGACTTTTCATTACTGATAATGGCTAAAAAAGGCCTAACGCACATTTTCATAAGCCACTACAGAAAATTGCCTTTTTGCCAAAATGCTACAGGAACGTAGCAACAGAAAATTCCTTGTTTTGCAGACAACTTTTGAGGGACCTCCCGATGTAAAAATGAGGCCCATGATGGCTCGTTGGAAAGCCCTAGATGTTTAGTTTATGAAAATACTTGATTTTTCCAAAAATAATCAGTGGAAGTATGTCAAAAATGTAACTAAGAAAAAAAAACCAGAAAAGTAGCCTTTGCTGATATGTGAGGCAGAAAGTCAAAAAAATCATTGTTTTTCGCCTCTTTGGGGAATCAAAACACATCCTTTGGATCTGAAATTTTCTAAGTAGATTCCCTTGAATTTATTCCATTCAACCAAATGAGTTTCATGAGCTGAGGATGCTCCTAGCACCCATAACAGTGCCTTGAAAAATGTGCAATTAGGCCCAAAAATGTCAAAAAACAAAATCTTGTCAAAATTTGCTCAATTTTGGTGAGCAATCCCCTCATGGTTTTCAGAAGCATGTAGAGAATCTGAGGCCAATATTTCGAGCGCTGATGCGCCTTTCTCCACTTTTTCTACCGGGCGCCTTCTTTGGGCAGTTTTGATTTTTTCTTGTGCAACCTTCAATTTCTTTCGGGCGAATTGATTTTTCTTTTTGTAGTGCCCGGACATCTTCTTTTGTAGGCTCAAGTCTCTGTTAGCTTTCTCTAACTTATCCTCCAAATTATTGTTGGCCCTTTCAAGCCATGATTCTTTATCATTCTCAATTTCTTGGGCTAGCAAATGAGTGAGAGGATAAGATCGGACAAGGGTTGCCTCTTCTTCTTTCTTTTTCTCCAAAGCTCTCTTGAGACCCATAGTCCTAGGCCTCTTTCTCATTGGCTGCTCTTCTTCTTCAGTGTCATTGAATTCGCCCATAAGCTCTTCAAGATTGACTTGTGCTTTGGAGGCTTCCCTTTGGTACTTGAAAGCCCGAGCCTCAAAAACTGCCATTTGACCACTCATTTGTTTGCTTTGCATCTGTAGAACATGTATAAAGTCCTTTGAGCTTTCTAAATCAGATTGTAGTTCATGAATTTGTATTCTCTGTTTCTCAAAAGAGCCTCAAATATTCTAGCTTCATTATCACTATCATCACTGTCTATCTGTATGACATCAAACTCCCTTTCCTTTTCATGACTACTCTCCTCTTTTTCTTTCCCCTTGCCTTGGATAGACTTCTTGGTCCTCTTCCTCTTTGGAAATTCAACAATGCTCTTTTTAGGCAGTTTTCCTCTACTCCTTAGCACTCTTGTGACATTGCTAGTCACTGTTGGAGTCGTATTTTTCTTTGCTGATCTAGTTTTTCTATGTTTCGCCACTTTTGGAGGGAGAGTCATGGCCCCTTTCCTAGGAGAGACAGCTAGCACATGCTCTTGGTTGTGTGGAGGAGAAGAGGGAGGACGTTTATCTATTTGCACTTTCTCAACTTGGTTTTTTACCTTGTTGCTTCCATCATCATCTTTGTCACTGTTTTCTTCTATTTGAAGATTTCCTTGTTTGTCTTTATCATTACTGTGCTCATGGTCACTGATTTGGTCCTTTTGCTCCATGCTGTCGTCTTTGGAATGCTCACTATTTGGTGTTTGATTATCATCATCATTACTTTCTTGAGGGCTGTCTTGTTTCTCATCATAAGTGTCATTTTGAGGACTATCAGGACCCTCATCATAAGTGTCTTTTTTAGGACTGTCATGACCCTCATCATCATTGTTTTGGATGCCACTTTGTATGTTTTCTTGAGGGCTGCCTTGTTCATCTCTGTCTCTTTTTTCTTCATGGATGCTTTGTTCATCCCTGTCCATGTTTTATTCATGGCTGCTGTGATCTTTACCTTCACTGTTTTGTGCCTCATCACCATCATGTTCACTACTGTGTTGGCTGACATCATGTTTCTCTTCATGACTGCTATACTCACCATCAATTTTTTCATGTTCACCATCATCTTGTTCATGCTCATCATCATCTTTAGATTCTTCACTTTGTCCCTCATCATCATTACTAGTTTGCTTCCTGTCACTTTGCTCTTCTTCACTACTAGTTTGCCTCTTCTCTTCTTCACTCTCAATCATAGGATATTTTTGTTTTTTAGGAGTGGATTTACTAGAAGAAGGAGAAACATGATGAGTGGATGGTGAGGAAGGCACATGAGATGAAGAGGCAATGGCAAAATCAGGATGGGAGATGAAAGAGTCCCAAGAAACTCCATTTTCTCAAGTTGATGGAGGATGATGATCTTGATAAGGGAATGATGAAATATACAAGCTTGTTGTTGAGCTGAGGGCTTCTTTTGGACAGTAGAGGCCATCTTGTCAGTGCTTCTATAGAGGAAGAAAGGTAGGTTTAGCAATTGAGTTCTTGTGAAATGCATAAGAAGCCTGGTATGATAGGCATAAATCTGGGAAAACCTCCCTTCACATGTCAAATACTTCATGATGACTGTCATGAGAAGGGCATAGCTGGTCAAAAAGTGAGAAAAAGGAAAAATGGCTTGGCAAACATCCTGATGGTTTGGTTTTAGAAAGGGTTTGTAGTGATTCAAATCTAGGTATGTTTTCTTGAACCACTTTTCTCCAATATAGGGGATTTTGGTAGCTTTGGAGATAGCCCTAGGAGAGAGTTTGAAATCTAGACCTTCTAGATGGACATGCTTCCCTTGCAGTCTTAAAGCAAACAAATGTGTTAAAGGAAGGTGACTTTTCACTTCTTGGACTTTTTGGCAAAATTCCAAGCACCCTACTTCATGAAAATTAAAGAGTACTGAAGGAGATTCATTCACTTCCTAAGTTGAAATAGGCTCATACCTATTGTGATACCCACTCCTGTTGTCTTTCTTTGGAGGCATTTTGCTTCTGATACCCTTTACTGATTTACCAAGAAAAACTATTTCAAATGATCACTGAAATAGGTTCTCAACCAAAAACACATTTTCATCCTTGCAAATCACTGTTTTTCTTTGAGGCTAACAAACAAGTATTTGTTAAATGAAAACAATTTTACTTTTTCAGCACTGTGTTTGAGAAAATAGGCCTTTTACAAGATATGTTTGTGGTTTTTTTGGAAGAGAAGTCTCCTTTTGTTTTTTGCAATAAGAACTTTTCCCCCTATTCACTACCTTCTTTTGTAATCACTATTTCTCTGTGGTTATTTGAATAAAAAAGGGTTTCTTTGAAATCATTATTTTCTTTTGATATCACTGTTTTAAGGGACTGAGCAAAAAAATCCTTTTTGGAGGAAGATCATTTTGTTTTATCAAAACAGTAGTCTCCTTGTCACTGATTTTAAAGGCCTTCTAAAAAAACTCTGTCTCTCTTTACTGATCACTGTTTCTTTGTGTTTTGAGCAGATAGGCTACTTTGAAAACAACAATGTTTTCCCTCTTGAAATATTACTGACCCTTTGAAATTTTTGTTCTTTCCTAGGCTAGCAAACAAGGTATGATTTGAGATAAAACTGTGCTCTTGTTCTCTTAATTACTCAAAACCTTTCAAATTGTCAATAAACCCCTTCCTCTTATTTACTATTTCTCTTTATCTTAATAGACATGACAGTTTTTTGTGTTTCTCCTTTTAGCAAAATTGATTTAATAATTCTTTTGAATCAAAATTTTAGGCAAGGAAGTGTTGAGAATGCAGCAAGATGATGGAGCTTAGTGAAATGAAGTCGCCTTCACTAAGTGGGCCCGCAGGCAAATTCTGGCGCAAAGTCTATTTTTAGACTATGTCTATTTTTAGACATACGGAGCATAATTTGGGAATTCTACTTGGAGATTCTTGATGGATGCGACATGTCGGTAAAAATAGATGAGACCCTATTTTTTAGGACCCAGACTATTTTTAGACTGATCTCCTAAAAATATGGGAGTCAAATATTATTTACCCTTAATAATATTTTGACTATAAACAGCAGTTTACTCTCTTGGCGCACTTCAGTTTGAGTCATGGAGGTGACTCATGCAACTGACACAAGGAATCACGTGGTTCCTAGGGTTTGATGGTATCTTGCATGGTTGGCTTCAGTTAGACTTCAGTGGCAGGAGTTTTGGAGGAGTTAACGGGACAAGTAGTGGAGTTGTGTTCTGTTTGTTTTAGTTGAACTAGTTGGGATTAGTTAAACTAAATAATCAACTAGATATGAGTGGAGTAAATTAAATAATATTTAATTTACTAAATATTAACTCATTAGTCAACTCAAGAACACTTCAGTTCACTACAGTGCATGATCAGTTCAGTGGAGACCAGTGGAAGAGGTAGATGAAAGGGTGAGTAAAGCTATCAGTTGGAGGATTAGATTTGCATGGGATTTGCATTACACTTGGAGGAATTGTCCATGACAATTGCGCAGTCAAGCCAAGGGGATTCGAACCTTGGATCTCTTCATATACAGGCCATGATTGCGCAATAGAGGCAAAGGCAATTGGCGGGGAGTTTTGAACCAGTGACTTGTTCAAAACTAAGCTAGATTGTGTGTGACTTTATGAGAAAGTACTGAGTACTTGTGAGGAGTATTGTACTTGTTTGGTTACATGGTTTCTCCATTATAATATACACAATAGCTGCGGGGTTTTCAGCTATAGGCTTTCCCCATACATACTGAGTTAATGTGTGATTGATTTGATGTGAGATTGCTTCTGTTATTTCCGCATATGACAATTAATTGTAGAAGAAGGTTATGTGTTATGTATGCAATTCGAAATTGATATATGACCAGGTTAATCTTCAGTGAATAAGTGATTTATTCAGCTATTTTCTACATGGTATCGGAGCAAGATTAATTGTCGAAGTCTATTACGGTGATTGCAAACTTATTTCCTCGGACAGAGTCTGCATGCGGGCCAGGTAGCCTCCGGAATATTCATCCTTCTTTGTGAGGTGAAAGATCTGGTGAATGCCCTTTGCAGTCAATCTCTGATTTGGAAATAATTTGTTTTCAAGTATAGATCGGAAGCGATAGAGCTTGGAGTTTGGAATTCGAATTTTGCAGAAGGTTGATTTTCTTGGTGCCGGTGTTGAAAGATGTCTTCTTTCAATGGATTGCGACTCGAATATGCTCTTGAAGGCAGTTCAAACTATGTTGCATGGAAAGATCGAATGGAGGCAGTGTTAGAAGATAATGGTCTGAAGGAGTTCGTGGATGCGGATGTCCCAAAGCCCACTGATGCAGCTTTGGTCGATGCATGGCAAAAGAAGATCGCGAAATGTCGAAGGATCCTGTTGGAGGGCGTCAAGGATCATATTGTATCCACCCTGCATGGAAAGGCTACTCCATATTTAATGTGGAAAGCTTTGACGGATCTATTCCAGAGTAAGAGTGACCAAAGGAAGCTGGCACTCAAAGATAAGCTCAGGAACATCAAGATGGAGAAGGGCGACAGTATCGCCAAATACCCCACGAAGTTCACTCAATGCAGAGATGAGCTGGGAAGTGTGGGGGTGACTGTCGAAGACGAGGACATGGTCGACCTGGCTCTCCTTGGTCTTCCGAAGGCTTGGCACTCATAACAAGATAGTGTCAATGGTCGGGAGAAGCTGCCGGGATGGGAGCGCCTTTGGGCGGATCTCATGCAGGAGGAGATAAGGAGGACTACTCGAGATGGATCTTCATCAAAGGGAGCTGATGAAGAAAACTGCGCTTTGGTGTCCAAAGCAAAGAAGGGAAAGGGTAAGAAAACCTCTCATTCTGGTGCTAAGGGCAAGAAGCAGGATATGGCGAAAGTGAAGTGTTTTCACTGCCATGATCACGGACATTATGCTACCAATTGTCCAAAGAAGAAGAACAAGCAAGCGGGAAGATCTGCAGATGGAGAAGCTTTGGCTTCACAGTTCGAGCTTGACTTTTCACTGATTGCATGCTTGGTTTCAAGTGTGATGGGATCGGTGTGGTTCTTGGACGGCGGTGCGTCATTTCATATGACGGGAGATCGGGAGTTGTTCTCAGATCTGGAGGACAAGGATTTGGGTATGCACATCGAGATGGGCGATGACGGTAGATACAGTGCGACTGGTATCGGTACCGTATCCTTTCAGAGGGAGTCTAGTAAACCCTTTGTCTTAAAGGATGTCATGCATGTACCTGGATTGAAGAAGAACCTGATTTCAGTAGCGATGTTGGAGGATAAGGGTTATGATGTGGTCTTGAGCGAAGGAAAAGCTTTCCTGCGCAGTAAGACTACTGGAGAGACCCGGAAGATAGGGGTTCGAACTCAGAACCTTTATCAGTTGCAGGTAGATGACTGCGCAGCTATGGCATGCAAGGCTGGAGATGTGGTGAGCCGGGATGATGAAGGCGAACTATGGCACAGGAGATTGGGCCATCTTCACCATGGAGCTTTGAAGATTCTGCAGCAGATTTCTACTGGACTTCCTAAGGGCACCCTTGCGCAGTCAGATCAGTGCAAGGGGTGTACTTTAGGGAAGTATGTGAAAGACACCTTTCACGAGAAGGATAGTCGCGCCACGACGATCCTTGAGAGAGTTCACACAGACGTGTGTGGTCCTTTCTCAGTTGCTTCGACAGCAAAGCACAAGTATTATGTGATCTTTGTTGATGATTTCTCTCGAAATTGCTGGATCTTCTTCATGCAGAAGAAGAGCGATACATTCGCGAAGTTCTGTGAGTTTAAAGCACTGGTCGAGAAGGAGTCGGGAAAGAAGGTGATTGCTCTAAGGAGTGATAACGGTGGTGAATTCATCTCGGCTGAATTCAAGGAGTTCTGCAGCGCAGAAGGGATTCGGAGAGAGCTCATCGCACCCCATAACCCACGGCAGAACGGGGTGGCTGAGCGGAAGAACAGAACGATCGTGGGTGCTGCACGGGCGATGTTGCATGATCAGGGCCTACCCCTTCACTTGTGGGCTGAGGCATGCAATACAGCAGTGCATGTGCAGAACCGTTGTCCTCACAAGGTTCTTGGCATGAGTACACCAGAGGAGGCTTATTCTGGCAAGAGGCCTGATATTTCCCATTTGCGGATCTTCGGATCTCTTGTCTACATGCATGTGACGAAGGATGCAAGAAGGAAGCTGGATCCAACTGCTGAAGTTGGAATATTTGTGGGGTACACTGATACACCTCACAACTATCGGGTGTATGTGCCAGACAGTCGCAAGACTGTTGTGCGACGGGATATAAAATTCCGGGAGGAGAAAGCCATGCAGTGTTCGCTTGAGAGGGAGCTACACTTGCATGCAGATGAGGAGCTGTTAGTTCCTAAGGAGGAGCTTCCGGATGTGGATCGGCCACAAGAGGAGGTTCAGGAGGTGGAAGAAACCACCCATGCAGCGCCAACCATTAGAGGGCGCATGCGCACTACAGAAGCTGAGCGACTGGCTCGGGATGCAGAGAAGGTTGTAGGACCACCTACAGCACAGCGCAGACAGAGACAGTCACCGGATCGGTACACTGGATACATGGCTCTTATGAGTCAATGTGTTGTGAAAGAGCCATCCTCTTTTGAGGAAGCTGTGGAGGAACCCGCATGGGTTGATGCCATGATCGAAGAATATGATTCGATCATCAGGAACAGTGCATGGGAGATTGTCCCAAGGCCGGTTGGGAAATCAGTTGTAGGTTCGCGATGGATCTACAAGGTGAAGCAGGCGGCTGACGGGAGTGTGGAGAAGTACAAGGCGAGATTTGTCGCCCGTGGCTTCTCACAGATCGAAGGGATTGACTATGAGGAGACTTTTGCACCTGTCGCAAGGTACTCTTCCATACGGACGATCCTTGCTCTCTCAGCGCAGATGGGGTGGCACATTCATCAGATGGATGTGAAGACTGCGTTCCTCGATGGAGTTATTGAGGAAGAGGTGTACATAGAGCAGCCTGAAGGTTTCGAGATCTTCAGCAGTGAGTCGCATGTCTGCCGACTCAAGAGAGCACTGTACGGGCTGAAGCAAGCACCTCATGCTTGGAACACTCGGATAGACAGCTACTTCACCGGGCTTGGATTCTCCAAGAGTGAGGCAGATCCAAACCTGTACCAGATTGTGGTGGAGGGGAAGCTGTTGATCATCGTACTGTATGTAGATGATCTGATTTTGACTGGCGACGAGCAGTTGATGCTTTCATGCAAGGATGATCTTGCACGAGAGTTTGAGATGAAGGACCTGGGCATCCTTCATTATTTCCTGGGATTGGAGATTTGGCAGCGCAGTGGAGGACTGTTTGTTTCTCAGGGCAAGTATGCCCGGGAGATTCTAGAGAGGTTCAACATGCAGGGCTGCAAGCTTGTTGATACCCCTCTTCCTGGAGGTTGGAGGAAGGGAGATGCTACTTCGGAGGAGGTAGTGGATGCCACTGTCTATCGACAGTTGGTGGGGTCATTGATGTATTTGGTCAATACTCGACCCGATATATGCTATGCAGTTAACCAGCTTTCGCAAGCTATGGTTAAGCCTACCAAGCTCTTTTGGAAGGCGGGCAAGCTTGTATTGCGCTATATCAGAGGCACATCGGGATATGGTCTATGGTACAGACAGGAGGATGGAGTGAAGCTTTCTGGTTTCACTGATGCAGATTGGGCAGGGAGCCCAACAGACCGGAAGAGCACTTCTGGAGGAGTTTTTAGCATTGGGTCGACAGCAGTTTCCTGGTACAGCAGGAAGCAGAGATCCGTGGCACTCAGTTCAGCAGAGGCCGAGTACATGGCAGCAAGTTTGGCTGCATGCGAGGCTATTTGGATGAGGAAGATCCTCGCAGGTTTCTTCAGGTTGCATTTGGAGCCTACAGTGATATACTGTGATAACCAGAGCTGCATCAAGCTCTCGGCTAATCCAGTATTTCATGATAGGTCCAAACATATCGACATCGGGTACCATCACATCAGAGATTGTGTTCAGCGGAGGATCATGATGCTTTCATATGTTCCCACGGAGGATCAGGATGCCGACATCCTGACGAAGGCGCTCACCGGGAGCAAGTTCGAATTCCACAGAGGCAGGATAGGGATTGCAGATAATCCATATCTTGCTGAGAGGGAGTGTTGAGAATGCAGCAAGATGATGGAGCTTAGTGAAATGAAGTCGCCTTCACTAAGTGGGCCCGCAGGCAAATTCTGGCGCAAAGTCTATTTTTAGACTATGTCTATTTTTAGACATGCGGAGCATAATTTGGGAATTCTACTTGGAGATTCTTAAAGTATGCGACATGTCGGTAAAAATAGATGAGACCCTTATTTTTAGGACCCGGGCTATTTTTAGACTGATCTCCTAAAAATATGGAAGTCAAATATTATTTACCCTTAATAATATTTTGACTATAAACAACAGTTTACTCTCTTGGAGCACTTCAGTTTGAGTCATGGAGGTGGCTCATGCAACTGACACAAGGAATCACATGGTTCCTAGGGTTTGATGGCATCTTTCATGGTTGGCTTCAGTTAGACTTCAGTGGCAGAAGTTTTGGAGGAGTTAACGGGACAGATAGTGGAGTTGTGTTCTGTTTGTTTTAGTTGAACTAGTTGGGATTAGTTAACTAACTAATCAACTAGATATGAGTGGAGTGAATTAAATAATATTTAATTCACTAAATATTAACTCATTAGTCAACTCTAGAACACTTCAGTTCACTACAGTGCATGATCAGTTCAGTGGAGACCAGTGGAAGAGGTAGATGAAAGGGTGAGTAAAGCTATCAGTTGGAGGATTAGTTTTGCATGAGATTTGCATTACACTTGGAGGAATTGTCCATGACAATTGCGCAGTCAAGCCAAGGGGATTCGAACCTTGAACCTCTTCATATACAGGCCATGATTTCGCAATAGAGGCAAGGCAGTCAGCAGTGAGTTTTGAACCCGAGACTTGTTCAAAACTGAGTTAGATTGTGTGTGACTTTATGAGAAAGTACTGAGTACTTGTGAGGAGTATTGTACTTGTTTGGTTACATGATTTCTCCATTATAATATACACAATAGTTGCGGGGTTTTCAGCTATAGGCTTTCCCCATACATACTGAGTTAATGTGTGATTGAATTGATGTGAGATTGCTTCTGTTATTTCCGCATGTGACAATTAATTGTAGAAGAAGGTTATGTGTTATGTATGCAATTCGAAATTGATATATGACTAGGTTAATCTTCCGTGAATAAGTGATTTATTCAGCTATTTTCTACAGGAAGAACCATAGATACCTGTTAACTATGACTTTTGATGCCATTGAGATGACCCCTCTGTGTAAATTTAGAGTTTTTGGCAATCTTGAGGGCTATTTCCAAATGTGTGTTGACAGTGGCCCGGGCATTCAAAGTTGGTTGATGGCAGACAAGATCTGAATGGGAAAACGCGCCGCGTTCAAGCCTGTCGGGTCGTCCCTAAGCGCCTATTGAACACCGGCACAAGCGTGCCGCGCAAATGCACAGGCGCTCTGCGCCCTTCAAATTTTTGTTCGGCAGACACCTACAGGAGCGCCACGCAGTTCTATAGGCACGTCGCTCGTTCCAAAGGCTGCAAATGCCTTGAAAAATGCTCAAACTGCTCTTCTCTTCCTTGAATTGGCCTTGCAAAGTGATGAATGACAAGTGGTCAAGATCCTTTATATTTGAAAGACTGAATTTTCCCTCATTTTGATTTAAAAAGAAAACTTCTCCTTTTTGCTTTAAAAGAAACTTTTGAAAAGTGGCTTTGTGCACTGGTTTTCTGAGGTTGCCCTTTTAATAACTGTTTAATATTTTGTAAGCCATCTTTCTTAACTCTGCTACATCCAATAAAACCTTTCTTAAAAACCATATCATACCTTGATGATTTTATAACCCCTTGTTTCACCTCCAAAGCTATAAAACATCATTATATGCAGCCTTCTCAACACCATAATGCTACTCCAGTGTTTGATGAAGTGATGAGGGTTTTTAAAAACTGTGTTAATCTCTGTTTGTTATCCTTGAATTATTTCCTTACAAACAGTCCTTTTTTCCTTCATTAAAACTTTTCCTGTGATATTTGTCTCTCTTATCACTGTGTATCTTTGAAATTTCAGACAAGAAACATGGTTTTGATTATGAAAGTTCTTTTTGTCTATCCACTGGGAAAGGCACTTGGATATATTGTGATGGTCTTCTCCAAAACTGTGACCTAGCACATTATCTGAAAGGGTCTAATAAAAACATTCTCACTACAGCCTTTGAAAAGACCATGTATCCATTGTTTTTTGGAGTAAGGAGGTCCTTTTAAACCAAGATTTGACCTACTATTGTTCACCAAGGAGGTGACCTTTAAAAACCACCAATGAAACTTCTTAAAACCATATAAAAACAACAGTGTTTGTTCTTATTCACATTGAAATTTGTCTCCGAGACCGTGATGTGTTTTATCTCCTTGAAGGCTGTCTTGAAACTTGGAACACTGTGTTATGCCCTTTCTCATTCACACTGTCTTTTGCATTCAGTTACAGAAATCACTGTAAAACCAAGCTAGCTCTACCTTCTTGGCCATTTAGATGAGGTTTCTCTTTAGTTTAAAAGTATAAATTCCGATTTATCCTTTGAAGGAATGCTTTTGTAAACATAATAAATAGAGGCCTTTAGCACCATTATGCCATTGTTTGGTTTTTCATGTGAAAGAGGTCTTTAATCTTATCATCTCTCATTTGTTTCATTATTTCTCAACTTGTTTTTAAAACAGGGACCTTTATCAAACACAATTTTGAAACCCTACTAATGCATCCACTGTTCATCTTTGGAGGAGGTGGCGCAAAACAATCTCTGAAATTACTTAAGAACATGTTGGCCCTCTACTTGTTTGTGAAGGAGGCCACAGCATGTCTTCTTAACCCTCTGCTTTTTATGAAGGAGGTTATCATTATACACATGAAATATTATCTATTTCAAAAATTTGTCACTTTTCTATAGTATATGTCTCTGCTTGAAGAATACCAAGAGGAAATAAAGTGAACTTTGACACTTGTCATTGGTAAAATCACTTGAACCTAAAGTCCTCTTTGCTTTATGAATCATTGTCTGAGATGTATACTCTTTTTGTAAAATATCATTGAGAACAATAGATCAGAAACAAAGTGATTTGTATATGGAGAATGATTACTGCCAAACATCATTGACTAACCTTCCTTTGACTATTTTTTCAGGGGTACCTTGAAATTTCTTTTGACTAATGTTCATATCCCAGGCTCAAGGTAACATAAGAAGAAGTTGTCTTCTTATGCCCTACATGATGATACTCTTTGGAAATTTTATGCAGTACTGCTTTTGGAGGAGATACTGAAACACAGCTGATCAACATTACATCAGTCTTTTGTATTCATTTTGACTTGATGAGTGATCTCTGTTCTTCAGGCAGCTTTTGGATTTATAACATGTACACTTGATACTCTTACTTACTTTACTTTACTTGCATTGATGGCAAACTAAGTCAACATGGAGGACCTGTTGAAATTTTCCCTTTTCTGCCCTCCTTTGCATACTGATCATCAGTTAATTACACCCTTGCAGAGATATAAAAACAGATGCTATGAACCTTTGGGGGCTCTTTTGGTGCTTCATGGTGATTATGCCTAATTCAAGCAGATTTCTTTAGATACGACAAGCCTTCTCTTTTCCTGATTTATATCTTTGTTGAACTTCTTTTGAAATGAGACAAAGTGACCTCTTAGTGGTGTGTGACCTATGGATGGATCAAGACTTGCTTTGCAGAATAGGAACTAATTCAAGGTTGACGGGTACTAGAAAGAGGCTTTTTGGCCTAGGATATCTTAGCCAAGGAAGAACTCCCTAAACACCACTATCTAACTTAGGGACAATCTTGAAATATTCTGAATGTTTTCTCAGGCATGATTAGATTTTCAAATGACAAGATGACAAGGGATAGGGTTGCATACATTTTTTCAACTGTTGGATAGTGAATGGCATGAGAAACAAAGGTAAATGATGGCAAATAATTTACAGCTATGACAGCTATAGACAGGGATATTTTGCTGAAATCAGATAGGACTTGACAGCTAAATTTTTTTCTCATCATACACTGACAGGAAGGGGTAGGAGGACAAAAATTGTTTTGGGGTGTTTTCTAAATGACAGATTTGACAGTTTTGAGATCAGCTTCTAGAAAACTAAGCTAAGGAAACTAGTCATCAGCAACAGGTAAAAAATATTGATGACTAACACCACAGCCAAAAATGTAGGCATAGTAGAGTGTTGGGAAACTTGTGGTTGATGCACTGGTTGATCATTCCAGTGGTGAGACATGCCAGGGCCTTCTCCATGATGACATCCTTTAGGGAATTCCTTGAATCTGTTAGGTTCCCCTTATTTGTTAGATTGGTGAGATGAAATGAACAGGGTAACATCAGAACAGTCTTTGGAGTCCTAGGACCTAGCCTTCCTGAACTCAGAGAGGGCTCTCTCTATTTGTCAAAAGGATGTGAACTTGTTTGCTTTTAGGGTTTTTATTTTAGGCTAGTTTTTAAGTGTATGGTTTGTTTTTTTGTTTTGGTTGGGTAATATGATCAAGTAGAATAGATAGAGTGAGGAAATCTTCAAGTCATTGGGCTATGGAGTCAACAAAGTCATGGAAAGTTTTGACTATAGATCAGGGTGGATCACAGGGAAAATCTAGCATGGTCGGATGGATTTTCAAGGTTTATGTGAAGTGAAATGAACATTAACTTTCTGAACAAATTAGGGCAAATGGAAATTAATAATCCTTTGTCATGTACTAAAAACAAGAAAAGACTTCAACACTATTTAGCATGAAGAAGAAATCAATATACAAGGCACACCAATAACTCTTTGATTCAACTTAAGCATATAAGCATTTCAGACATACAATCCAATGAAATATAGAAGGCGACAAACTCATTTAACTCCTATTGATTTCACCTTCAAGGTTAGAAAACATTCAAGATACACATATAACTTTAATAAAAGAAGAGGGAATGCCTAAACATCATTGATCATAGCTATGAAGATCTCCAAAACAATTATTCAAGCATGGACAAAGGGTGTGATTGAAACATAGCCTCTTTGGCAAACCTAATTAATGGTACTTTGGAGAGAGGCCTCAAGAACAGTGTTTAGTGACATCAAACAAGAAGGGCTAACCATAAATCATCTTTGATACCTATTGTATTAAACCATTCATGAAATAAACAAGATTAGGGGGTCTAGAGAGAAATTAAGAATTCTCTAAAATGTTCTAGCAGAGGAAAACATAGAGGCAGTGAAGAACAAACAAAGCTAAGGTGCCTTTGAAAACATTTCTTAGTCTAAATCCTTTGTCCTACTACAATAAAGAAGGATGAAACAAAATTATACATAAGAAAACAATAACTGAATAGAATCAAATCACCATTAACTAAGCTCAGGGATCCTACAAGCAACCTTGCCCATCATCAATCAAGACAAGCCATTCAAAAACTCCACAACACCAATTTCTTCTCCAATCTAAAAAAAACTATGTATTTCTCCAAAGAGTCATCAAATGCCAACTTTTTACAATGAGGCCCTCATGCTCTATTTATCTAGCAAAGGAGGGAAAAAAACCCTAACTAGGGTTTGAAAATGTCAAAACTAGTCATAAATGTCATTTATGCCTAAGAGACCATGCAAGGCCCAAGGCATAAAATATCTCATGAAATAAATGCCAAAATAACTCCTAGCACCTAATTTTGGATTAATTTTCCTCAAAAAACATTAAAATATCATTTTTCAATTAGTGAGTGTCTTTTTTCTACTTTTGGCCAAAAATGCACAATGAGGTCTGAACGCACAGCGCCTTCCCAGGCAGAAAATAGGTCCACTTAAAGCCAAGATTTGGTGACCTTCCCAATGTCAAAATTCACTCCGTGATGGCCCGTTGGAAATCTGATTGAGTCTACTTTCCAAATCTACCCTTGGTTTTCTGAATGAGCTTCATTAACCTATACAAAAGGAAAATTTCCCATCACTGCTCTAGGCACAACACCAAGCCTGAAAATGAGGCAGAAAGGTGAAAAATGAGGTGTTTATTGGCCTTTTGAGGGGTCAAAAATGCCCCAAATGCCATGAAATTTGGTGAGAACATAGTACTAGACATGAGGATTCTACAAATGAAAATTTTTCCTTCTGAATATGCCTAAGATAAAAGTGTAGCGCCAGGGATGCTACGCTGAGAGGCCTCCAAACTCACAAAAAACCAAAAATTGTCAAAATTCTCTCAAATTTGGTGGATGTGTGCCTCATGGATTTTGAGAGACCTATAGAGAAGCTTGTGCCAAAATTCCAAGGCTATCTTGACCTCTTTCCTCTTTTAGTGCTTGGATCTTGGTTTGGGCCTTCTTGAGTTTAGCTCTTGCAACTTGGTTTCTTCGGGCATAATGCTTGGTCATCTTTCTTTGGAGATTAAGATCCTTATTTTATTTCTTCAATTTAGCCTCCAAGTGTATGTTGGCTCTTTCCAACCAAGGCTCCTGATCATGTGCTATATCCATGGCCAACATCTCATCTAGAGGGAGTTGCTCTACTAGGGTTGATTCTTGTTCTCTTTATTTTGCCAATGCCTTCCTCAACCCCATGGTTCTAGGTCTCCTCCTAAAATGCCCTTATTAATCCTCACGCTCCTCATAGGTTCCCATGAAATCTTCTAGTTTTACCTGTGGCTTCTTTCCGAGCCCTGATGGCTCTAGCCTCATAAATGGAAATTTGTGCTCCAATCTGTTTGTTCTCCATGTCAAGGGCATCATTTACACTCTTGGTCCTATTCAAATTTTCTTGGAGGTCTTCAATGAGGGATTTTTTGTTCTAGATGAGAAATTTTGAGATCCTTGCTTCATTCTCCTCATCACTGTCCACCTAAATGATTTAAAACTCCCTCTCAACCTCATGATCTTATTCTTCTTCCTTTACCTTTTGTTTTCCCTTGTCAAGCTTTTGAGTTGAGGCAGATGGCATGGTCCCTTGCCTTTTAGAGGCAGCAAACACAAGTCGTAGTCCTCTTTGATATGTCAATGGAAGAGGTGTGATTGTGGTCTTGTTGGTGTCTTCGTCATGGCTGTGATCCTTTTTGTTGTCATCAAACCCCTCATTTTCATCATTAGTATCATCAGTCATCATGTTTTCTACTTCATCATTGTCCTCTTTGTTCTCAACATCAGCCTCACCTTTAGTCTCATGACTGATCTCTTCACTTTCATTTTGTTCATCATTGAGACTGCTTTCCTCTTCACTGCTGTGATATTCATTTTCATTATCACCCTCTTAACTTTCTTCACTATCTTCATGTATGTCATGATTGTTTTCCTCCCTGTTGTCCTATTCATCATTGATGCTTGCTTTATCGGTGTTACTGTTGCCTTTAGTTTCTGCATTGTCCTCATTGTTTTCATCTTCACATTGGCTACCTTTAGCTTCTGCATTTTCCTCACTGTTTTCATGATTGTCATGACTACCCATTTGCTCATTGATGTTGGTTTCATTGGTGTCCATGTTGTCTTCAGCTCCCTGATTTTCTGCATTGTCATCATCTCTATCTTGGCTGCCCTCTTCATCACTACTCAATTCATTTCCACTGTCAACTTCTTCATTTTCTGCACTGTCATCCTCTTCCTCTGTTTCCATGTTCTCTACCTCCTGTTAGCTCAACTCATCATCATCCTCATCTTCATTTTGGCTTGATTGATTTTCACCATCACCCTCATTGGCACTTTCTTGCTCATTACCACTTCCTTCTTGTTCTGATGCATCAGGAGAAGGTGAGGAAGGGAGGTTTTCTTGAGGAGAGGTTGCTTGTGTAGATGATGAGGCATGATCTGTAGGAGGTGATGGAGGAGTGGAGGGAGGAGAATGAGATGATGAGGGTAAACTAGTCTGGTGATGAGGTTGTGGGCTTTTGAATATCTCATGAGCTATGAACACATCCCAAGGTGTGCCTTTTTGCTCCAACTGATGTAGTACCACCATCTTGATCAAGGAGTGGTGGAACAAACTATTCATTTTCTGGGTGTAACTCCTCCTTCGGACAACAAAAGACATCTTGTCTATACTCTTATACAAGTAATAGGGCAAATGAAACATCTTGACCCTAGTGAAATGGATGAGTAATCTAACATGGCAAGAATAGATTCTAGAGTATCTCCCCTCACAGGTAAAGTATTTCATGATGACCTTCATTAGGGGTGCATACCTCTCAAGTAAGTGTGAGAAAGGAAAAATATACTTGCAGCCCTCTTTGTACCTAGGCTTGAGGAAAGGCTCATAGTAACTCATGTCCAACTTTGAACTTTTGAACCATTTCTCACTAACATCAGGAAGTCCAATAGCCTGAGCAATGGTATCTGATGATAGCTCAAAGTCCACCCCTGCAATATTTTCTTGTTTATTGTGTAGTTTGAGGACATACAACCTAGTGAGTTCAAGGTGAATTTGCATTTGTTTTACCTTTTCACAAAACTGAAAACACCCCACATTTTGAAAGAATGTGAAAATCATGGGGGAGGAAGTAATCTCCACTGTGTCTTGGAGCTCAAATCTGTTAACCTTCCCACCCTTGTGCTTTGGCCTCATAGGCACTTGACCTCTTTCACTATCCACACTCCCTTCTTCTCCTAACATGGTGACTAGGGCTACCTTTAGACAAACTTGGGCCTACTTGTGAAACTGAGGTAGGAGGAGTAAAATGAAATGATGGTGAGGGCGGCTCTTGTAAATGAGTGAGATGGAGTTGGGTTTATGACTGATTTGTTTTGAGCTTGGAGGAGGGCTTAACTTGAACTGATTGTAGTTACCCTAATCCACACTCCCCTTAACTAACAATTTCTTGTTTGGAGGTAAAAACAGAGGTTTTATCATGATAACTTACGGTTTGTAGGAACTAGGTTTTGATCATTATCCTTTAACCATTAATTCATGAATTTCACTTTGAGGAGGGGGAAAAATGTGCACTTACCAATTTTTTGACTATTTTACAGGTTCTTGGAAGTAGCTTGGAGGGGTATTTTTTCATTTTCAGGGAAATTTTGCAGGTGGAAGAGGATTTTTTGCCTAAGCGAAGCGCCGGGCAGAAATCTAGGTGATTTGGGTGCTCCTAGGTGTAGTTTTGCCCGCGTGCAAGCCTGTTGGGCTCCTGGGCACAGCGCTGCACAAGTCATGCAGGCTTTCCAGTCTCTTGGGTGCAGCACCGAGTAGAAATGGGCCTGTCAGGTTCCTCTTTAAGCGTATCATTGGGCACTCCTAGGTGAGTTGGGCTCCTTTAAGTGCAGCGCTGCCCGCGTGCAGTCCTGCCAGATCCTTCCTGTCAGGCAAAACTGGGTGAACGGGTAGCGCCCACCTCTAAGTGTAGTGCGCTCCTCTCTAGGCGCAACGTAGTGTAAATTTACACTACGATTTATCCTCTACGTGCAGCGCTAGGTGCCCTAGGCGTAGCACCTACTCCAAAGCACAGCGACGGGTGACTTTGCCCGATTTTCCCTGAAACTCGGAAAAATTCTCCCTTGAATGTTTTTTTGCTCCTTTCAACGGTAAGATGAGATGGGAGGAAAATAAAAAATGCCCTTTATACCCTTTAGGAAAATAAATTAAACTCAAAACCACTTTGCTAAGGTTCCATTCCCTTGGTTAATTTCACTGATTTTCATTTTGAGAATTTTGCAGTAGGTGGCTAAAAAGCATTCAAGTGGTCCTTTCTCCTTTCTAATCATTTTCCTTTATTGTTTTTTAGGTAGCTGACATGATGGATTTTGACCTCCTTTGACCTGTTTGTGTCTTTATCATTCTGTTTGCAAATATTTTTCTTGAGTGTCATGTTTTCCTGTGTTTGGGCCATGCTCATGTCTTCCAATCACTTTCATGACTTTTTAGGCACTTTGCATGGTGACAGCATCCTTAGGACTTCCATGTTTTACCTTGGAGATCAAATAGCCTTTTTCATTGAGGGGTGAGTGAGATGACAGATACCACATCTTTCATAATCATGTATGGTATCTATTTTTGGCCACTTATGATTTGTTGCAGGTGCCATGACACAATGATTTAACCTTGTCTGATGTCCTTGGTGTTTGACAAATCAAGCTATACAACAACAACAGCCTTATGATTAGCTTGAATTCTCATATTTGGAGTTTAATCATATGCTTTATTCTCCTCATTAGTGAGTGAAAAATGACTGAAAATGAAGGCTTGACCTTCCTCATACTGATACTCTTTGCATTCTTTCCCTTTGAGGCAGTGAAACACTTTACCTTGACAAACCCTAGAATGGCACACACAACAGTTCCTTGAAATCTTCTTCTACTGGCATGATGGAGGCCTATCATCTTCACTTCATCTCCCTTGACTATATTGCCAAAACCTTAGGCTTATGGGCTGCTTGAGAAGAATTTTTAGAGTTGTCTTCTAAGTTCTCTATAGCCCTTTCAAGTTCATTCATTTTTCTCTAGTTCACCTCACCTTTTTCTCTTCTTCATTTGTAACTTCTAAAAATCTTCAACTCATGCTTGGTGGTGCTGGTGTGCCTCTATCCATGTGATTTTTTGTCTTTTCTCCTTGCTTGACACACTTCTAGCCCAATCTATCTTAGGAATCATGATTTTTCTTGAACATAGGCTACTTTCCTCCTTCTTTGTTGTGGATTTCCTTTAGTGAGGATTTGCCCTCTTACCTTGCCCAATTTTCTGCTAATAGCCACCTTGACACTTCTGCAGAAATGTCAAAATGGATAGTTGTCCTTTTGCGGAGTTTTTTCCTTGGAAAAGCAGTACTCCTTGGATATTTTCTTGACCTAACTTGGACAAATAGGCGCTAACCTTCTTTCACATTTAATTCAGCTTCTAGCACATGAAAAACAGTGATTTAGAACACCAAAGATAACCCTACAACCTATGAAACCCTAGTGACCTAGTGGGAGGCTCTTTGACTTCGTTTTTGACTAAAAGCTTGGCTTAGGGTATTTAAGTATGAAAAATAGAGTTTTTGACAAGTTGATGTATTGAAGATCCAAAATCCAATGTACTTGATTTATCTAAAGAGCCTACAGAGATAGTTTTGAGACCATCAATGCTTGAGGCATCTGGGAACATTAGAAGGAGTAAGTTGGTTGGTGATCTGATGACGGGTAAAACCCACAGTCCCGTTTTTCTCTGACTTTTCAATATCTAGCTGTGCATAATGCCTTCACATTTCATGGCTTAAACATTTCACAATTCTGGCAAACTTACAACATTCTTTCTTCCTGAGTTGGAAAATTTAAATAAGCAAGTCTGGGTTATTTTAATATCTCAATTCAAAGAATTGAGACATTAATTCAACATTTCCTCTATAGCTATAACCCAATAGTCCATCTTCACATAACTCTGTGTAACTAAAACTAGGCATATATGTGTTTAGTTACCCTTCTGTTGGTTATTAAATACAATGCATTAACCGACCCTATTTATTTAACTCTTATAACAATGATTCTATGACTTAAACATCTGCACAATACTCGTAACCCACAACCATAGGCCCTATAGCCTTACCCTGACTTTTAAAAAAAGTTTAGGCGCCATCACACATACAATTAATCTTTGCCGATGTAAAAAATTTGCACATACCTCATTAAGCTCGCAAACATTAGCTAGGCAGCAACATTCAATATGTGTATACGCATGGGCCCAGCGCTAACGACCTTCCACATCCGATGGTGGAGAGCACATTGCCTTGCTCCATATGATCCAACGGATATCGCGTGGTGTAGATGTGTGAGCTCTAACTCGCAATGAGAGCGGCTTTGCAACACTGCTCGGGGACACGCATCACCCAGTCTATGGGATCGCGTTGATTTCTTAGATATAGCTTACCACCTTTGTAACTCGCGATATACTGCCGGTTAAGCTCGAAACCACGTTCACTGTTTGTCTCTTTTGGTTCCGCCCTTTTGGCTCGGGGTTCCGCCTAACTTCACGACTAAATCTTGCCCACGAGACATAGTTCACTCTCCATTCTCCCACGATTCTCGCTTCATATTCGACTGTGCCTTTACTACTTGCTAGAGGTGCATTCTAAGTTCTCTGCGTATGTACCAACTCTTGTATATCCTCTCATCGAATTGGTCTATATGCTATAGGTTTAACACGTGCAGTTACAAATAAGACTCCAACTTTATTTGGTATCGGACTTTAGCAGGACGAGGGTTCAATGTAGCTTCCACAGTATAAATTGGACAACCATTTCATTGCTTCTCACAATGACTCAACACATTAACACTAACTTTGGACACAGCCTAACACGCGCTGGTTATACAATCTCGTATTGGAACTCCAGGCCCATTCACACGGGTTATACAACTACTTCTTGGAATGAATCCACACATTTCCATTGGGTCTTAACATAGAGATTTATCACACATTCTCATCATTGAACGCGCAAACAGACTTTTAAAAAAATCACAGAGTCTTAATTACACCCACCTTATAGGCATTCTTCACACAGAATTTAACCAACAATTTCACATAAATACCGAAACAAATCTACATTACACAGTGAATTAACTTACAAGCCTTTTAACTGGACAGATCTTCGATTAATTGGCCCTTCTCTTCTACTATGTCTCTACTACAATCCTATGTAGCCTATGAAAATCTCTATACAGGTCTATGGACTCTGCCACAGGGATTTATTTTTATACAAATTAGGATTCAATCGATTCAGCTTCCTTGATGACTCTCAAACTCTTCAATTTCTTACAATTACTAACGCTCAGATGGACTGAAATGGACTATCACTTCCTATGCCCACTAATCATTCGGGAAGTTACATTTTCTCTAAAATTAACTAAAATAGCCCAATTATGAATGTTTACATGGGGAAACAAAACATGATACCCCCCTTTACATTTATTTATGGACAAAGGTTGTTTTGAGCCTAATGCCCCTGCATCCGACTCCCCAGGTTAAAATAGTTCATCATCTCCTGATCATGTACCTTCATTTTTATCTGCCTGGATCCCATAATTTGTTCTGTTGCAGTGTTATTCTTTCGCATTCCTCCTGGTTTCCATATCTTGGTCTGCCTCTTTGCACTTTCTATGCCCTCATAGTCTGTGATTGTCTTCTTCTTGTTGATGTTGTTTCTCAGCGTTCTTGCTACTGTCCTTTTCTGAGGCATCTTCTGCATCAGTTTCCTTATAAACTCAATTTCTCTGTCTAATCTTTCCTCTGACTGCTGGACTCTTACTTCTGTTTGTTGCATTCTATTTTCTTCAATTCTTATTGCTGCCCTATTTGCCACCCAATCATCCATACCCTCTCTGCAACAGTAAAATTCTTGCTCCTCTGCTGGCAACACTTCAGCTTGTTACTTCAGCATTCTCTCCAGAAACACTCCAAGTAGTTTTTGTTCCACCATTTCAACCTCTTCTCTGGATGCTCCCTACAACCACTTTAGCCATTTTCTTTGGCCAAACAAATTATCAATATGCTGCAACTCAAGTTCAGCATCGTCTTCTTTGATCTTGGCAATCTTCAGAAATTGCCTTCCTTCTTCTTGATTTACTTCAAGCTCTTCCAGCTTTGCATTTCCATCTTCTAACAGAGTAAAACTTTGATTTTCCATTGCTGTAGCAGCCCCAAAATTCTGCCCTACAGCCTTCTCTCTAATCTTCTCTTGGCTATTCGAACAAGCCAATTCTTCTCTGCTATCAACAGCAACAAATTTCTGCATATGAGACATGACTGTCTCATCTTCATTCTTCAGTTTTTCATCTTCATTCTGTAAAAGCTCTTCTTATTCTAAGAAAACTCCAAGTCATGGATTGTCTTCTGTCATTCCTGTAAACACAGCCAATTCATGAGTTCCAAAACCCCAATGTGGAGTACTAAAAAGGTATGCTTTTGATCATTATTTCAGTGGCTTTTTAATAGAATTTGTGAACCTTTTTGTGTCATGAATTTGGAAAGTAATAAGGAACTATAACAAAACACATGAGAATTGATATGCAAGACTTAGCCACTAATAATGGTTATTTTCTATACAGGAAAAGGAGAAAACGAGGGATTGCCGTTCCAAAGGAAAGGACAAAGTCGAGATAACTGCTGTCCCTCTGGACGAGAACCGAACGCAAACAAAGATAAACAGATCAAAGCAAATCAGCTCGGAAAAGAAGGAGAAGACACCAGCTCAGCGCAAAAGAAAAGACAGGATGAAGAGTTAACAGTTTGGCGAATCCCTCAGGATCTTCGATCCTGAGGGATCGCTGCTTTATTTACCTTGTCACTTGGACATCTCCGCCGTCGTATTTATATAAAGAGACAACACTGTTAGTTTGGGATAAGATAGATGTAGAGATGAAGGATACGCTTTTATGTAATTTCTGTAAAACATCAGCTTTGATTATTAAGTTTCGTTGAGAACTGGTTCAATGTATTTTTGACCGATGCATTAATGGAAGTTTGGTGATTATTTCATCTCTGCGACTGAATTAACTTCAAGCGGTGTATCCTTGGAGGCTAAGGGCCCGGCCCCGAAGGACACTTGCTTCTGTACCATTACGGCTTTATTCCTGTGTGGTTTGTTTATCAGTATTATTTGGTGATTTGGTATGTTTTATAAGTTCATATTACATGCTCTGTTAAAGATTGAATCATTGAAGTTTTTGCAGATAGAATTGTGTGTTGACTCCGCACCAAGTTATTAATCCTTTCAAGAGTTCATTGCATGTTCTTACTGTTATGTTACAGAGCTGTTATATTAAACGTTCGTGTTGTGTGCGTTTCTAATTCATCAGTACTATTCCATAATTCATTAATCGTTGTTGCTGTTCCTTTAGTGTTATTTGTGTGAATTGCCTTTGGAGTGAAGGAATGTTATTTGATTGCATAGAGGGTATTTGAGTTAATAGGTTACAACCCGCGGGACTTAGTTATTTAATTGTTGTTCCATTTTAGACTTGTTGTTCTATTCCAGAATTGCTGTTCAATCCTTTATTCGCTTTGCTGTTCCATTTACTTGCAGTTGTTGGTTTGGTGTGAGAGATGATCTAAGGCTGTAGTGAGTAGTGGCAGTCACTGTCTAGCTCCCAGGCTTGTGATCCATGCTCTAGTTTCCTTTCCATCAGTTTCCGAAGGGATGGGTTATCACTGCCGAACCCTTGACTGATAAGCTGTTGAGTTTTCTGAGTGCGTGATTTATTCTTTGAAGTAATTTAGTTACAAGAAAGCATCCGTTTACTCTTGTATTTCTTATGCACTGTACTACTAGCATTACTCTGACAAATGATAGCCTCGGATTGAGTCACTCTTTATAATGACAAAACGCTCCCGGATTGACATATTAATGTGAGGTAATTAGAGGTGAAAGAGACCCTTTTTATAGCTCTACATTTTGGCACCGTTGCCGGGGAAAGAGTGTAGCCATTTGTCTTTTTCAGAGTAGTGTACGAACCTGCTAGGGAGGAGTTGGATCTTAAAAACGGAAGGTAAGAACCTACGTGCGGAGCATGTAAAAGGCCTGCTCCACTATCCGCTTTCCTAACAGATTTGTTTTTGCTTTGTTTGAATAGAAGTTGGTAGTTCATTTTTTTGAGTGCATGACTAAGCAGAAAAGACCAGAAAAGAATATCAAACCCCCATCCAAACCTGAAAAAGCTAAGGGGCCGGTGACCCTTGGCCGAACGACCTTCATAGACGAAATCTATAAGAAAACAGAGTCTCAGCCATCAGTAGGCCTCAAGAAAAACATTTCTAAACCACCTACTAGTTCCCTTCAGGCCACAGGATCACCATCTGTAGCCTGCGCTGAGGTGCATAGTCAAACTGAAGAGCAGGACTTTCAAGAAATTGAAAATTCTACTCCTGAATTATTGCAGGAAGGGAACTCTAGCAACTTTTGTGAGGGAGAAGGAGAAACAGGGGAAACCAAGGAACCAAAATCCCCTAGTGAGACAAATCAGCCATTAGATAGCCCAGATAAGGGGAGTGCTGCGAAAGTCATTGTTGAAGGAATTCAATCTCCTCGGACACCTGGTATTCCCATTATTCCAGATAAAGGAAGCGTTGTTAAAAAGATCCCTGTCAAAACCGTTCCCACTCAACCTAGGAATACCCTCCTAGATATCCCAGAAGGTTATTGGCATATATTCGATTCCATGGCTCAAAACCAACCAAACGCTCAAAACCAACCAAATACTCAAACCTCTACATTACAATATCCTATAGTGGATTCTGCAGCAAATGCACCCATGAAAGCTATCCCTCTTCAGCATATCCCTACATTCCACGGACTCACATCAGAAGATCCGGATGCATTCTTATTCGAATTCGATGTGTTATGTAGGGGGTACGATTACACCACCGATCCCCAAAAATTTAAATTATTTCCCTCTACATTGAAAGGGGCTGCTTTAAGATGGTTTATGGGGCTAGGTGGCGGGGTTATCAACAATTGGGATCAAATGAAAGAATCCTTCTTAAAAAAATATCAGGATTATTTTAGGTCTAGAGAATTAAAAGACGAAATATTTCAAATGACAGCCAGACCAAATGAAACATTAGAGGAGTATGTGGAACGTTTTCAGTATAATCTACAAAGATCTCCTTATGCATCGCTACCTTTACCTGATAATGTGTTAAAAACTGCATTAATGAGGGGCATGAAGGAACAATGGATTGAAACATTAAACATTATGGGCAAAGGGGATATTTATCAAGAGAGTTTTGCTGACATTATTGATTTGTGTATCAGGAGTTCGAGAGGCAGCACAAGAATAAAACCGACAGAATATGATCGGTTTGCAAGAGATAACAAAGTATCGGCAGAAGGAGTAACACGTGCAGAAATTGGAAATTTATTAGAAAATTTTAAAACTGATATTATGGGGACACTAACTACACAACTTGATATTGTGCAGGCTAAACAGAAGCAGCTGGAGGCAGAACAGAATTTGGAAATCTTCTGCCCCCGATGCAGAAAAAAACATAGCCCCAAGGAGTGTCCATTGGATAAAGTCCAAACATGCGCCATCTGTACAAAAGATCACCTTACGGAGAGCTGCCCCTCACTTCCTGGATTGAAAGCGGTATATAAGGAAGCAGAAGAAGAACCGGAATCGGTGAATTCGATCAACCAGCGCCGCCAGTGGCAGCCGAGAAAACCTGGTATGTTTCCAGACTCAACCTCTTTCTTTCAAAACCCACAGTATAATGCTCAACAATATGGTATGTGGCAAAATCAATCTCAACCCCCATTTACAAACTGGTCACCACAATCGTTTCCTTCTTCAAATCCATGGCTGAATCAAACAAGCCAAACTGGTTGGCCGAATTTCCCTTATACTCCACCATATTGGCAAAATGGCCCATACCCTTCACAGTGGACTCCCTCTACTTCACAAAGTTCACCCTGGCAGACAAGCTGGAAAAGACCGATGTACCACCCAGCTGGAACTATTCCGCTCCCTCAACCTACTCTGCCAGCCTTACAACAAAATCCCCAGTCTAACCTGAGACCGCAACTCCCAGCCCAACTCGATCCCAATCCAAATAACAGACAGGTCCAATCTATTCAAATCATAGAATCGCCAGAAATAGGACCCGACCTGAGGGAGTGCAATGACCTTTAGTTAAGATCTAGACGTATAATTGAAACCGAGGGAGATAAAACAGTTCATATTGAAGATCAGTTACCAAGAGAACATCAGTTACAACAAGAGGATGTAAATAAGCAACAAACTCATAATCAAGCAACCACATCCTCTCCTCCGTTCCCAGAACGATTAGCCATACCTCGGCCCATACAATATCCTGACTTTGACATTCTGGGAGAATTACAAAATCTGTACATAAAAATTCCATTCCTCCAAGCCATTCAAGACATTCCCATATACGCAAAAACTATAAAAGAATTGTGCATAAAGAAACCAAGGAGGAATATAACAAATAATCCAAGAGTCCAAGTAGTCGGTACCTTATCTGAACTATTGTCTGGAAGAGAAACACCCCTTAAATATGAAGACCCCGGGAACCCAATTATAACTGTTCAAATTTATGGTCAGACCCTGTCCAATGCCTTAGTTGATTTAGGGGCTGCAATTAATATTTTAACAACCACAACTTGCCAAAAGCTCGGTATTACATCTGTAGAACCCACCTCCACTCTGTTAGAATTGGCTGACCGATCTGTGGTTAGACCAGAGGGTACTCTGCATGATGTCATGGTCTCTGTAGAATCCTGGGAGTATCCAACCGATTTTTTGATAATTAATCCAAAAATCCGACTTGATGGACATCCACTAATTTTAGGTAGGCCTTGGCTTGCCACTGCCGATGCCTACATTGGCTGTCGACAGGGAAATATGACCATAACCAGAGGACCGAATAGCAAAAATTTAGTTCTATATCCTCCAGCGCAGCCAAGTGTCACAATGATTAAAACTAATAAACACCCTGTATCATACCTTACTGATAACATCAGATCTCCATTAACTATACAAGAGGCACTCGATTTCAAAGATCAAAAAGAAGACGATGCCATTAATAATTTCATTACTCAAACTGAACCTCGCATACAGTGTCACATGATAGAAGCAGCATTTGATAATGAATTGGAAGAAGATCCCCTGAAAGATATTCATGACCAAACGATACCTGTTACTTCTGTTGCAAATAGTAAAACTGTGGAAATTTCACCGGGGAAAACTTTAAACATCACTGCTAATCTCACACCTAAACAAGAAACAAAGCTCATCCATCTGTTAACAAAATATCAAGAAGCATTTGCATGGGACTACCCTGATATGAAAGGAATCGATCCCCAATTATGTACACACCACATTTATATAGAAAAAGATTCCAGACCTGTGCGTCAGCCGCAAAGGAGACTTAATCCCCATCTAAAAGATGTCATAAAAACTGAACTTCAGAAGCTTTTAGATGTGAATTTTATCTACCCTATTTCTGATAGTAAATGGGTCTCTCCGCTTGTGGTGGTACCAAAAAAGAACGGGAAATGGAGAATTTGTGTGGATTATAGGGAACTAAACAAGGCAACACAGAAGGATCATTTTCCTCTTCCTTTCATAGATCAAGTATTGGATACTTTAGCAGGGAAGAAGTTCTTTTCTTTCCTGGATGGCTTCAGTGGATACAATCAGATTCAGATTGCCCCTGAAGACCAGGATAAAACTACTTTTACTTGTCCCTGGGGAACATTTGCCTATCGGGTTCTACCTTTTGGCCTATGTAATGCTCCTGCCACATTTCAGAGGGCTATCCTTAGTATTTTTGCAGATTTAATAAATGATGGACTTGAAGTTTACATGGATGACTTTACACCATATAGAGATGATTTTGATCCAGCTCTAGACACCCTAGAAAAATTCCTACAACGCTGCATTGTTACCAGGCTTTGCTTAAGCAACGAAAAATGTTTCTTGATGATGACTGAAGGACTTATCCTAGGACACTATGTCTCAGCAGCCGGCATTCAGGTAGACCCAGCCAAAATCCAAATACTTTTGCTTATTCCCACTCCTACTACTCAAACAGAGGTACGCAGCTTTCTTGGATTTTCCGGTTATTATAGACGATTTATAGAGCATTATTCGCACATTGTTGCTCCTTTATATGCACTAACTGGTAACATTGATTCTCTTTGGACAGACAAATGTGACCGTGCTTTCGAGGATCTAAAGAAGCTTGTATCCACAACCCCAGTCCTTCGAGGACCAAACTGGGACCTACCATTCCAGATATCATCTGATGCCTCAGATACAGCCATTGGCGCAGTCCTTGGGCAGGAAGAGGATAAAAAACCATACGCTATCTATTACATCAGCAAGAATTTATCCCCTGCTGAATTGAATTACACTGTTACTGAAAAAGAATTCCTAGCTGTAATACATGCTGTCAATAAATTTAGACATTATATTACAGGCTATCCTGTTATCTTGTATACAGACCATTCTGCTATAAAATATTTAGCAAATAATCCTGTCACGAATGCCACAGTAACTCGATGGTTAATCTTATTGCAGGAATTCGACATCACAATCAAGGACCGGCCTGGAAAAGAAAACCCTGTAGCCGATTTTCTTTCGAGAATACCAAAATCAAGCGATGCAACAGCAGTTGAAGATCAATTTCCGGATGAGCACCTGTTTGCTGTTGCCGTTCAAACACCTTGGTATGCTGATGTTGCCAACTACCTCGCAGTAGGTAAATTACCAAAACATTTAACTCCTAATGAGCGCAAGCAGATTATTCAGAAAAGTTCTCGATTTTCGTGGATTGGAGGCTATTTGTTTCACACAGGAGCAGACATGCATATCGGGCGATGTGTTAGAGAGGATGAAATCTTTGACATCCTAAAAGCCTGTCACGATGGACCGTGTGGAGGGCACTTCGCTGAGCGTAGAACTGGACATAAAGTATTACAGACAGGATATTACTGGCCTACGATCTTCAAAGATGCAAAGAAGTTTGTCCAAGCCTGTGACAGCTGCCAGCGAGCAGGACGACCTGGTCAAGCTGATGAGATGCCTCTGAAACCACAGTTAGTCATTGAACCATTCGAGCGGTGGGCTCTTGATTTCGTTGGACCCATCAACCCTTCATCAAATCAGAAAACATATATTTTGGTGGCAACAGAATATGTCACCAAATGGGTCGAGGCAGAAGCATTGCCAAGAGCCACAGAGGACTCTGTCATACAGTTTCTGTTCCATCTATTTGTTCGTTATGGCCTTCCTAGGGAAATAATTACAGATGGAGGACCACAATTTGTTGGGCATAAATTAGCTGCAACACTTAACAATTATCATGTCCAGCATAAGATCACTACTCCATATCACCCACAGGCGAATGGGCAGGTAGAAAGTAGCAATAAGATAATAGAATCAATCCTAACAAAAACCATTGCGTCACATCGGCGTGATTGGGCTACCCGACTGCCTGAAGCACTCTGGGCATATAGAACCACATGGAGGAGCACCACCGGTTACTCACCTTATCAACTAGTGTTTGGAAAACAACCCATTTTTCCCATAGAATTCGAAATCCAAACACTGCGAACAGCACATGAAGTTGGCCTAGATCTAAGTGAGGCACAACTCAATCGACTACAGCAAATCAATGAATTAGACGAAATTCGGCTCTCTGCACTACAAAATACAGCATTGATTCAACAACAGCGAGCCAAATGGCATGATGCGCTCATCAAGAACAAAGTCTTCCACGAGGGAGACTGGGCTCTGTTATACGATTCTCGGTTTCAGGACTTCCCTGGAAAACTTCAGACTCGATGGTTGGGACCATACGAAATCGAGAAGGTGCATGACAACGGAACCCTTACTCTAATCACCATTGACGGTTCTGGATATGCATTCAAAGTAAATGGTCACCGAGTCCGTCTCTATCGTAAACCACTCACTCGGGAATCCTTCTGCCAGCAGCTACGCCGAGACACTGATATGGAGATCTTAGGAGAGGAAGAGAAATCTTCCTCACCTGTAATTCATTAAGGGTTCATTTCTTTTTGCAATTTGTACATAAGTTCTTGTTTTTTGAGTGGTTCTTGTACATAAGTTTGAATTAAATATTTTCTTGTCATTTTTGCTGTTCCTTTTCTTTTACAAAGCTCGATTTTTGCTCTTCTAAAAATAGCATATGTGTGTTTTTTATGATGTTGGTTTTGCTTGTTTTGATGTTCCTTTTCTAAAGGAACAGCATTCGGGATCTCTGCTGTTCCTTTTTCAAAGGAACGGCATTGTTGCATTTTTCGCTGTTCCTTTTGGTTACCACTGTTCTTTTTCTTCAAAGAAACAGCGTTCTTTTATTGTTGTTATTCCTTTTTCAAAGGAATGGCATTTTGAGTGTTTTTATAGTATTTTTATTTTTGCTGTTCCTTTTTCCCAAAGGAACGGCATTTGCATTTTTGCTGTCTTTTATCATCCGTCGTTGTTTCTTTTTCAAAGGAACACCACTCGCATACTTCTGCTCTCCTTGTGAAACAACTTATTCTTTTGCTGATCTAAATTGAGGATGCTTCTTGCCCGTCTTCTTTCTAGTCTTTAAGATACAGCTATGTATTTGTGCAATGAAATATAAAATCACAACATACCGAAATCTGCAAACCATAAACCGCTATATCTATAAGGCTCTGCATTAGTAAGAGGACAAATGGAAGGACATACTTATTTCTTACCTTTTGTTGACATGGTTTTACTAATTTTTCCCTGATTGGTTATCTTTATCATGCTGATTCCCTTAAACTTTTTTTTTAGTACTTGGGAATAAGAGCAAAGAGTTTATATCTTCCTATTGAGATAATAATACTTCTTCCACCATTCCTACTCTTAAGGAGTGTTGAGCCACCCTTTGTGTATAAGGAAAAGTATTCTATGAAAAAGAAAAAATATGTGAACATGATATGTCAAGTGTCAAATGCAGGATAGGGGGTCTCATCGAGAGCCAGCCTACCATGATCATGAGGATGGCAGTGAAGTGGCATTCCCATTCTGGCCACCACACCAGGGATATGGTCCAAAAGGTATATCAAACAAACAAACCTTGGAACAGGAGGTCTCATTACGAGCCGACATGCCCACGTTTCGCTCCTTCCTCGTGAATGGCATTATGGTTAACTGGTCACCAAGCCAGCATAATGGTCTACATTTTGACATAACAGCATTCCTAAGTATACACAAAGGATTATGGTTCCGAGGGTAAAAAAAACAACTCTGCCAAGGTTATGGACACCTGTTGGCAGCAGAGCACTTTTAATGGTATTGAAGTCACCTTGCTTACACCAATGGGTAAAGATACTAATATTCTTTTGTTTCTTATCTCCTAGGAACTAATCATATGTCATTTCCCGATTTATACATCGCATGAACATTTATCATTACCAATCATGGCAACGGAAGTGACCATGACCACTTGAGATTTGGCAAGTACGATACATGTCTTATCCACTAGCCTCATATCATAACACAGCAGCCTCTTATATCATACGCGATCAATTCTCCGCCTCGATTTCGGTAATTCGTTGTCCTTTTTAACATGGCATAATTCCATATGCTGTTCCTTTCTGACTTGATTGCAGACCGGGTTGCCGCTCCTTTATTTTCCGGCTGGGACAGCCTATCACATTGCGGGGGTGGAGGTTAACCTCATCATTCCCTGTATTACGTGTCAACTTACCATTTGGGAAAGCTAGTATACGACGGTTTGGCATGGTTTAACGGCATGGCATTTCTATTTTTGTCACAAATTACTTTCTGTTGCACTGTTGCATACTCTGTGTTTTTTGAAACCTTGCGATTATCATCCTCTCTGTGTTTCATACCTAAAACGTAGTTGCCGTTCCATTTAGAATCTACAGTGAAACTATGGGAGGAAGGGCAATTCGAAGTGAGCCTCAACAGCTGACGATCTCCGCTGCTGCCCGGGAGATCCTGGAAAGAGCAGGATGGTTGAATTATTTCAATCGCCTACAGGAGTCCAATGAAACAGTAGCGATGGAATTTTTGCAGAATTTACAATATGACCACTCCACAGTAAGAGGGAAGCGGATAGCGGTCACTGATGCCATATTTGCAGAAGTTTCAGGACTACCAGCCACCGGACCAGTATGGACATTAAAAAAGGAACGATTACAGAAGGTCATGGAACTGTTCCAGGACGAAGGCCAGAATCTGACAATTAAGGGGAAGGGTATTCTGCCAGCAACCCTAGGAGAACCTTGGACGGAGCTAGCAAGAACAGTGCAGAGTTACATTACCTGCGAAGGAAGGAAAGACGTGGTAAAACCACGACATCTTAAACTTTTAGCTGTTTTAAAGCAGAGATGCTCTGTAAATTTACCTGCACTCCTGAACTCCTTACTGCATGATGCTGCACAAAGTATGAAAAAGGCACAGCACATAGAGTCAGTCGTTAGCCACCATGGGTTGATACGACTAGTGGTTAGTTATGGTCTCACCCAGCAGCAGAGCAGCTGGGAAGAACTGATTGCACTAATTGAGGGGGGATTGACAGAGCCATCCCCAAAACGTAGACATTCTATAAGCACACCAGAGTGTCTGGAAAAACGCAGAGAACATGTTGCTAGTACATCAGAACAACCAGAGATACATCAAGAGTCGGCAAAGCGCAAGCATGCCATTGATTCACCCGAGCAACCAGAGGAACCCAGAAAATCAGCTCGGTTAGCTCGGATGAGAGGAAGCATAGATGAGCCCAGAAAGTCAGCCCGGTTGGCTCGGATAAGAGGAAGGCTGGAAAAGCTTTAGGGGAGCACCAGCCAACCAGTAATAATTGAAGATGAGCAACCCGAAGAAGAAGCAGCCGAGCCTTCGGGAACAGAAATAGAAGCAGAAACTGAACAGGAGGAAGAAATGGGACAGCAGGAAGATAGCCCATTACAAGACCTACTGGGAGATGATGACTTGGCTACAGTCCTAGCCAATATGAGTAAGTATGGTCAACCTTCTAGTTCAGAGGACCCCCACGACAAACCCCAAGAAGAAAACATGCCTGTTCATGATGAAGAGGAGGAAAATACTGAACGGGAACAATCTGTTCCCAGGTCACAAGAGGAAATTCTAGAGGAAGTAGAAGCAGAGACAACATCCGCTCAGGAAGAGACAGAACCAGTCGAGGCTCCTACCCCTGAACAGCCAGAGCAGAGCAGTGAGGAAGAACCCCAAGAGGAAGATTTAGCAACTAGTCATAATCCAGTCCGTAGCAGACTGACTGCTGTTCCTTCGAATGAAACATTGGAAATTAAGAAGTTGCGGAGGGAACGGAATAAATTTTTGAATACGATAACCCAGCTCAGACAACAAATTAGGATTCTGAAAAAGAACCAGAAGGTAAGAAAGACCGGAGGGAGAAAAAAGAAGGCCAACAAGCGGCTTACTGTTCAAAACCCTACTGAGAATCCAGCTGCCGTTCCAACTGATGCTGAGGAACAGACAGGTGTTCGCGTTAAAACAGAAAAGGATGATATAAGGATCAGTGACAAGCAAATTCAGACAGAGGCACCACCCTCAGGGGTAATAAGGGTTCTGAACTCCAAACAGCATAATAAGAAAGTTCAGGTAAAACTCCCGGCCTCCACCGACCTATGGAAAAAAGATCCGAAAACGAAAACCTTGCATAAGATGGTGAAGCAAGCCCAGCAAGAAGCCGAACAGCTTAGAGAGCAAACGGTTCCCCGAGAAAAATATGAAGAGTTACAGCAGCAATTAAGGGACGTCATTCAATCCAAAAGCCAGGCCTTTGAAGGTTGGAAAAAGGAACAAGAGGAAGTTGCACAGGTAACCAGTAGACTAAATAGTGTTATCAAACAGATGAATGACTTGTTTTCTTTATACAATGGTGTTTTAGCATGTAGGGCCCCTGCTAAAAACTATGCTCTGTTTTTATTAGAACGGTATTTACAATTAAAAATAAAAGCTGTTAAAGCAGGCACCCCTATACAAATTAACACCGTCAATGACTTTATAGACTGCTGTAAACATTATGGAGTGAAAGTCCATAGATTGTTGTGTGAACTTTATTTGCACGACCTTGTGTTAAGTCAGGAGACTGAATTAAACCCTGGCCCTTTCATTGGAGACATCCAATTCCAAGCATTAATTTCATTCGGGGTTAATCAGATTAAGTGGCTCAAAGCCTATGATACTTTCCAGAGTCAGGAAAATGGTCTAGATTTACGGGTTAGGGCTGAGCCTAGGAACCCAGTGCAGTTGTGGAAAGCTCATAGAAATCTTATAAGGGCTCCTGGTGCCATTGAAACATTAGGACCCATGCATGAGGCACTCATTCGAGAGAGTTTAGAGTATTTTCTTTCCATCAAAGACTTGGCCATTAATGCAGCCAAATTTCGATACCGAATCTCTGATCCAAACATTCAGCTCAGGGAACCATTTAAGTATGAGAACTTTGAGTTAGCTGCCGACCGTTTGAACCTCTATGGCGAGACCATTCTGAAAGCAGGGTCATCCTGGTTAGGATATAGATTTTGCACTCCAATTATTTGGCATCCTGCACCCGGATACCAGGCCCTGTATGATATGCCTGAGGGGCAAACAGGTGAGTTCTTTGACTATCTAATCACTCAACATGGTTGTAGGCCTCCGCATGAGACTCCTTCTCCAGCATATTCTCTCACTACATTGCATGTCAACTACAATGTTTTCATGAGGACATGAAACAAGGTAAGCAGGGGGGTGTGTGGAGTACTAAAAAGGTATGCTTTTGATCATTATTTCAGTGGCTTTTTAATAGAATTTGTGAACCTTTTTGTGTCAAGAATTTGGAAAGTAATAAGGAACTATAACAAAACACATGAGAATTGATATGCAAGACTTAGCCACTGATAAAGGTTATTTTCTATACAGGAAAAGGAGAAAACGAGGGATTGCCGTTCCAAAGGAAAGGACAAAGTCGAGATAACTGTTGTCCCTCTGGACGAGAACCGAACGCAAACAAAGATAAACAGATCAAAGCAAATCGGCTCGGAAAAGAAGGAGAAGACACCAGCTCAGCGCAAAAGAAAAGACAGGATGAAGAGTTAACAGTTTGGCGAATCCCTCAGGATCTTCGATCCTGAGGGATCGCTGCTTTATTTACCTTGTCACTTGGACATCTCCGCCGTCGTCTTTATATAAAGAGACAGCACTGTTATTTTGGGATAAGATAGATGTAGAGATGAAGGATATGCTTTTATGTAATTTCTGTAAAACATCAGCTTTGATTATTAAGTTTCGTTGAGAACTGGTTCAATGTATTTTTGACCGATGCATTAATGGAAGTTTGGTGATTATTTCATCTCTGCGACTGAATTAACTTCAAGCGGTGTATCCTTGGAGGCTAAGGGCCCGGCCCCGAAGGACACTTGCTTCTGTACCATTACGGCTTTATTTATGTGTGGTTTGTTTATCATTGTTATTTGGTAATTCGGTATGTTTTATAAGTTCATATTACATGCTCTGTTAAAGATTGAATCATTGAAGTTTTTGCAGATAGAATTGTGTGTTGACTCCGCACCAAGTTATTAATCCTTTCAAGAGTTCATTGCATGTTCTTACTGTTATGTTACAGAGCTGTTATATTAAACGTTTGTGTTGTGTGCGTTTCTAATTCATCAGTACTATTCCATAATTCATTAATCGTTGTTGCTGTTCCTTTAGTGTGATTTGTGTGAATTGCCTTTGGAGTGAAAGAATGTCATTTGATTGCATAGAGAGTATTTGAGTTAATAGGTTACAACCCGCGGGACTTAGTTATTTTAATTGCTGTTCCATTTTAGACTTGCTGTTCTATTCCAGAATTGTTGTTCAATCCTTTATTCGCTTTGCTGTTCCATTTACTTGCAGTTGTTGATTTGGTGTGAGAGATGATCTAAGGCTGTAGTGAGCATTGGCAGTCACTGTCTAGCTCCCAGACTCGTTATCCATGCTCTAGTTTCCTTTCCATCAGTTTCCGAAGGGATGGGTTATCACTGCCGAACCCTTGACTGATAAGCTGTTGAGTTTTCTGAGTGTGTGATTTATTCTTTGAAGTAATTTAGTTACAAGCAAGCATCCGTTTACTCTTGTATTTCTTAAGCACTGTACTACTAGCATTACTCTGACAAATGATAGTCTCGGATTGAGTCACTCTTTGTAATAACAAAACGCTCCCGGATTGACATATTAATGTGAGGTAATTAGAGGTGAAAGAGACCCTTTTTATAGCTCTACACCCAAGACCCAATGGTCCCAACTAATGATTCAATCATCAATTCTTTTCTATCTTCATCCCATTGTGTCTTCACATTCTGCAACCCCCAATTCTGGAATTGAGGTTTTCTTTCTTGTATTGAATCCTACTGATTCAGCATACTCTCTAGCAGCTCAATTTCTCCATTCCATGGTTTAAAATCTTCCACAAAATTCTCCTCCTCTTTCAATTGACTGCCCCGTGCTTTCAATTTGCCTCCATCATCAACAGGATCTGCATTCATCAAACAATTGTTAGAATCAAAATTACAGGGCCTCAGTGCCTTTCTCTGATCTGCCAGCATCTCAGTATGTTGTCCCAACTTTATTTTCTTCTCAATCAGCACATCAGAATTCTAATTCCAAATCGTCAAACATTTCTTGAGACTATCAGTCAGTCTCTCCTCTATACCACCCTCTTCAAGGATGCCTCTCTGCTCTAGTTCATGGGAATGAACTCTCTCATCTTCAACCATCTCTGTCCTTACCATCTGAATACCTTCCCTATGTGGTTATGTCCTCTACTCAAGAACACTTAATTCATGACACAATCTTGGCATCTCATCTGGGGAAACATCTTCACAATCTTTTCCATGCTCTGCTGTCACTATCCCCTCAGCCTTCATCAAAATGGAATTCTGACTTTTTATCTCTACAAAAACTTCAGCTGTCTGTCCATCACTCCTCCCTTGGCCATTTAACAAAATAAAATTTCAATTATCAGCATTAATGACAAAATCACCATCACCAACCTCATTGAAACAATCTCTTTCATTATCAAACTTATCATCTTTGGACATAGCTGCCTTGTCCTCATTGAAGCAGTCTCTTTTATAAAACAAGGAATTAATGAATTCCCTTTGTTGCAATAACAGAATCTGATCTTCAACAGAAAGATACTCATCATATCTTGCTTGGCAACAGTCAGCTTCATTCATCACAGTTCCATCATGTGAATTTCCTTCATTAACACCTACATTCACACACAACTTGTCAGTTGTAAAAACACAAGACCTCATGGTCTCATTTGATGATTTGGTCACCAAATCTTCATGTTGTTCCAAGTCTTCTACGCTCTTCGGAGATTATTCAATGGTCCTCTCTTCAATTTCCTCAGGCTGCACAACTTCCATCTCCTAGTCATCATCATAAACTAAATCTCTTCTGCTTCTACTATGTTCGAAAGCAGAACCTTTCTCCAACTGTGCATGGACATCTTCAAAACATGTAGCTGCTCCATTTTCTTCCTCAGTGACAACAACAACAGTTTGTTCTCTTTCACCTGTTGTTCCTGCAAACATACAAAATGTGTCAGATGTAAGGCTCTTCGACCCCTTAGTCCCACTTGAAGCTTCAGTCTCCAAGTTCTCCTCCAAATACTCAATTACTCTGAGTATTTCCTTCTTCTTCTGAGCATTTATCATTTTCTCTTTCTTCCTCTGTGGCCTCTGCCACTTTACCTTATTCTTCATGAGCCAACCAACTCTCTGGTTTTCTTTTATCATCTTCTCCAGTTCAATAAACTTCTTACAGATCTCAACCATCTATTTCCAATATTCTTCATCAATGAGTCTCTTTCTTATGCCATTTTCTTTGGCATCTTCACTCACTCTTCTGCTGTGGCTTTTCTCAGAACCTCTGCAATCTCTGTTATGGCTCTCAGTAGCCATTTTATTCTCTAGTAGTTCTTCACTCACAAGCTACACTAAGCCTCTGCAACAGCAAGCTCTCTTGCTGCAACTTACCTCACCAATCCCTTCCTCTGGATCCAGATTTTGTCAAGTACTGGTCCCCTCTCTCTGGAACCTTCTGAGCACTCTCTTCTGCTCTCTAGGCTTCACTCTGCAACTTCTCTCAAGAACACCTCTGTTCTTCTATCATCCAACCTCATTTGGGAATCTTCCAGGTTCTGCCACACTCTTTCTTCACTTATAATCCCTTTTTGGACTCTACTACGACTGCTCTAAAATCTTGTGATCTGCTTCTGCTGAGATTCTTTCCTTACTTGCTTGCACCCTGTATTCTGCAAACAATATCTTCCAAACAGAGTTAAAATAAGGCTCATCATCTTACCTTGCAAGATACTTGAATGATCTTGCTTCTCCTTTCACCTACACTGCATCTATCTGCTGCAATCTTCAAGACACTCTGTCTTCAAATCCAGATTCTGCTCATCTGGAGACCTTCACTGCATACTTAATCAAATTTGCAACTCTGTTAAACAGATTTAAACTTCAACTTTTATTTCCTGTTCAGTACATGTGCATGTCAAAATAAAATTTTCAGAGAGCTAATTAAATTCTAGCTCTAATACCACTTGATTATGTGTAAAACCCACAGTCCCATTTTTCTCTGACTTTTCAATCTCTAACTGTGCATAATGCCTTCACATTTCATGGCTCAAACATTTCATAATTCTGGAAAACTTACAACATTCTTTCTTCCTGAGTTGGCAAATTTAAATAAACAAGTCTGGGTTATTTTAATATCTCAATTCAGAGAATTAAGACATTAATTCAACATTTCCTCTATAGCTATAACCCAATAGTCCATCTTCACATAACTCCGTGTAACTGACACTAGGCATATATGTGTTTAGTTACCCTTCCATTGGTTATTAAATCCAATGTATTAACCGACCCTATTTCTTTAACTCTTATAACAATGATTCTATGACTTAAACATTTGCACAGTACTCATAACCCACAACCATAGGTTTATAGCCTTACCTCGAATTTTAACAAAATTTTAGGCGCCATCACACATATGATTAATCTTTGCCGATGTAAACAATTTGCACATACCTCATTAAGCCCGCAAACATTAGTTGGGAAGCGATAGTCAATATGTGTATACGCATGGGCCCAGCGCTAATGGCCTTCCACATCCGAAGGTGGAGAGCACGTCGCCTTGCTCCATATGATCCAACGGATATCGCGCGGTGTAGATGCGTGAGCTTTAACTCGCGATGAGAGCGGGTTTGCAACACTGCTCAGGGACACGTGTCACCCAGTCTATGGGATCGCGCTGATTTCTTAGATACATATTACCACCTTTGTAACTCGCGATATAATGTCGGTTAAGCTTGAAACCACGTTCATCGTTCGTCTCTTTTGGTTCTGCCCTTTTGGCTCGGGGTTCCGCCTAACTTCACGACTGAATCTCGCCCACGGGACATAGTTCACTCTCCATTCTCCCACAATTCTCGCTTCATATTCGACTACGCTTTTACTACTTGCTAGAGGCTTGTTCTAAGTTCTTTGTGTATGTACCAAATCCTGTATATCCTCTCATCAAATTGGTCTATATGCTATAGGCTTAACGCGTGCAGTTACAAATAAGACTCCAACTTTATTTGGTATCAGACTTCAGCAGGACGAGGGTTCAACATAGCTTCCACAGTATAAATTTGACAACCATTTTATTGCTTCTCGAAATGACTCAACACATTAACACTAACTTTAGACACGGTCTAACACGCGCTGGTTATACAGTCTCGTATTGGAACTCCAAGCCCATTCACACAGGTTTACAACTACTTCTGGGAATGAATCCACACATTGCCAGTGAGTCTTAACACAGGGATTTATCACACATTCTCATCACTGAACGCGCAGACAGACTTTTAAAAAAATCACAGAGTCTTAATTACACCCAACTCACAGGTTACAGGCATTCTTCACATAGAATTTAACCAACAATTTCACATAAATACCGAAACAAATCTTCATTACACAGTGAATTAACTTACAAGCCTTTTAACTAGCAAGATCTTCGATTAATTGGCCCTTCTCTTCTACTATGTCTCTACTACAGTCCTATGTAGCCTATGCAGCTCTCTATGTAGGTCTATGGACTCTGCCACAAGGATTTATTTTTATACAAATTAGGAATCAATCGATTCAGCTTCCCTGATGACTCTCAAACTATTCAATTTCTTACAGTTACTAATGCTCAGATGGACTGAAACGAACTATCACTTCCTATGCCCACTAATCATTCAGGCAGTTACATTTTCTCTAAAATTAACTAAAATAACCCAATTATGAATGTTTACATGGGGAAACAAAACATGATAACCCCCCTTTACATTTATTCATGGACAATGGTTGTTTTGAGCCTAATGCCTCTGCATCAGACTCCCCAGGTTAAAATAGTTCATGATCTCTTGATCATGTGCCTTCATTTTTATCTGCCTGGATCCCATACTTTGTTCTTTTGTAGTTTTCTTCTTTCGCATTCCTCCTGGTTTCCATATCTTGGTCTGCATCTTTGCACTTGCTATGCCCCCACAATCTGTGATTGTCTTCTTCTTGCTACTGTCCTTTTCTGAGGCATCTTCTGCATCAGTTTCCTTATAAACTCAATTTCTCTGTCTAATCTTTCCTCTGACTGCTGGACTCTTACTTCTGTTTGCTGCATTCTTATTTCTTCAAATCTTACTGCTGCCCTATTCGCCACCCAATCATCCATACCCTCTCTGCAACAGTAAAATTCTTGCTCCTCTGCTGGTAACACTTCATCTTGTTGCTTTAGCATTCTCTCCAGCAACACTCCAAGTAGTTGTTGTTCCGCCATTTCACCCTCTTATCTGGATGCTCCCTGCAAGAACTTTAGCCATTTGCTTTGGCCAAACAAATTATCAATATGCTTCAACTCAAGTTCAAGCTCTTCCAGCTTTGCATTTCCATCTTCTAACAGAGTAAAAATTTGATTTTCCATTGCTGTAGCAGCCACAAAAGTTTGTCCTACAGCTTTCTCTCTAATCTTCTCTTGGCTATTCGAACAAGCCAATTATTCTCTACTATCAATAGCAACAAATTTCTGCATATGAGACATGACTGTCTCATCTTCATTCTTCAGTTGTTCATCTTCATTCTGCAACAGCTCTTCTTCTTCTAAGAAAACTCCAAGTGATGGATTGTCTTCTGTCATTCTTGTAAACACAGCCAATTCATCAGTTCCAAAACCCCAAGACCCAATGGTCCCAACTGATGATTCAATCATCAATTCTTTTCTATCTTCATCCCATTGTGTCTTCACATTCTGCAACCCCCAATTCTGGAATTGAGGTTTTCTTTCTTGTATTGAATCCTGCTGATTCAGAATACTCTCTTCCAGCTCAATTTCTTCATTCCATGGTTCAAAATATTCCACATAATTCTCCTCCTCTTTCAATTGACTGCCCCATGCTGTCAATTTTCCTCCATCATCAACAGGATCTGCATTCATCAAACAATTGTTAAAATCAAACTTACAAGGCCTCAGTGCCTTTCTCTGATCTGCCAGCATCTCAGTATGCTGTCCCAACTTTCTTTTCTTCTCAATCAGCACATCAGAATGCTGATTCCAAATCTTCAAACATTTCTTGAGACTATCAGTCAATCTCTCCTCTATACCACCCTCTTCAAGGATGCCTTTCTGCTCTAGTTCATGGGAATGAACTCTCTCATCTTCAACCATCTCTGTCCTTACCATTTGAATACCTTCCCTCTGTGGTTCTGTCCTCTGCTCCAGAACACTTAATTCATGCCACAATATTGGCTTCTCATCTAGGGAAACATCTTCACAATTTTTGCCATGCTTTGTTGTCACTATCTCCTCAGCCTTCATCAGAATGGAATTCTGACTTTTTATCTCTGCAAAAACTTCAGTTGTCTGTCCATCACTCCTCCTTTGGCCATTTAACAAAAGAAAATTGCCATTATCAGCATTAATGACAAACTCACCATCACCAACCTCATTGAAACAATCTCTTTCATTATCAAAATTATCATCTTCAGACATAGCTGCCTTGTCCTCATTGAAGCAGTCTCTTTTATAAAACAAGGAATTAATGAATTCCCTTTGTTGCAATAACACAATATGATCTTCATCAGAAAGATACTCATCATATCTTGCTTGGAAACAGTTAGCTTCATTCATCACAGTTCCATCATGTGAATTGCCTTCATTAACACCTACATTCACACACAACTTGTTAGTTGTAAAAACACAAGACCTCATGGTCTCATTTGATGCTTTGGTCACCAAATCTTCCTGCTGTTCCAAGTATTCTATGTTCTTCAGAGATTCCTCAATGGTCCTCTCTTCAATTTCCTCAAGCTGCCCAACTTCCAGCTCCTGGCCATCATCATAAACTAAAGCTCTTCTACTTCTACTATGCTGGGAAGCAGAACCTTTCTCCAACTATGCATGGACATATTCAAAACATGTAGCTGCTCCATTTTCTTCCTCAGTGACAACATCAGCAGTTTGTTCTCTTTCACCTGTTGTTCCTGCAAACATACAAAATGTGTCAGATGTAAGGCTCTTCGACCCCTTAGTCCCACTTGAAGCTTCAGTATCCAAGTTCTCCTCCAAATACTCAATTACTCTGAGTATTTCCTTCTTCTTCTGAGCATTTATCATTTTCTCTTTCTTCCTCTGTGGCCTCTGCCACTTTACCTTCTTCTTCATGAGCCAACCAACTCTCTGGTTTTCTTTTATCTTCTTCTTCAATTCAATAAACTGCTTACAGATCTCAACCATCTCTTTCCAATATTCTTCATCAGTGAGTCTCTTCCTTATGCCATTTCTTTTGGCATCTTCACTCACTCTTCTGCTGTGGCTTCTCTCAGAACCTCTGCAATCTCTGTTATGGCTCTCAGTAGCCATTTTCTTCTCTAGGAGTTCTTCACTCACATGTTGCACTAAGCCTCTACAACATCAAGCTCTCTTGCTGCAACTTACCTCACCAATCCCTTCCTCTAGATCCAGCTTTTGGCAAGTACTGTGTTGTGTAACCAACTCCAAAAAGAGAATAAAAGAGATATAAACGCCTTATAAATGAGCCACTTCGAGGGGGCAGCCTCCAATACATTACATAAATGAAAAATTCTTGGATGATACAATTTACAAAACCTCCTTTCTATATATAGGAGTCCATGGGGCCATAATGTAATCCTAGACGACCTAACAATAATAATTTAAGGGCACAATAGTAACAAAATGGGGGTTACAAGGGTACAATAATAACAATAAGGGGGTTACACTAATAATAATAAGGGACTATACTAGTGATATAGGGACCTAACATGCCCCTCTCCTTCAAAAAAGTGTTGTCCTCAACGCTTGAGTAGCTCTAGGTGCTTCTGTGTAAAATTCTCATCCTCCCATGTAGAATCTTCAGTGGGTAAGTTCTTCCACTTGATGAGATACTCTGAAATTGATCGATTCCGTAGCTGTCGAGTTCTTGTTTCCATGACCGCTTCAGGTTCCAATATGATTTTCCTTCCTCATCAAGTTCTGGCAATATTGTTTGAACTGGAAGATTTTCACCTATAACCTTCTTTAAGCATGAAACATGGAAAACTGGATGTACTCGCGAAGAAGCAGGAAGCTCCAATTTGTATGCCATAGTACCAATATTTTGCAACACCTTGTAAGGACCATAGTGCTTTGGCGATAATTTATTATCCTTCTTAGCTTGCTTGAGGGACATTTGTTTGTATGGTTGTAGCCGTAAAAATACCCAATATCCTACATCAAAAATTCTCTTGCTACGATGTTGATCTGCCTGTTGTTTCATTCGATTTTGTGCCAAATTCAGGTTATCCTTTAAGAGTTGGAGAACTTCTTGCGATGCTCAATGTGATCTTCCACTGCTTGAACCTTCGAATTTTCCCTTAAAGATGATGTGATGGATGGTGGATGATATCCATAAAATTCCATAAATGGGGTCATTTTTGTTGCAGTATGGAAGGAAGTGTTATACCACCATTCAGCGAGAGGTAACCACTTGACCCATTGTGTTTGTTTATCAGATACAAAACAACGAAGATATCCTTCCAAACATTTATTTACTATCTCATTTTGACCATCGGATTGAGGATGATAAGATGAGCTATGAGCTAATTGAGTACCCAAACAAGAAAATAACTCCGTCCAAAAATTTCCAGTAAAAATGGGATCTCTGTCGCTCACAATGAACCTTGGGCTTCCATGTAGCTTTTGAATTCTGTCCATAAATGTAGTAGCAACTGTACTTGCTTTAAATGGATGAGATAATGCACAAAAGTGTGCATACTTGGTAAGTCTATCAACTACCACCATGATGACATTTTTTCCTTCGGACTTAGGTAAACCTGTGATAAAATCCATTGAAATCTCCTCCCAACGTTGACTTGGAATGGATAAAGGTTGTAGAAGTCCTGGGGTCTTAATTTTTTCCACTTTATTCTGCTGGCAGACCAAACATTCCGCCACAAACTTTCGAATATCAGATTTAAGGCCATCCCAAAAAAATTCTTTCTTCACCCTGTGGTAAGTTTTTAAAAATCTGAGTGTCCTCCTAAAGGAGAAGTGTGCAATTCCAGAAGAATCTTTTGTTTTAGTTGGGAATTCTTACAAAGATATAAGCGATCTTTGTACCATAAGGAATCATTTTTCCAACTAAATGTATCAGATGTACTAGGATCTTGCTGCAACTTTTGAATGAGTGTCCATACATCTTTGTCCTTCTTCATTCATCTCTTGCTTCGGTTATCCAATCTGGTTGGATAATAGAAATGGCACAAAGCAATGCTTCCACCTCTTCATTCTTTCTTGAGAGTGCATCTACAACAACATTAAGCTTTCCTTTTTTATAGATTATTTCAAAGTCATAACCCAACATCTTTGTGACCCATTTTTGCTGCTCTTCTGAAGATAGTCTTTGTTCCAAAAAGTGTTTAAGACTATCATGATCAGTTTTTACCTTGAAGTGTCTTCCCATTAGGTAAGTTCGCCATTTCTTTAGTGCATGCAGTATTGCTAACATTTCCTTCTCATAAATAGGTTTTTTGTAAATACTTTCCTTTGATTGGACGACTTTCAAAAGCAATGGGTCTTCCTTCCTGCAATAAAACAACACCAATTCCATTTCCTGAGGCATCACATTCCACAATAAAGGTTTTTGTGAAGTCTGGCGTAGCTAAGACCGGTGCTAGGCACATTGCCTCTTTAAGATGTTCAAAGGCCTTAGTTGTTTCAGGAGTCCATGAAAATGCATCTTTCTTCAATAATGTTGTTAGAGGTGCTGCTATTCTCCCATAATTCTTAACAAACTTGCGATAATAGCATGTTAACCCGAGAAATCCTCGCAACTGCTTTATTGTCTTGGGGACTTTCCATTCCTTAATGGCTTTAATTTTGTTAGGGTCTACTTTAACACCCTCGTGAGATATAATATGACCCAGATATTCCTCCTCTTGTACTCCAAAGAAACATTTGGATGTTTTTTCATATAATTGTTTCTCCTGCAATAGTTTGAGCACCCTGTCAACATGTTCAACATGATCCTTCCAAGACCTGCTGTAGATTAGTATATCATCAAAAAATACTAGCACAAATTTTCTAAGGAAGGGTTTGAAAATGAATTCATCAACCCTTGAAATGTAGAAGGTGCATTGGTAAGGCCAAAAGGCATGACCAAAAATTCATAATGACCCTCATGAGTTCAAAATGTTGTTTTTGGAATATCTTCGGTCTTCATTCTAATTTGATGATATCCTGAACGAAGATCCAACTTGGTAAAATAAATTGCTCCATGTAATTCATCCAATAATTCATCAATCACAGGAATGGGAAATTTGTCTTTAATGGTGAGCTTATTGAGCTCCCTATAATCCGGACACATTCGCCATGATCCATCCTTCTTGTGTACGAATACTACAGGAGCAGAGAAAGAACTTTGACTGGGTTGAATTATACCCGCCTCTAACATTTCTGCAATCATACGTTCAATTTCGCTCTTTTGAAAGTAAGGATATCTATAAGGCCTGATGTTTGGAGGAACACTTCCTGGAATCAAATGAATAGCATGATCATGATCACGAATAGGTGGGAGTCCTTTGGGAGTTTCAAACACGTTGGAATGATTGTCCAAGACTTGTTGGAGATCTGCCGAAATAGATGATTTTGATGTCGGAACGTCTAGTGAGCATAATTGTGCAATTACGCCCCGTTGTTCTTTCTTTAGAAGCTTTGTCATGACATTAGAGCTTATTATCCTTCCCGGCTTCCCTTCAATACCCCGTAATTCGACTTCCTTTCCTTCTGAAAAAAATTTCAAGAAAAGTTCTTGAAAATTAAAAGCTACCGTCCCCAAAGATTGTAGCCATTGTACTCCTAGTACAACATCAGCACCTCCCATAGGAATGGAAAGCATTGGACTAGTCAACACATATTCCCCCATGGTTAGCTTGATATTATGGCATTTTCCAGAGCAATTTATAGTTCCTGCATTTGCAACCATCACTTGACATTCTGGTGCTGGGTATAGGAAACAATTTAATTCCTTGGCTACCTTACAATGAATAAAATTATGGGTGCTACATGAATCAATCAACACTATTACCTTTTTCTTCTTGATTTGTCCTTGTATCTTGAGAGTTTGAGGAGTGGTAATTCCTGCCAGTGCATTACATGATATAGTCGGATTCATTTCTTCCTCTTCTAGGGTTGGTTCCTGGTGTATATCCTCTTCTTGTTCATTTTCTTCTTCCTCTTCACAGTCTATGTAAAATAATTTCTTCTCAGCACACTTATGACCTTTAGTGTATTTTCTATCACAACTGTAGCAAAGCCCTTTTGCTCTTTTTTCTTCAAATTGTTGTGGTGTCAACCTTGTAGGTTGTGGAAATCTAGGCGTAGCAACACTTCCTTCTTTATAGAATTGAGTGGTAGGCTTCATTGTCGCCATAATTTTACATTCAACTTTTCTTGCCAACCTGAATGCCTTCTCCAATGAATCAGGTTCCAAAACGCGAACTTCATGTTGGATGTTATCCTTTGAAGTGCCTAGGAAGAGATCAATCCTGTGTTCCTCTGTAAGATCAGTTACCCTTATATTCAATTTTTGGAAGTCCTCAATGTGCTGCCCCACTAAACCCTTTTGTTTGAGATTTATCAATTGGGTAAAGAAGGTGTTGCTCTTTGTATCCTCATAATGTGCTATCATTTCCTCCGCAAAAATTGACCAAGTGACAATTTTTTTACGGGAACAAAGCCATCGATACCATACAAATGTATTTTGTTCTAAATGTAAAGTTGCAATGCGTACCTTTTGTGTGTTTTGCACGTTATGGAGATCGAAATATTGCTCCATCTGTAGTATCCATGTTACAGGATCCTTTCCATCAAACTTCCTCATATCCATTTTTGGAATATGGTGGTTCTTCCTGCCAACATTAGAGTTTATGAAATCACAATTAACATTTATTTTGTTCTCATCATGAGTTTCCTCTACTATCTTTTCACCATTTGGAAACATTTCTTGTGTCAACTTTGTCAAACCTTCCATGTCTGCTTTTAGATCATTCTTCATGTTTTCCATGTCTCATAAAGTCTTCACTTCCATGTCATCCATCTTAGAATTCCTTTTGACTCCATGCCATCCATCTTAGCTTCCACGCCATCCATCTTAGCTTGCCGCCATCCGCATCTTAGCTTGCACGCCATCCATCTTAGCTTCCGCCTTTCTTTAGTAATCCATCTTCGCTTCCATGCCTTTCTTCAAGCCGTCCATCTTCGCTTCCATGCCTTTCTTCAAAACTTCCATTTCATTTTTTGTTGCTCTTTGCGAGAGTGAAATTTGTTGCACTTGCTCTTGTAATTTTGATAGATCATGTTGCGATTCTTCATCTTCATGAGTCATAGTAGAGCCTTCTGAAGGCTTAATGGGTGTTGAATTATTTTTACGGGGCATATTTTAGAACCAAATACTGATATCTATCCTTTTACTTGCTTTGAGGAGCTCGATATTGAAATTGAATTATCTCTGTAATTGAAAATCTTCAAAATCTGAAATTCCGCCCTGTAGTAGCCCTATGAATTTTATTTCCAATGCCACAGGTCTGATCTAATTTTGATTTCCCAAGACAAAGTTGTGTCCAATCTCCCACAGTACAGCCTGGTGCGAAGGCTGCAGTTTGATGCAGGGCAAACTTGTAGGGACTTGCGTGTCACTGTTTCGTCCTTTGTCTCTGAAATTGATAGCCAAGAAACTAAAGTCCGTGTACTTGCGACCACTTTTTACGGCACTCAAATACACTTCCCAGAGAGAGAGTTATTGAACTTTTCCCACGATCACCTCTTTGAGATGAAATTCAGGAGCCTGAAAAAGCACTACCTTCCACAGATCATATCTCCAAAAATATTGCGAACCAGGCTCTGAAATTTTTTGGCGAATTTCCTCAAGATTTCAGCTTCACACCATACGAATTTCAGATTCTGAACCTTCGTAGAAAAATTTTTATACTGAAAATTCCACGATGACCTGTTTAGGAGCTTGAAACAAGGCCTAACTTCCACAGATGATATCTCTGAAAATATTGCGAACCAAGCTCTGAAATTTTTAGAAAATCTTCCTCAGGATTTCAGCTTCGCACCCTAAAAATTTCAGCTTCTGAAACTTCGTAGAAAAAAAGTTATAGCGAAAATGCCACGATGACCTGTTTGGAGCAGCGAAACCCTAGAATCCCAAGCTCTGATACCAAATGTTGTGTAACCAGCTCCAAAAAATAGAAGAAAAGAGATATGAACGCCTTAGAAATAAGCCACTTCGAGGGGGCAACCTCCAATACATTACATAAATGAACAATTCTTGGATGATACAATTTACAAAACCTCCTTTCTATATATAGGAGTCCATGGGGCCATAATGTAATCCTAGCGGGCCACAATGTAATCCTAGCCGACCTAACAATAATAATTTAAGGGCACAATAATAACAAAATGGGGGTTACAAGGGTACAATAATAACAATAAGGGGGTTACACTAACAACAATAAGGGACTATACTAGTAATATAGGGACCTAACATACTGGTCCCCTCTCTCTGGAACCTTCTGAGCACTCTCTTCTGCTCTCTAGGCTTCACTCTGCAACTTCTCTCAAGAACACGTCTGTTCTTCTGTCATCCAACCTCAGTTGGGAATCTTCCAGGTTCTGCCACACTCTTTCTTCACTCAGAATCCCTTGTTGGACTCTACTATCACTGCTCTAAAATCTTGTGATCTGCTTCTGCTAAGATTCTTTCCTCACTTGCTTGCACCCTGTATTCTGCAAACAATATCTTCCAAACAGAGTTAAAATAAGGCTCATCATCTTACCTTGCAAGATACTTGAATGATCTTGCTTCTCCTTTCACCTACACTGCATCTATCTGCTGCAATATTCAAGACACTCTGTCTTCAAATCTAGATTCTGCTCATCTAGAGACCTTCACTGCATACTTAATCAAATTTGCAACTCTGTTAAACAGATTTAAACTTCAAATTTTATTTCCTGTTCAGTACATGTGCATGTCAAAATAAAATTTTCAGAGAGCTAATTACATTCTAGCTCTGATACCACTTGATTATGTGTAAAACCCACAGTCCCGTTTTTCTTTGACTTTTCAATCTCTAACTGTGCATAATGCCTTCACATTTCCTGGCTCAAACATTTCACAATTCTAGAAAACTTACAACATTCTTTCTTCCTGAGTTGGCAGATTTAAATAAACAAGTCTGGGTTATTTTAATATCTCAATTCAGAGAATTAAGACATTAATTCAACATTTCCTCTATAGCTATAACCCAATAGTCCATCTTCACATAACTCTGTGTAACTGACACTAGGCGTATATGTTTTTAGTTACCCTTCCATTGGTTATTAAATCCAATGTATTAACCGACCCTATTTCTTTAACTCTTATAACAATGATTCTATGACTTAAACATCCGCACAGTACTCGTAACCCACAACCATAGGTTTATAGCCTTACCCCGAATTTTAACAAAAGTTTAGGCACCATCACACATATGATTAATCTTTGCCGATGTAAACAATTTGCACATACCTCATTAAGCCCGCAAACATTAGCTAGGAAGCGACAGTAAATATGTGTATACGCATGGGCCCAGCACTAATGGCCTTCCACATCCGACGGCGGAGAGCATGTCGCCTTGCTCCATATGATCCAATGGATATCGCATGGTGTAGATGTGTGAGCTTTAACTCGCGATGAGAGCGGGTTTGCAACACTGCTCGGGGAAACGCGTCACCTAGTCTATGGGATCGCGCTGATTTCTTAGATACAGCTTACCACCTTTGTAACTCGTGATATACTGTCGGTTAAGCTCGAAACCACGTTCACTAGGCGTATATGTGTTTAGTTACCCTTTCGTTGGTTATTAAATCCAATGTATTAACTGTCCCTATTTCTTTAACTCTTATAACAATGATTCTATGACTTAAACATCCGCACAGTACTCGTAACCCCCAACCATAGGTTTATAGCCTTACCCCAACTATTAACAAAAGTTTAGGTTCCATCACACATACGATTAATCTTTGCCGATGTAAACAATTTTCACATACCTCATTAAGCCCGCAAACATTAGCTAGGTAGCAACAGTCAATATGTGTATACGCATGGGCCCAACGCTAACAGCCTTCCAAATCCAACGGCGGAGAACATGTCACCTTGCTCCATATGATCCAATGGATATCGCATGGTGTAGATGCGTGAGCTTTAACTCGCGATGAGAGCGAGTTTGCAACACTGCTCGGGGACACGCGTCACCTAGTCTATGGGATCGCGCTGATTTCTTAGATACAGCTTACCACCTTTGTAACTCGTGATATACTGTCAGTTAAGCTCAAAACCACGTTCACTATTCGTCTCTTTTGGTTCCACCCTTTTGGCTCGGGGTTCCGCCTAACTTCACGACTGAATCTTGCCCACGGGACACAGTTCACTCTCCATTCTCCCACGATTCTCGCTTCATATTCGACTATGCCTTTACTACTTGCTAGAGGCTCATTCTAAGTTCTCTGTGTATGTACCAACTCCTGCATATCCTCTCATCGAATTGGTATATATGCTATAGGCTTAACGCGTGCAGTTACAAATAAGATTCCAACTCTATTTGGTATCAGACTTCAGCAGGACGAGGGTTCAACGTAGCTTCCACAGTATAAATTGGACAACCATTTCATTGCTTCTCGCAATGACTCAACACATTAACACTAACTTTGGACACGGTCTAACACGCGTTGGTTATACAGTCTCGTATTGGAACTCCAGGCCCATTCACACGGGTTATACAACTACTTCTTGGAATGAATCCACACATTGCCGGTGGGTCTTAACACAGGGATTTATCACACATTCTCATCACTGAATGCACAGACAGACTTTTAAACAAATCACAGAGTCTTAATTACACCCAGATCACGGGTTACAAGCATTCTTCACACAGAATTTAACCAACAATTTCACATAAATACCAAAACAAATCTTCATTACACAGTGAATTAACTTACAATACTTTTAACTAGATAGATCTTCAATTAATTGGCCCTTCTCTTCTACTATGTCACTACTACAGTCCTATGCAGCCTATGCCGCTGTCTATGTAGGTCTATGGACTCTACCACGGGGATTTATTTTTATACAAATTAGGAATCAATCGATTCAGCTTCCCTGATGACTCTCAAACTCTTCAATTTCTTACAGTTACTAACGCTCAGATGGACTAAAACAGACTATCACTTCCTATGCCCACTAATCATTCGGGCAGTTACATTTTCTCTAAAATTAACTAAAATAACCCAATTATGAATGTTTACATGGGGAAACAAAACATGATACCCCCCTTTACATTTATTTATGGACAAAGGTTGTTTTGAGCCTAATGCCCCTACATCATGATCTTAGGTGGCAAGTGAAGGGGTGAGGCAAAGGAAAAACAGAGTGTTGTGGTCATAGGAGGGAAAAATAGGATGAATATTAGTGACATGAGCCCATGAGGGGTCCTTCAGAAGTGGTAGGCTAATCAGGTAATGGCAGAGTAATGATATAGTGAAAAATTTATCCTAAGGAAAATGAAGGCATTGAGATTTCTAAAACTCACAATATTCATGAATTTTGTTTTTAGAAATTTAGGATAAGCATTTAGTCATCTACAAAATAGAAAAAATCATTGATGACTAACAGAATCTGTCCATTCTCATCTCTTTGATCTCTCTAGCAATGTCTTGCATGGCTCTAAGAAGGATCTTAGGGAACTCCTTCTCTTCATCTTCACCTCCAGATAAAGGGGTTTTACCCTTGTCTTCTTTCTCATCTGTATAATCAAACTTTTTGTGTCCTCTTCCTTGATACCTCTTCCCTCTGTTAGTAAGAATCTCTCCTTCTTCAGATGATAATTGGCTTTTAGAATGCACAAGCTATGCCAAGATGATGCTCTGATACCACTGTAATATTCCCAAATGGGAAAACCAGGAATATAGTGCAAAAGGTTGGAAAAATAATGAAAATCATCATTTATGAAGCAGGAGGAAAATATAGAGACCTTTCATATGTTATTACAGCACAAAAATATATGTAAAAGATGGCCCATAAGATGCATAACAAGAAATACAAGCCTTCAATGAATAAACTGCCTCAATAAGAGGTGCTACAACTATATAGAAAAACTGAAAACCCTTACAGTGTTATGTTATTGGCTCTACAATAGCAATAGACTACACATCATATATAGAGCTAACATGTGCCTCAAAATTTAGTTCTATATCAGATCCATGCACTATGCAAGCTCCTCTAAAGAACCCCTCAAGTGTTTTCAGCAAAACACCATGTACAAGTTGTAGATCTGAGATCTAAGACTGTAGATCTACTGCAAAATATAGATCTGGAAAGTGTGGTTGATCTGATATGGTCAATAAAATAGCCTCCTCCAATAGATCCTCAAAGTGAAAGGTATATCCCCATCACTTGAAAATTAGCTCTCCAAATCGTGTGCTAAACCACCCTGCAACTCCTCCTACAGAAATAATGCAAATCTAGAAGTAAAATGAATTTTAGGGATCAAAATAAGGTTGGCCTAATGCCAAGATATGAAAATGAGCTCAAATCCCTCCAATATTTTCCTCCCAATGAAGTAGAAACCTCCTCCGCTGAAAAGGATCACTGAAATGGCCTAGATCTAGAGATCTAGTCTCCACTTGCTGCAGCTTAAAAAAACAACCAAACCCTCAACAGGATCTGCGCTGTAGTTAAAAGAATAAGCTTGGCCATAAGCTAGATAGTGGAAAATGTAGTGCAAGACTCCTCCAAGAGATACTCAATGGAAGAGGTGGGATTCCCGATTAGGAACACCCTGTGCTAAACAACACTCTATCTCAGTTAAACAACAAGAGAAAGATATATGTCTAAAAAAAACATATATTCAGAAATATAATATACATAAAAAAACTTCATATGGCTACCATCCTCTTCCTTATATAGAATATGAGCTTGAAAACCCTAAGCCTCATCCAAAAATATCACTACATTCACACAAATCATCTCCATCTAAAACTGTGATGTGCCTCATTGATGGCCACTCCTCCATGACAACACTGTAGATTTGGTCAAGGTTGACCTAGTCAAACTGATCCAGCCCCTTTCACACCAAGGGTGCTTCAATTAGGCTGCCAATATTTGTCTCTTTCACATTTGGCATTCATTTATTCATTATTAAGGAGAAATATGGACCTCCTTTGCCCTGTTATTCTTTAAAAAAAGCAGTAAAAGCAAATTGAATATTCCAATTAGCTCATGACTAATTAGGAATATTACACTTCCATAATAATCTTTAATAGATCCCATCCTGACCCAAATCCCCCTACGATAGTTGAAAATACAGAGAGAATCCTAAGAAAAACACTCATATCTGAGAATCCAACTATTAGCAGGCATGTTCACAAAGCAAGTTCCCTCCCTGAAAACCTTGCAACCTTGCAAGATATCCAATTCGACTTACACTTTGAGCAAATATTGTTCATAACCAAATCTCAGAATTGGATAGACTAGGTAGTTTTTGATCCATCCATCTTACAAAAAAATCCATTTGGTGAAGCCTCTACCACCAATCAAACTAATTTTCAGCTTCTCCAACACTTTGACTCCCTTCAAGGTCTAGTAATACATCTCACTTCAGCTACTGATGATGCTCATCTTTAGTAGTCTGTAGAATTATCCGCTCTGACTGCAACATATCCCTCTGTTGTTTCCAAATTTTCTCATCCTCATCCAAATTACTCAATTGTATCTTAAGCTCCTACCTTTACCTTGAACCTTTCCCACCAGAGTTCCCAAACCTCCACTCATACACCCACTTTCCACCTTCCTCCATTTAACCCTCCACCTCCCTTGGTACACCCTCCTCTTATCAACCCCCTTGGGTTCCCCCACCACCAATCATGGTAGCCTGGTATGCTCCATTAGTGCTACCACAACCCATGGTGCCTATGCCACATGATTATAAATCCAAAATCCCACATTTTGATGGAACTGGTCCTGAAACTGCTCAACAACATGTGGACATAAAGAATGACGCTTTTGACTACCAAGAGATAGAGGATGAAACTATCCAAATGAGAATATTTGCTCAAATTTTGGTGGGAGAAGTAAAAAAATGGTTCAAAGGCTTGACCCCTAACAATATCCATGACCTCCCTGCCCTTCACCATTTGTTCATAAATAAATGGGAAGTTAAGAAAAATCATCTCAAAATCCTGTCAGAATATGAAAACATCAAGAGAAATGTTGCAGAGAGTGTCCAAGATTACTGCACCAGATTCAACAGTATATACAATTCCTTCCCTCCTCACATGAAACCCCCACAAGACTTATCCCTAATGAATTTTTTCGATGGTTTCGACCCAAATATGGCTCATCAACTGAGAGAAAAATATCCAGCCATATTGGAAGACATGCAGAGGGGTGCAGTAAGTGTGGAAGCAAACCTGACTGTGAAAAGGGCTAGAATGAGAAGTGAGAAGAGAGTCACTATTAGGGAAGAACATACAGCCTCCACCTTCGATGCTAAGATTTATAACCTGGTGATAACCATGGAGAGAATGATGGAGAGGATCAACTTGAATGAGAGAGTTGTCCCTAGGGAAAATCAGCTAGCTCCTCAAAATAGAAACCAAAACTTTAGAAGAAACCCCCCTCAAATAAGACAAAGAGAATAAAGAGGACCTGAGCTGCAAATTAGACCTCCATTCCAAGAAAATTATGTTGATGAAGATGAGGGGGCGGTTGAAGAACAAGAAGAAAGTCAAATTAATCTGATGGGAATTAATAATGAAGATATTGTTTTCCTCACGAAATAAGAACAAGACTTATTTTCTCCGACTCAAATTAAAGTTGAATTTGAAGAGTATTAAGATTATAAACAAGGATTCGAGAATTCTATCATGGAGGTGCATAGACAATATAATCTCTGAAGAAAGAAAATTCGGATATTCCCAAGAGAAATAATTCTGAAAACTCTACTAAAAAGGCCCCTCAAGTTGATCCCAAGAAAACAACAGAGAGTTCAAAAAAAATTACTAAAATAGTTGGAAATAATGATCTAGAAAAAAACACTAGTAGATCATCAGTTAGCCCTAGAAAAACTGTTCCAGTTGATATCCCTAATACAAGTCAACCATCTGAGATTGCTGCAAAAATAGTACTTGAGAAGAATGATTCAAATCTGACAAAAACACAAACACCATTTAGCATTGAGAATGAAATTGCAAAATAAAAATCTTTGTCCCTCTCACAGAATTGGTAAACCAAGAAGTATATAGGTCCCAAATACTAAAAGCATTGAACATAGGAGAAATCACTGATACTTTCAATCTAAATGATGACAAACCTGAGCTTTTGTTTGGGCCAGAAGTTGAGAGTAAATTCCAGGAGAAAGGTGTTCCCTCATTTTATCTCAGTTTGAATATTCATGATAAAATTCTCCATAATGTCATGATAGACTCAGGTGCATCTCATAATCTCATGCCAAAGGTAGTTATGGAGAAACTTGGCCTGGAGATAACTAGACACTACAAAGACCTGTACTCATTTGACTCCAACAAGGTTAAATATCTGGGCGTCATCAAAGATCTATGTATTACATTAGCCCGGATACCAGCCAAGAGTCTATTGATGGACATAGTGGTTGCTGACATCCATCCCAAATATGGTATGATTTTATCACGTACATGGGGAACCAAGCTTTCAAGCACTCTCAAATTGGATATGGCTTATGCTACCATACCAGTTTTTGGCCAACAAATGAGACTGTATAGGGAGACTCTAATGAAATACATGGTGAGTAGTCAAGAAAAGCCTCATAACTACCCCCTGTATTCTGTCCACTCTGATCTTGATTCATTTATTATTTACAATGATGTAAATATTAAGGAGCACGTAATTGAAAGAGAAAAATATCATAAGAAAGAACAATCTAACCAAATGGAAATTGTGCAACACAAGTCTGAAAATGAACCTTGTTGGAACATGAGTTTTTATGGTTCGTGCGGAGAAGTTGGCTCAGGAGTAGGTGTGTGGGTATGAAATATCAAAAATAACTATGCAGAAGGGCATTCTTACAAGATAAAATTTTAGTGTACCAACAATATAGAAGAATATGAGGAACTCCTTTTGGTTTACAACTGTTGAATAAAATAGGAGCCAAGAGAATCTCTGTTCATGGGGATTCTGAGCTGGTCATTAAACAAACCATGTGGGAATATTCAGCCAAGCATCCCAGGCTAAGAGAATACAGGAATGTTGCTCTTGACATCCTGAAAAAATTTGAAGAATATGACCTTGCTGCCATTCCAAGGAATCAGAATATCCTAGCTAATGGGTTAGCATTTTCAGCTAACACTTGTCAATTGCATCATCCCAAAAAACAGTATACATTTCAGGTTAAACACAGACTAGTAGTCCTTGAAAATATGAGATATTGGCAAGTCTTTGAAGATGACAAACAGATTGAGAATTTCCTGCAAACTAAGGGAGAGTTTGAAGACTCCAATTTGAACCTAGACTATGAAGAATACTATTCCACCAAAGAGAAAATGGGTAGGGAGAAACCCCCTCACAATTCTGATGTTAATTTTTCAGCAAATGAAGATAAGCATATGACAGAGGTGCATTAAGATCCAGAAAAGGAAGAATTTGAATTATTGGAATTCAAAGACAACACCCTGCCTAGAGGACTTGTCCCTCTAGGTGAACTATTTGATTTCAATGATGTGGCTAAGAAACAAAAAATGGAAACTATAGAAGAAAGTATCGAAGAATGAAATATGGGTAGTGAGCAGGAGCCCAAGATGGTAAAGTTGTCAAAAACACTGCCAGCAGCCATAAACCAGAAATACATCGCTATGTTCAAAGAGTTTATTGATGTGTTTTCCTGGAGTTATGAATACCTAAAAGCTTATGATACGGATATTATCCAGCACAAAATTCCACTCAAGGAGAACCAGAAGCCTTTCAAACAGAAACTACACAGGATAAATCCTATCCAAATGCCTCTGGTGGAGAAGGACATCAAGAAGATGTATAATTCCAAGATAATAGTCCCAATCAGATACTCCGAATGGGTTTCCAAAATTGTACCGGTAATAAAGAAGACAGGCGAGATCAAGCTTTGCATTGACTTCAGAAATCTGAACAAGGCATCTCTTAAGGAAAACTACCCTTTACCAAAGATGGACCACATATTACAAAAGGTAGTGGGCTCCAAAAGAATCTCTTTGCTAGATGGCTTTTCAGGATACAATCAAGTGCTCGTACATCTAGATGATCAACACAAGACAACATTCACTACTCCTTGCCAAACCTTCATGTATGTAAAAATGCCCTTAGGATTAATAAATGTTGGTGCCACTTTTCAAAGAGAAATGGATATTGCTTTTTTCAGAAGAAATTGGTCTTTTCAATGTGATATATCTTGATGATATTACAGTATATTCAAAAACCGATGAAGAACATTTGGCTCATTTGAGAATAGTTTTTGAAAAATTCAGAAGATTCGGTCTATCTCTGAACCCTAAGAAATCATTATTTGGTCTTGAAGAAGGAAATATTTTAGGCCACAACATATCTGAAGAAGGGATCAAGATTTACCCCAGCAAGATTAAGGGAATTCTAAAAATCATCCATCCCAGAAACATCAAAGAACTGCAATCCTTCATTGGAAAGATAAATTTTTTGAGGAGGTTTATACCAAACCTTGATAAACTCTTGAGGGATATCACCAACATGCTCAAAAGAGATTCAAGATTCAAGTGGACCAGAGAGGTTAAGCAGTCCTTCGACTTGGTAAAGCAGGAACTTACTACAACATCGATTCTCATCAGCCCTGATTTCAACAAGGATTTCATCATTTTCTCCTTTGCCTCAAAGCACATGATTTTTGTTGTGTTGCTGTAGAAAAATAAGGATGGACAAAAGAAGCCCATAGCATTTTTCAGCCAAGCTTTAAGAGATGCACCGTTGAAGTACAATATCATAGAGAAGCAGGCTTTTTCCTTGATCAAAGCATTGAAGGATTTTAGAGTTTATATTCTGCATTCACACATCATTACATTTGTGCCCAATACAGTTTTCAAAGACATCCTAACACAGGATCCTGATGGAAAAAGAGGCAAGTGGATTGATGTCATCTTGGAGTATGATTTAGAGATCAGGCCCACCAAACTAATCAAGGGACAAGGATAGCAAAGTTGATGGTTGAAACCAATTTTCAAACACTAGATATTAACATGATTCATTAACTAGATGAACAAGAGGAGCTGGTGACTCCACCGATTGAGGAAGCATTCCTAAATTCCCCCTGCTACACAAATATGCTATATGTTCTATTTTATTTAAATGCTCCTCGTGGTTTGTCCAAAACAAAAGCTAGATTCTTGAAATTAAAGGATGTAAAATTCTGCATCCTAGAAAATTTTTTGTACTCGAAAGATTCTGGGGGCATATTTCTTAAATTTTTCTTCAAGAAGATGTAGATAGGGTTACAAAATAATTCCCTAAAGGGTATTGTGGAGGTCATCTCTACTGGAAAACCATTGCTAATAAGATCCTTAGATCTGGTTTATATTGGCCTACCCTTTTCCCATACACCCAGAAAATGGTAGCCACCTGTCATAAATGCCAAATCTTTGAGGGAAAAAGAAATTTTTTGCTTCTGCCTTTACAGCCTATCTCTGTTGAAGCTCCTTTCCAACAATGGGGTTTAGGCTTCATTGGAGAAATCCACCCTTCCTCCTCTGGCCAACATAAATGGATCCTCACTGCTACGGAATATTTTACCAAATGGATAGAGGCCATCCCTTCCATACTGCTACTGACTCAATGATTATCAAATTCCTTGAAGCCAACATCCTGTCTAGATTTGGTTGTCCTAGGAAAATCATTACAGATAATGCTGTTGCTTTTAAGTCCAAGAAGATGATATATTTTTGCTGCAGATATCACATTTCTTTGGGGCATTAAACAGCTTATTACCCTCAAGTTAATGGATTAGTTGAGTCCTCCAACAAGACCCTAATCAATATCATCAAAAATTTGCTGGAAGATAATAAGAAATCTTCTTGGCATAACAAACTGGTACATGCATTGTTGGCTGACAGACTGACAACCAAGAAATCAATTGGCATGTCACCATACCAGTTAGTCTATGGAATGGATGCAGTTTTCAGAATATCCCTAGGAGTGCCAGCCATGAATCTAATTCAAGAAGCACAGGCTGAAGAAAATGATGTTCAAAGAAGAATAAGCTAAACCATTCAGCTGCAGCAGTCCAGATAAGAGGTGTACAACGTAACTCAGGTGGTGCAAGAGACTATGAAGAATATTTTTGACAAAAGGACAAAAGCCAATGATTTCAATATTGGGGATAAAGTGCTGAAATGGGACTCCAGAAGATAAGATAAAGGTAAGAATGGAAAGTTTGACAACTTGTGGAAAGGGTCATACATTATTCATTCTTTCAGAGGAGATAATGCATTTTTCTTGCAAGAGATGGATGGAACAGAGCTATTTGGAGGTCCTGTCAATGGAAGGATGCTAAAACATTATCTCTGTTGAAAAATTAGATTAATACTTTCAAAATTGTAAATACCATAGCCTTACAATTTTCAATAATCCATTGGACAAGGTTGAATCCCGGAGTGAAGGCCATAAGCCTAGTCTGACAAGCTAAAAAAAAAATGTATATAAATTTTTCTGAAAGTGTTGCAAATCAAAGTGGCACTACTATTGAAAAAAAATAATTGCAGTCATACAACTTAAGCATGATTATACAAATTTTGAATTTTCTACTGATAGGCTAGAAAATGAAGATTTTCCAAACCATTTAATCTTGGATTATCAGTAGGTAGGTAGAAAATGACATTGGTTCAACAGCCTAATTTGAACCAATAGGATAAATAAGGGATAGGTGATACGTTAGAGATTCAAAAGAAAAATGATGTCTGGATCTGCAAGTCTAAATGCACCCCAAAAGGAAGAAAAATTATTAGAATAATAGATTGGGTAGGTAGGTGTGCAAGTGAGCTCTCAGTACTTTGAGCATGTTTCCAGTTTTCAATTGCAAGTTGCTTTTCAGTCTCAGGATCAAGTGTGTTTCAAACCTCAGTTTGCAGAAGGCGTTGACTTTAGTTTGAAGGTTGCAGCTACAAAATTTGTAGCAAATCAGGTTGCAGGGTTGGGATAAGCCCAATGGATTAAGCCACTAGTATAAGATGTTATTGACACCTCCTGAAGGAGCTTCCATTCCCAGGTGGAGCCACTATTAGAGTCCTGTAATTTACAGTATCAAAAGGTGACTGAGTATTGCTTTTTTTTTTTTACTCAAAATAATATTCTATGGCTATCATTTATTTTCATAGAAAGAAATGGAACTCTTGACTGTAAAAGATCTTAAAGATATTAAAAGGAATCAATCTGCCTTTCTGTTCAGTAGAAGGAAGGCAGTGTTGTTGATAAGGTGTGATGGGAATATAACTTCATTTATGCCCTCATTCCATTTCATTCGCCCTCTTTTCCCCCTCATTTCCTCTATATTCTAAAATGCTCTGAATCCAATTAAAATCCCAAAACACACATGCATAACCTTTGGGACTTATTGCTTTATAAACCCTTTTATATTAAAGTCTAAGATTCCATGGTTATAGCTCCACCCACCCACTAGTAGCCATATAATTTTCTCACTTAAACTTGCCTTATTCACAGCTCCACCCCCATAGCCAGACGCTTGATACATATATATATATGTGTGTGTGTGTGTGTGTGTGTGTGTGTGTGTGTCACATAAACCGCAATAAACACCCCACTTTCTTTATATCCTAAGCCTGAAACCTCTACCTCTCTTCGCAATGACACATCGCAATATTCAAAGGATAAGCGCACAAGGGTAAATGTTATAGTTGCCGAAGGCCAATCTGTAGGACTAGCGAGACCCATATTATCCTCGTATACACCCCAAATGATTTTTGAAACCCTTCATATCATGGTTCGGGCTACTTTTTCCATTTCTTAACTAAAATCACATGTCCGCTTGGAAAAGTTTATAGTGGGGTCTTCTTCCTGATCGCAATCGAAAATTGCAGTGTTTAAAGGATGGGAATGGGAGGTAAATGTTACAATCAGCAAAGTGTGATATGTGATGCCACGGTGGGACCTGATCGCAATTGTAAATCGAAAAACTTAAAAGATAAGTTGTGAAGGTAAAATGCTAAAACCGTGAAGTGCGATATGTGATGCCACGGTGGGGCGCAATCACAAATCACAAGTTTTAATAAATAATGCAGGAGATAAATGTTATAATTGCTGGAGTGTGATATGTGATGTGGTGGGACTAGATTGCAAATCAAAAATCAAAGAAATTAAAGGATAAGATGAAGGGTAAATGTTAATTCTTGCGCTACGCGAAGTGTGCGGATGCAATGCGGCTCCAACACAAAGTTTATAATATTTCAAGTCCGGGTAAGTGGTTTTTTATGCTATTTCATTTGAAAAATGGGGAAACGCTACCAGAAGGGATTGGGTAGCAAATAGACGCTAGAGGTCAAGTCGGGAAAAGGTTTAGCGGCAAAAAATATTATGTTGTGACAACAAGAGTAAAGGGAACACACGCATAACTGTTACCATATAACAACAAAGACTGAAAAGGCAGTAAAACACATCAGCACCAGCATCAATAAATGAAAGTAGCTAGCAATGCACATATTTGATTACCCAACACATGTTTTCTATAAAACAAAGCTAGATGTCAGAGCCTCCATTGGTTTCCTCTTCGAAACCATCACAACCACCTCCAAAGCTTACTGTTTGATCTTCCGAGGAGCCATTGAAATAATTTATATCTACAAAGAGTTGCCCAGAATTAATTCCAGAAGGAGGTTGTTGTTAGTGATGTCTAAATCATGCCTTGCATGGCCACACTTGTCTAATTTCAGTTTGTTTGTAATTAATGAAGTTTGGAAAAATATATTAGGGAAACTGACTTAGTTGTTAGTTAAATACTGCTAGAATTTTCACTATCAGGGGTTGGATATTGTTAGCCCCTGCATCATAAGAACTACTATATTGGAGCATTATAATTTTGGAGCTAGACATCAATAATCAAAGACTGTTTATAGGATTCTTGAGCTGTGTTAAAATGGTGATGTGTTACTTCTCTGTTTAAATGTTTCTATTGTTTTCCCTGATGTGCATATGTTCATCTAATTGTAAATCAGAAATTTTAGATTAATATTTGTTGTCAGAGCACCTTAATTCTGTCTACATTTACAATCTGAATGTTTTCTGCTGAAGTCAGATTAAATAATTATTAACTTCTCTTTAGTCAGTATTGAGCCTTACTATTTCTTTCACCTCATAATTCATACAGCTATAGAGATACATTTAGCACAATTAGCTTTCCCTGTGATACTCTTGATGTTGATGTGCAATTCCAGCCTTTCGACTCCATAGCCCATTGGGATAGTCCATGCAGCTCTGTTGTCCAACCACTCAATCAATCAAATAAACAACCATCATTTCTATAACTAGCCTAATATCAACACTTATAATAATCAAGTTAAATCATAAAAACAGGGAGAGCCCTGTTTGAGTCTAGCATGCTAGGTCCTGGACTCCAAAGTGGTTTGATGTTATGCTTTATAGTTTAGTCTTGCCAATCTTATAAATTATAGAGTGCTAACAGGTACAAAAACACAATATACAAGTGTGAATGAATGTTTTGAAGTCGAACACTTGCAGAATCATTCAATCGAAGGCCAATGATGTGAATCTGTCATTGAACACAAAGAAATTTCCATTGAGGCATGCAAGCTCCAAGGTACTGAAAAGAAGTTTCTAAACCACCTTCCCAAATAATGAGTTGAATTCAACATGAAATGATTCGTCGAAGGAGGGCCATAATTATTCCCACATCATAAAATAAAAAAATAAAAAAATTAGATATCTCGAGATGATAGGAGTGATTCTGGATTGTAACAAAGGAGGTCAGATAAGCAAAGGATGTTTGACAAGAAGGACTTCTCTTGAACATATTGGCGACATGACTCTGGAGTGTGGAAACATTTGACTCAAATGGGATCAGAGGTCATGATGGAAAAAATGGTGATTGGATAGGAGGCAAATGGATTTCCTAAACCAACGGAGGAAAAATGATGAATGAAGGATATCCTCAACCCGACACGAACTCCGAATGAGTGTGATGTTCAAGAGTGACAAGCTGCCGAAAATACACATAAGATGTTCACTTTAAATTTTCCCCCATTATTTCTAGCGAGTACCTCTTTATTTTTGATATCCAATGTGAAAAGGATAACAGATGCTGAGCGTATAAGTTCTTTCTTCAAATGAATCCATCCTAGTAATTTTAACGAGCCCTAGGAAGGAGGAACTAAACCTTGTCATGGTGATAAGTCTTTCACCGTTTAATCTTTAATGAGTCCAATGAAAGGGCAACTCAGTAAATTTTCATGTTTAAGGAGTTTGAAAAGAAACAAAAAGAAAACTCCATCATGTCCCTTTTCGTAAATCGTCTCTCGAATCTGAAAAGGTAGAAAACAATACCCGAGAGAATATCTTGACCATGTTTGATCAAGGTATTCATTTTTCATAAATAGTGAACCTCATCCTCAAAAAGGGGTAAATGTATACTGAGACTACATCAATTCATTTACTTTAACGAGTTAAAAATGACAAGTTCTCGACAATATTTTCTTTTTTCGAGAGTTAGAAAAGCGCTGAAAGTTAACTCCAGGGGGGTTCCTTTTTCGTTTATTTTTATCGATTCGAAAAAAGAGATAAAATAAAACTCATTTGCATCATAAATAATCACCAACAATGTAAAGGAGTTACTGCTCAAAAAATGACAAACATAATTGATATTGAGGAAAAATAATAAAATAATGGTGAAAATATTTTCAAAAATCTATAAATAGACAAAAAGTAAATTCATTTTCACCTTTCTATTTTGAGTAAATTGGATCGGTGGTGCAACTGATCCAGGACACCATCCAAAAATATATCAGCGCCAAGTAAGAGCTCAAACTCTCCTCTTCATTTTAATTACACTATTAAAGTGTTTAGCTTTAGAAATTTAGAGATGGGGGGAGGATTTCAAACTACAAAATCACCCATAGTCAGTGCAGGTTTGAGCTACCGGAACCGCGCTGGTCACGCTTAGCCCATTAGGGTAGCACTCCACCAATGGAGAATTAATTCTGATAGTCGCGGTGGCCACAGGGAAGATTTTAAAGTGAGAAATCCACCCATTTCTAATTAATTACTTCAAAAACTACTCCGATGAAAGTTCCTAAAATGTCATTTGAACATTTTTTACAGGTGAGTTTCGCAGAAATGGTGATAGAATGGAAAGAAATAGGCCACGAGGTGGAATACCACCAAGAACTACAAGACAAAAATTGCGTAAATGCATTGCGTAATTACAGATTGTTGAATTTCTTTCAAACATCAGGGCTGAGAGCTCAACTGGAGCTGCTTTAGTATTTGATTTGAATGTGGGATGTAGATCACCAGATATTCATAATTTGAGAGCAGGAACTGGAATTTAGATTTCATGGACATCTATTTCATTACAGGATTATTCCAAAGGGGGGAGAGGATCCAATTCTCTGAAGCCTGTGCAGGAGGTGAAAGTACCAGTATGCTCATTCAGAGACATTGTCATGGGAATAAAAACACTGAGAGTGGAAAGATATAGATATCCTCTATCAAATTTCTTCCCTTGCGTACAATCATACACTACAAGACTTGAGTGGCTGGATCCCAGGCGTCGCATGAGGCAACACAATCCCAATTCCAGTATGCAGTGTACTTTATAGCCCCTACTATGTTGAACAAGTGCGAGGGGTTATTGGCTAACATGAAGAGCCAATTTACCAAGTGCAAAACAGGTCAACTGAAATAGTTTAGGTATGGTTCCATATTGGTTCTCTTTTACTTGGAGAGAGTACCTTTGTTTTAGTATCACTGGTTGGAGATCCATGATCCAGCCCCAATAGACCTGAGGTTGATGAGGTGGTGTGAGATCATTCCCTGTCAGTGCAGGGGCCAACAGATGCATTTCTAGACAACCTTTTTCAGCTGGTTGCATCGTCAACTTATCGTGGTTGAGGACTATGCATACGCAGGCATGGACTTTAGGGGAGATCCATATCTACCCATTCTACCAGGCACACAGTGGACTGATGCAGGTAATATTTTTTTTAACTTTTTTTACTTTTCGAATGTTTTTTTCATGTATTTTGAGATCTAAAATTATGATGTTTCTATAGATATGGGTCCTCAAAGACCACTAGGCATGTCACTGATTGCGAGGAGGGTATCTCGCTCAGTGGAGGATGTTCCCTATGAGGAGGGAGTAGACCCATTAGTCAAGATAGAGCGTAACATGGTAAGCATCATGAGAGGCATCCCAGAGTATGCTACCTTTGATGATATTCCTCTTCACTTTCAGAGGCATACGGTCAATGTTCCAGGTAGACTGTGTCGCTTACTCTGGCGAGTGATCCAAGCGGTCACCTACTATAACAAGCACCATGTGTGTGGATAACAACCCTCTGTTTACATTTTTTTACTGATGTAGGCTCAAAGATCCATTTTTGTCACATAACACATATTTTTTGAGATTTTGATGTAACACACTTGACATACTCGATATACATACATACATACATACATACATACATACATACATATATAGATATATATATATATATATATATATATATATATATATATATATATATATGCATGTTTCTACGGCTAGTTTATCATAATGATGTATTGATTTTTACATGTTACACATAAGTGTATCTAATACATGATTCGCTAATGTAGCTGTTAATGTGTTTACACATCTTGGAATATGTTGATATGTAACAAAATCATAATGTCTTTCCAGTAATCGAACACACAAATACATATGCAAACTTTGAGGATTTCACACAAAATAATGACCATTTATCTATAACTCAACGAGTTGTGAGTCTAATTTAACAACTAAATCTCTAATACTGAGATCAATTGCATCTGATAATAGCTTGATAACCGCAATATATTATTCAATATTGTTAGTTGTTCGACCCAAACAAATACCTTCTAAATTAATCAACTCGTCATCACGGGTAAAGAGTGCCCATGCCACGGAAGACGGGTTCTGTGTGCCACGACAAGCGCCATCAGCAAAACCGACATAATGATTCGATGACATCTGCAAACCAGGTAGAACACAAGGTGAGCAGAGGAAAAATGTCTGCAAAAAACAAAATCAGACAAAAAATCTAATCAAAGCATATTAATGAATAAAACATTAATGTACAAAGCATGACACTGATGATCAAGCGTAATACTTCTTCAAATAGAGCCCATCTTGAAGCTTAGCCAATTGGTTGCCTTCGTAATCTGCCAAATCATAAGCTCCTCTTTCCAATTGTTACACCATTTTTTGGTCATCTAACCTATTGATATTAGATGGACCCAAGTACACCATGTAAGACCAATTTTATCTTAAGTAAAATTTCTTTCACTATGAAAATAACTTAGTAAACCACCTTTATTAAGTTTTTTATGGTCTAAACAGGAAACCCCATGAGGAAATATTAAATAAATATACATTTGTTTGACTTTCCTCAAGGAATAATTAGTTAAACAACAGTTTAATTAATATTCCTAGTTATATTTAACCCAAAACAAGGAAATTAATTAGATAAATCATTATTTATCTTATTATTTTCTAAGAATAATTATTTAAACCTTATTTAAATAATATTCTTTGTTAAACATGACTAAATCACCCTTAAATAATTAAATAAATCATTATTTATTTGATTATTACTCAACCACATCCTTAAAATGATAAATAAATCATTTATTTATTTATTATTTACAAATAAAGGGATTTGACCCAAGTCAAATTCCTTTTCCCTCCAACAAATATAATAAAATATTCCACAAAAGTTGGATCTTGATTTGGTTAATAATATTTTAATCATGCACCAATATCTAGACTAACTCAATATTTTGTTATAAATAGAAGGGTTTTCCCATTCATTTATCACCTTTTGTTGCCTAAAGATCACTCTGGATCTATACTTTTGGTATGACTTTGATCCACCATCATTATCATATTTTTCTAGCTTTTTGTTTGTGAGCTCCCTTTGAGTTCCATTTTTGTCTGGGTTTTCTACACCATCAAGAGAGAGTAATTTTAGATCTGAAGTGCTGAGGACTTACAAGAACCCATCCCATTGAGGAGAACAGGGAACACCCTCTTGTGTTTTCCTCCCAGGTGCCATTAATACAAAATTCATTCGATATATTCTTGTCTTGTCTATTGGATGCATGGAGTAAATCTTGTTTTTTCTACTATTTATTTTCTTCTAATGCATAGATCTAGATTTTTGTAGCATTTATCTTGATCACCTAACTGCAGATCTGAAGATATTAGCAGTTAGGGTTGTTTGTTATGCGCAACTAAAGTGATATTTTTTCGTACGCTTGGAATTAAGATTCATACTAACAACTGGCGACTCCACACGGGTTTATGATTACGACCGCTGTCATTTTTCTGATCCTTGCATATCCAGCTACTTCAAACCCTAGGATTTATCTTTAGCCCCTTGATTTTTATTTTCTTGATGTTGTTTTTAACCTATAAAACCCTAAAATGATAAAAATTCTGACTTCCGTGTGTTTTCGGACCTATTGCGCAGGTGACAGACATCAGTTGCAGCTGAGATGGCAAATTTTTTCTGAAACCTGCCACCAAGAGTGTCGGAAGTGTAGGTCACACTTTTTGGCCTAAAACCTATGACTTGGACATTCAAGGTGCACTTTTCAGCCCAAAAACTGTGACCTCTGCTGAAAATAGGTCAGAAACTGCGACCTGGACTTTTTGCAGGGATTTTTTTTGAAATTTTTCTGGGTTTGTCTAAGGCCTCTGTTCAGGGTTGTCTGACCTCTGTCTCTGCTCGCTTTGGACCTGTAATTGTTCTATTTCACTCAAATAATTGGTAACCTAGCCCCCTAGGGCTTCAGTACCCTCCACGTTTTGTGGAAGAGTTTTTGTTGTTGCAAGTTGTCTGAAATTTCAGTCTTTAGCCATTTTTTCAGATCTGATACCTCACCTTTAGATCCACTTCATATCGGCTTGTTATCCATCCAAATCACCTCATCTACCTTTGTTTGGGTTTTCCTCTAGGGTTCACTCTGTTTCCCTTCAGGAGATAGCCTTTCGCCACCGTTTTTACAACAATTTTTCCTCGGATTTGTTGTTGTTTTCTGCACCACTTTCTAGTAGATTTTGTCTTTTAGATCCCTGTCCCTCTTGACCTTAAATCTATTAGCTTTTTTAGTGTGTTTTGATTAGTTTTTTACTCATCTATAGACTAGTTGTTGAGAGACCCACCTCCTTGGGTTTAGATTGTTGCATTATTAGCTATTTATTTTATGTTTTTGCAGGCCTATATACTGTCATTTGTAGGTTTATTTACAGCTATACAGAGCACTTTTTATTTTTCTCTACAAACGTCTGGGTTTAAAAAATAAAATTTACACACTTTTACACACACACCCTAAGTGAAAAAGGGCTTGGTTAACACTGCCAAGCAAAGATTCTAAAAAAATTAAGATCAATTGATCCTGCACCTCCCTGCCCTTGTTGGTCCCTTTTTCCTTTGCGTCGTGTTTGTGTCGTCACTATTGCACCACCAAGGCATTTATGCCGGAGACTTTTTGGCCTTCATCCTCAGTTTCCGGTAGGACGACTTACTCCTCCACGTAGGGGTCGAGTTAGTCCTCCACGAGTCCGCACACCGACTCTTCTTCTGTTCCTTTGGGTTCTCCTTCTCATTCCACCTTCGGTTCTCCCCTTGACACCTTCACCATGTGTGGTGCAGGACTTTTGGCTAGTGGTAACCCTGACCCTCAGGCTGGGAATACCACTAGTGGGACCACAACGGACACTACCCCGACTGCACCCTTGCTCCCCTTCATGGTAGGCCTCAGCCTCCCCGATTTTGACCAGTTGATAAATGACCCTATACACCATGACGCTAGTTGGCCTACTATGCCAACTAAGCTCCCTTCTGATATCCCAAAGTTTGAAGGTCTTGTTGGAGAAGATCCTTCAAATCATGTTTGATCTTTCCACATGTGGTGTTCGTCTAATTCCATTACCGATGACTCTGTCCGTCTTCGGTTGTTCCAATTAATGCTTACAGTTGAAGCTTCTAAGTGCTATGTGGATCAGGCCCCTTCCTCTCATACCACCTTTGCGAATCTTGCCCACGATTTTTTGTCTTATTTCCAACTTCCCCTACATTAAAACACTGGTACTAAACTCTTGACCTCTTTCCGTCAATCATCTGCAACCTGCCTATCCGACCATGTTCAGGATTGGTGGAGAAGAAAGAGCCTATGTCGATCCCCTACCTTCGAAGACTGTGTCTACATGGGTTGGTTCCTTATATCTCTCTTGTGGCCTATCGGGAAAGATGTCGCATCGCACTTTCCTCTAACCAAAGAAGCTGCTCTCCAAATTGTGTTAAAATATGACCTGATCTATGCTTAGTCGAATTATGTTTATACTGTTCTACCTGATATTCCTAGAGCTAGTGGTGCCAACGCACTGGGGGCATCTCACACCACCGAAGATATCATTAGAGCTCTCTTTAATATGTATTCTCAACCTCCCATGGGCTATGGATTTCCTCAGGGAGGGGCCAGCACCTCCGGCACTTTTCCCCCTCCTGGTAGCACGTATCCAGGATACGGCATGCCTCCTCTTTTTTCCCAACCTCCTATTTACCACACTATTACCCAGCCTCCTTATTATCAGTATCCACAGCCTGGTGCTCCAACTCCTCCAGCATTAGCACCTCCTCCTCCCTTGCCGTCTCAACCCTTGTAACAGCAACCACCTCCCCCTCAAGGGTAGGTGTACGCACAGCAAGTCGTGACTAATCCTCCTCCCTCAAAGAGGAAGAGGAAAGGCACTCAAAATCAGGCTGCCCCTGGTAATTCTAGACCTAATCAAGGTAATGCGCCTAACACTACAAACCAGCAACAAGGCACTCAGCCCAAGCAGGATAGGCCTATTTGAACTAACAAACCCTGTTATTATTGCGGTGTTTATGGTCATTATATGCATGATTGTCCTCTTCTGCCATAGATGCGACAACTATGGGAGGCTCAACCAACATTGACAAGACAGCAAGTCGTCCCTTCCATTCCTCCCAGTCCTGCACCTAGTCAACTGGTTGTGCTTACTGATCCTTTCCCTCAGTAAGGATTTGTGGTTACCCAACCACCTAAAGGTCAAATGGCCACTAAACCTCTTCCATCTGGTTCCCCCGATTACCATATTCTCATGATGTCCTCTGATCAGCCTTCTGAACCTTCTTCTCCTGGCCCTTTACCTTCAGTTGGTACTCATGAGCACCTTTATCCTCCTGGAACAGTTCCTCCAGGCCTTAACCATCTTGGAGCCATCCCGCCTAGTCATTACCCCTCTGGTTATATATTGTTCGTAGATCCCCCACCAGGAGTGTACACGGTACCTGTTATGGCCACCCTCTCCCTTCCTAACCTGACCCTTAGGATTCTCGTCTGGTACCTCGATCCTCTAGCCGCTACCCCACCTCGTCAACCCAAACCTTATCTTGCTTTGACCCCGGTTCAACCGGTCCTTATGACTTCTCCCACTACAACAGTGGCTCAGTCACCTCAACAAGAACCACCTCCCATTGCGACCGCTTCGAGTAAGAAGGGAAAAGCTCGCAAGGGGGCATCAAAAGACAAGGCGGCCTTGAAAAACCCTGCCCCTTCTCGACCACCAAAGCATAACATTTAGTGTGCTTTGTGTGATGTTGTTGGCCACGCCACCCATACTTTTCTAGAGTTGCCTCACCTCAAGTCCATGGTCAATGAGACGTTTTCGGAATCTGATATCCTCGATGTCTATGTCACTATACCCAATTCAATCCAGAAACTCAAACCATTGCGCACAAATCACCCTTGTGCTTTGTGTGATTTCCATGGACAGTACACTAACCTCTGTCCTCTCCTCGAAGAAAATCGTTCCTCTTTAGAAGCCTTACGCCAATTCGAGGTCAAGCGCAATGAGTCCACCGCTCCCTTATTTGTGCATCTTGCTTTGGCAAGACCAGAGGACACAAATTCTCCTATTGACATTCCCCCTTATGATGTTGAGATGACGGAGCTTTCGTCCACCATTTTCTATCTATCATCATCCATGAGACCCTCGGTGGAAGTCCCCTTGGAGACTCCCCCTTATATTTTTCCTGGTCTCCCTTCTGTGATCACCTTGGGCTCAACATCAGTAGATCCTTTATCTGATTACTCTTCTGTCACTACTTGTGATGACATGCATGTGACCCTCTCTTCTCATGATGATAAGTCAGTTAGCTTCGCCGTGTCAGGTGGTATTTCTTCCACCAGTCACCCCATCCTCTATTACGATGACGACATTATGGAAGTAGTCACCACCCCTGACTTTATCTATCCCCCCTTACATTGAACCCATACATCTGAAACACATACACCTTGTGGCCATTACATGGACACCCAATGTTTGGGTAAGGGGGCACCCATATTTGAGAATCCAAGAGAATAAATTCTCCACAACTCTCCAAGTGTATCTGGTCGTGTCAGCTCTAGTACCGTTATTCTTCTACATTTAGAAGAACCTTTAGAGTCCCATATCACTTCAGATCACTCTAGGGATGATACCCCTCATCATTCCTTCATATTACATAAACAACCCAGTCCCTTCGACATTTTTGTTGACCAACCTGTGAGTTTTCTAGGAGAGCACCAATTCATTATCCCAAAATCCTCTTTTTGGAATAGTGACATCATGTATGCCAAACTAGAAACTTAAAGTCCATTTGATTCATATATGTAGTACCAAAAGAGAATTGTAATCCTCCATTCCCTTTCTCAAACTGCATAATCATCATGTAAACAAATGGCACACCACATCATTAAAATGTGTTTAGATTCCCCTTTTCCTAAATACATTTTAGCATGACCACAACATGCTTGGGGGAACCTATGCCCCTAAACCTTAAAAACCCCAGATCTCAGCCAAAAACAGCACTAAAACCCCATTTCTCTGATAGGTCACACTTTTCAGGTAATTTTCTGGGATAGGTCATAGTTTTTTGCCCAATACCTGCTACCCAAGATGCAAAACAGACCCCAACAAGTGTGACCTAGCATGTTCATGAGATCTAGGTACCTAAACTAAACTTTCAACCCACAGAAATGAAAGAGTGGGCTTAGGCATCTTACCTACAACTGACAGATCTCAAATCCCAATGGTCAGTTTTTCTGCTACGCTCACCGCAAGATTTAGGGTCTTCTCTCCTCACTACATTCACCACAGCTCCACCTACAAATGAGTGAATTTGGAAGGGAAATGCCTTATTAAAAGAAAACCCCTGATTTTTCTTTCTCCTGTTGCGGCCAAACGTAGCTCAGTTTGACGAACCGTCTATACCATTGGAAAGATCTCACCAAGCCCTCAAATGGGTATCTGTTAGTTTTTAGTGACTTGATACTCCACCAGGACACATTTTTTCCATGAAATGTCACTTCACCCCTCCTCAAAATCGAATTTCTTCACCTGCAACACTCGTACTGGGGGCACCACTTTGCCTCCATACTTGTCCACGATCGCGTCGACTTTCATCATGATTTACCATCTTGTACTCATGTTTTTATGGTCCCCATTAGACCTTTTCTGTGTGGCAGCACCATCAAGTCACCCTTGTTTAGAGCATCCGATTTGGGTCATCATTGCATTCATGGAATCTATCCCGCATCCCTTTGCATCTCGCTATAGTCCTCCATCCTTCATTTCTTATTCCCTCTCTCGTGTCGCACACTATGGCCTTCAGTCCCACTGTCCCCTATCCCTCATGATATTCTATCAGTCGCTGCCAGTTCATCCATGCCATTTATGCTCTAGCAAGGGAAATCGTTGGTTCGTTACTCAGTCCCCCCCATTTCATCATCATCATTGGTGTCAGTTTATTCGTCACTCTACTATTTTCTCTCGTGCCTTAGTTGAGGATCCCTTATTTCCTCACCTATGGTGGACCTCCTTCTGTCAACATCAGCTCATTCATTCTAGAAGACAGGTCTAGAGGGTGGTGTACCTTGGTTCCAGCTTCCACTCTTGTTCAGTGCCTCGGAGCAGGCAAAGGGACTCCTTATTTCCCTTTGACTTGATTGTTTCTCAACTCCAGCTCCTTTCAGCATGATTGGGATCCATATACTCGATGGTTCAGTGATGCAGCAGCTGGCATCGGTGATTCCCAGGTGTGTGTGAGATGTCTTAGCCCTCATGAGGGGGTGGCCCTATAGGTAGCCCCCCACACACTCGGATGACCTCGTCATTACAGCCTTTGATGCAGCTCCATACATTTGATGATGTTGGCCTCAGCCGCTTACAGCGCCTTTTTGTTTGCATGTATCAGTTATATTTTCAGAGCCCTTTCCTATTTTCAGGGGCATCTAGGTTGCATTTATATCTCATGTACTCAGATATCATTGTACAAGTCCTAGTTATTATCCCAGGCACAATATGTATGTGGGATTCATTATCGTGTTGTTTATCTGGCTCATGTTTATGCCAGCATGTATTATATTGTCCAGTATCATGGTTTTCCGGACACCTTATTGTTTGTACTTTGACTCGGCAGGCATAGGTATGCCTCCCCCGCCTCCTATAGCACAGGTACTCATGCATCAAAGAGACTTGTCGCACCTGTAATTCTCGCCTCCTCAGGGTCTAGTTCTTTCAGCACTTTGGTCTACCTTATACTTCTCTCTCTTTGACTTCCCCTTCGATGTCTGGTGATTGATTTCTTACAACGTACTTCGGTCATACGATTAGCTCCTAACGATCGCACGCTAGGGGGAAATATGTTACACCATTTTTTGGTCATCTAACCTATTGATATTAGATGGACCCAAGTACAACATGTAAGACCAATTTTATCTTAAGTAAAATTGCTTTCACTATGAAAATAACTTAGTAAACCACCTTTATTAAGTTGTTTATGGTCTAAACAGGAAACCCCATGAGGAAATATTAAATAAATATACATTTGTTTGATTTTCCTCAAGGAATAATTAGTTAAAAAGCAATTTAATTAATATTCCTGGTTAAATTTAACCCAAAACAAGGAAATTAATTAGATAAATCATTATTTATCTTATTATTTTCTAATAATAATTATTTAAACCTTATTTAAATAATATTCTTTGTTAACTATGAATAAATCACCCTTAAATAATTAAATAAATCATTATTTATTTGATTATTACTCAACCACATCCTTAAAATGATAAATAAATCATTTATCTATTTATTATTTACAAATAAAGAGATTTGACCCAAGTCAAATTCCTTTTCCCTCCAACAAATATAATAAAATATTCCACAAAGTTTGGATCTTGATTTGGTTAATAATATTTTAATTATGCACCAATATCTAGACTAACTCAATATTTTGTTATAAATAGAAGGGTTTCCCATTCATTTATCACCTTTTTTTGCCTAAAAATCACTCTGGATCTATACTTTTGGTTTGACTTTGATCCACCATCATTGTCATATTTTTCTAGCTTTTTGCTTGTGAGCTCCCTTTGAGTTCTTTTTTTGTCTGGGTTTTCTACACCATCAAGAGAGAGGAATTTTAGATCTGAAGTGTTGAGGACTTACAAGAACCCATCCCATTGAGGAGAACAGGGAACACCCTCTTGTGTTTTCCTCCCAAGTGCCATTAATACAAAAATCATTCGATATATTCTTGTCTTGTCTATTGGATGCATGGAGTAAATCTTGTTTTTTATACTATTTAATGTATTCTAATGCATAGATCTAGATTTTTGCAGCATTTATCTTGATCCCCTAATTGCAAATCTGAAGATATTAGCAGTCATTTCTGCTATTAGGGTTGTTTTTTATGCGCATCTAAAGTGGTCTTTTTTCGTACACTTGGAATTAAGATTCATACTAACACCAATACTCGTTGAATGATATAGGGCCTATGCCATATTAGCTCGAGTTTCCTGACTCCCAATTTATCGTGGGCTTGGTCATAAATCAGGACCAAGTCACCCTCAGAGAAAATGCGAGGATTGACAGATTTTTCATATTAGGCCTTAAATCATCTTTTTTGTGCTTTAATTACTAAAGCAACAAGTCTTAGGGTCTCATCAAGATGCTCAAGGTAAAGAAATGTTCCTCTTCAAGTGAAATACCAGGAAGTAGTTAGGTGAATAACTTCAGAGAAGGAATTTCACACTCGATCGGAAGTGTGGCCTCTAGACCATACAAAAATTGGAACCAATGGAAACCTTAGCGGAAGTTCGTTAAGCCCATAGAGCTGAGAAGAGCATGAGATGCCAATCTCGTTTGTGTTTCCCAATGGTTTGTTGAAGTAAGGTCACCAAAACTTTTTTAATAACTTCAACCTGGCCATTTGCCTGTGGATAATAAGGAGTGGAGCTATCATGATGTGGCTCCAACTAAGTAGAAAGCTCTGTCAACATATGATTTATAAAATGATATCCATGACCAGTGACAATCAGTTTCAGGACACTGAACTGAGCTATGACATGATTAAATAGGAATTGCACCGCAATTAGACCTTCCTTATTGTATGTAGGCATCAATTTGGCCCATTTAGTGAAATAATTGATGTCAAAAATAATATAACCATGCCCCCCAGCCGAGCGAGGGTTATAGGTCATGAAATCTATGCCCCATTTCACAAATGGTCCGGTAGTCAAAACTGGGTGCAAGGGTGAAGTCGGGCGTGTTCTTTCAAAGATTATATTTGGTAGTGATGGAATTTTTGGATTACAAAAATGGAATATTTAAAGATAGACGACCAAAAATACCCTGCGCGAAGGAATTTTTGGGCGGTAGCATAACTGGAAATGTGACCACCACAGGCCCGAGAGTGGCTATCATTGAGAATTTTCTCAACTTCCTCGAGAGTCAAACATCGACGGAGGGTGGAGTCAACAAAAATGTGATATAAATTGTCTCCAACAATACGGTAAGGTTGGGAGTGGTAATGAATTCGCCATCGTTCAGAGTGCGATAACTGTTGCTGAAACTTTTGGTTTTGGAGATAAATGATGATGTCTCCATACCATGGATCAAGAGTATTGATTGTAGATTTTAACCCTGTACAAAAATTATCTACAAATGAAGCTTAAAAATAGAAAATAAACAATAGCAAGAGCATAAAACATAAAATAGATATACACAGATATTTTCCCCTGGATCCCAAATCGGGACTACTAGCTTGATTTTTCACTATATTCCTTTTAGTGTTACAACACATATATATACATGCTGAAGCATTCATAAAACTCAATCCATTAACCCTAGATTAGAACATAACCGTAGTTCCCTTGACAATATCTACAAAATACTAGGGGCCAAAAACCATCATGCCCCAAAAGCATGTGCAAAACCATGCACAAAACCATGGGCGGGTCTGCCCAGTGAAAAATAGGGTCCAATTTTTTTTTCTAGGGGTGCTACCCTGGACCCTGAACAGGGCGGGCTGCCGCCCCCCTGTGACCCCCATGTTGTGCCCGACGCAATGTACAAGGGGGACTATCACCCCCCCTGTGACCCCCGCATGCCTATGACTAATTGTGGAAAGAATATAACACATATCTAACATTCTCCCACTTGTTTTCTTTCTGCAGGGGGCCACATGAGAGCTTAGTCATTATTTTAGCTCTGCAACACTCATTTTTTCTCTACACCAAGAGAACTTCTAGGTGCTCACAGAATTATTCAATGCATCTACAACATTCTTCAAAGTGTCGACCTTTACTGGCAACACCCTTTTATCCTCAACCATATCTCTCACAAATGTTGGATGCAATATGTTGTCCTTGATGGAAAACTACCTAATGAATTTGTCCTTGATGGAAACCTACTTTATGAGTTTCCTTTTGATAGCAACCTGTTTGTTAAAGATGTAAAAATGATGTTTCTACAGGTCATTTCAGATGTGTCAGAGAAAGGAATTCCAGTAAGTGCCAGAAAAATGAAACAGGAAATATTTCTCAATGTATATATAGGTTTGATGAAGGGAACCCGTGTATGGAGGAAATGTATATGCTACTTGGTATACAAGCAACCCACGTATACATCTAGAATTAGTATATACACAGTTTTTATGAAGATAAGTAGCGTATACATGCAAGTACAAAGGAGAAAAGTCGTGTATACCTTTTGCGCTCCTAAATTATGATACCAAGGGGAATTACCATGGTATTAGCCCACATTATTGAGCGTTGTATAGTCTATTTGATTTCATCCAAGAATACCATTGACACTTGTGTGGTTTTGGATCATGGTATTGATAAAGGTTAATCCTATATAAGGAGAGGAAGATCATAATGCAAGGTGTGTATGTGTAAGAGTTGTTATTGAATACTTCTATCTGAAGTATATCTGCATGGGATGAACTTTGTTTTATTGTTAGATATAAATCTATGATGCACCCTTGGATACAATGATGGATCAAGGTCTCTAGACCTGAAATGGCTATGTACTTGATCTATTGAAGAAATGATTAGATTTGTGACCTTGCACATGTTTGCTGAAGTGAAGTGAAGAAATATGGGTAAGTATATAGATCTGAAACATTCTGCAAAATTAATATTTACATATCTATATGCTAGGTCGTCTCGATAAAAGCGTGTATATACATGTATTTGACTCATAAAAAGCATGTATGGAAGTCAGGGTTTTATGAAGCTTACTCCAGAGGTTATCTATTTATTGTTGTTGTATTTCTGTTATCTGTCAATGAAGTCTTCATGTAGATCTGGGTTATTTTAATACTGTATATGCTACTAATGTAAAAATATGATCATTGTGTGAGTAAATATGTTTAATGATGACTGACTAATTAAGGGTTTTTCAATACTTAAAGATATATGTCTGAAAGCCTCAAATCTGGATTTGAGACTAACCATATTCTAGAAGATCAATATTTTCATATCTATATGCAGGTTTGTGTGAAGGAAAGAACGTATATACGCGGTCTCAGTAAGCAAAGTAGCGTATGCATTTTAAGATAATGAATGATCAAGGTTGATATTGTTTCTGCATACTGATTCTGAAATATGGGTTATTACTGTATTTTGGTTACAGTGATCTCAATGTTCTGATTGAAGTTTGAGTTAAGTTTATTATTGATGATATTTATGATGAGTTGAGTTGAAGCTATGGGATCCAGTGTTAAAATTGATGAAACATGGTCTGTAGTGATTCTGAGGGTTGAAGCCTTTAGTGTGGAAGTAGAAGCTTCTTGCGAGTAGAATCTGGTGTTCCGATCAGGGGGTTGAAGCTCCCTTCCAGTAGTGGTTGGTAAACGAGATCAGGGGGTTGTAGCTCCCTTCCAATAGTAGCTGGAGAACCAGATAAGGTTGCAACCTTCCACAGGTATATTCCTGCATATTGATATGAGTCTACATTAGTACAATATTATAAGCAGTTTTCCATATAATAAATATTGAAGACAGAGATGACAACAACAGTGGTTTTCTCCCGAATTGGGTTTCCACCTTAAATCTTGGTGTTCATGTGTAATGATTTATTCTGCTGTTAGTGCACATATTTACTGCTTAACTACCTGATGCATAACTGATAAGCTGAGTTAAAGTTTGTTTCTGAAATTTTATCTAACAATAAAGTATACACAAGTTTCTATTGGTATATCCGGGTGTATAAGCTAGTTGGGTTCATTAAAGTCACGTATAGAATTCAGTAAAGAAAAAGTAAAAATTTTCAGTGAGCTATAAATACTAATTCACCCCCCCCCCCCCTCTCATTATTTTTCCCAACAATTGGTATCAGAGCAGGTCCTTCTGAAGAAGCTTAATCGCAAGAAGGAAGATCAAATAAGATGAGCAATCAAGAAGGGACAACATCTATCAGGCCTCCTCTCTTCAACGGAAATAATTTAATCTTCTGGAAGACAAGGACAAGATCCTATCTTCAGTATTTTGGAGCAGATGTATGGGCTATATTTGAAGGAGGTTATTAATATCCAGCTTTAGTTCCAATAGATCCAACCACAAGAAAGAGTTATGAAACCAATGCAAAGGCGGTCAATGCATTATTGGGAAGTTTGAATGAATCCGAATTTGTCAAAGTCATGCATTTGAATACAACAAAGGAGATATGGGACAAAATAATTCTGAGCTATGAAGGTGATGCCAAGGTAAAAAGTGCTAAACTCCAAACTCTCAGAATTCAATGTGAAAAACTCATATGCATAATGAGGAAAGCATTGCTAATTTCTTTCTACATCTAGATGATATTTTAAATCATATGAGAAATATGGGAGAAACCATAACTGAAACTACTGTAGTAGAAAAGGTTTTAAGATCTCTAACTCCCAAATTCGAGTCAAAAGTGTCTGCTATTGAAGAGACACAGGATCTACAAACTCTTACTATTGTTCAACTTCATGGGATTCTGACTTCATGTGAAATGAGGAAAGGAGGTCCATATGAAGTCAAAGAAGTTGCCTTTAGAGTTGCTACAAAAGGAAAGGATGTAGAAGAACAAGAAGGATCAGGGTATGTTTCAGAAGAAAATGAGATAAAATTTGTAAAGAAGCTATAACTTGGCACTGGAAGGTTCAGAGGTAAGCTTCCTTTTAAATGTTTTTCTTGTGGAAGAGTTGGTCATTATGCTGCTAAATTTCCCCATAAAGATAACTATGAAAAGGGAAAGGAAGTGGAAAAAGGAAATAAGAAATGGTTTATCAATAGAAAAAGCTATTATACTCATGAAGATAGTGATGGTCTATCAAATAATGAAGGAGAATATGATCAAGATATTAGACTGCTCATGGCTTTTGAAAAAGACTCTAGTGAGGCTAAATATACTTTTATGGATGCATTATAAGAAAATGATTTTCTTGAAGAAATAAATCATCTAAAAATATGTTTAGAAGAAACAAAATTTCCATAGATACTCTAAAGAATTAGCTTATATAAAAGGAGAAACACAATGAGAAATTAGAATGTGAAATAGTAAGTCTAAGAAAGGAAATTGAGAAAGTGAAAACTTTAAATCTTAGATTTGCTAAAGGATCTAAAACCTTAGATGAAATTATCAAGGTACAACGCTCTCCTCTCGTAAAGACAGGCGTTGGATATATCATAGAATCCTCTTAGTATTCAACACCAAGCTATCTAAATGCAGCTAAAGCTAGGCAACAACATTTTGTCTCTTAGCAAAATAACAGAGACCACCTAGGCAAAGCATGACCACTTCAATTCAAGGAAGAACAATGATAGAAATATCAATCAGCAGGTAAACATAAATAAAAGGTTTCATGATCGCGGAAATTTCTTCTTTAATGGACAATGTTTCTCATGTCATAACTTTGGTTATAAAGTTGCTCAATGTGTTGCATACAAAACCATCATGGCCAGAGAAGCAAGAAAGCAAAGAAATGAGACTGGAATAAAGAAGAATACTTATAACAACTTTTCTCCTCTTCAAAATGAAATTGAATGTTCTTATTGCAATAACTTTGGACATGAAGAACCTGAATGTAGGAGAAAAATTCAGCCAAAAGAGTATATACCTTCAAATTCCAAGTTATGGAGAAAGAAATACTTACAGGTTGAAAGTTGTGGCACAGCTTTATTTGCAGAAGGGGAAGAAAATCCATGGTACGTTAATAAAGGATTCTCAAAACACGTGACAGATGATAAAAATAAACTCCTTTCATACAATGCTCTAGAGAAGGAAAATAATGTTACCTTTGGAAATTACTCTCCTGCTATCATTAAAGGAAAAGGTTATGTTTTTCTAAAAGAAAAGGTGAAAGCTAAAAATGTTATGTATGTGGATGCATTAACACATAACCTATTGAGTGTGAGTCAAATGTGTGATAAAGGAAATGAAATTGTCTTTAGTTCAAAATAATCTGTTGTACGTGAACTTGACATAGGAAAAACAGTAATAAAAGGAACTAGAACACCGAGCAATCTGTATGTATTGAAAGGTGGCCAAGAGAAATGCTACTTAGGTAAATCTTCAGAAAATTGGTTATGGCATAGAATATTGGGACATTTGAGCTTCTCTTAAATAATAAAATCTAGCAAACTCAAAGCTCTTCGTGATCTTCCCAGCATCACTCTACCTGAAAGTACCATATGAAAATCATGCCAATTTGGTAAGAAAACTAGGGTGCAATTAAATGCCAAAGAAGGATCAACAAGTAAGCCTCTTGAACTTATACATACTGATCAATGTGGTCCTGTAAGGAAAAAGTCACCTTGTGGAGAACAATACTATATTTTATTTATTGATGACTTCTCTAGAATGTGTTGGATCGGTTTACTGAAACATAAAGATGAAGCATTGGAAAAATTTAAGATCTTCAAAGCTTTGGCTGAAAACAAATTAGATCTAAAATCCAAATGTCTTAGATTTGATCAAGGAGGAGAATATATATTAGATGAATTCTTTGATTTCTATGAACATCATGGCATAAAAAGCATGTTTTCTGTAGCTGGAACCCCACAAAAAAATGGCGTGGCAGAAAGGATGAATAGAACAGTTCAACATATGGCTCGTGCTATGCTTTATGAATCTATAACTCCTGATACTTTTTAGGGAGAAGAAACACATACTGCAGTAAATATTCTTAACAAGGCTCATGTTCGTGTGAACAGTGATAAAAATCCTTATGAGCTCTGGTATGGTAATCTTCCCACTGTAAATCATTTTAGATTTTTCGAAAGAAAATGTTTTATCAAGAAAAATGATGAAAAACTTTCTCCTAAAAGGGAAATAACAACAACTAATGAAGATGATGATGATGTATACTTTCCCTCATCAAATAGCAACAATATAGAAGGAGAACCCAATGAAGCACCAGAAGAAGATATATCTGAAAAGGCTCCATCCAGTGCAACAAGAAACAGATGGAATATTTCTATCACAAGAAAAATATCTCAAGCAAATTCTGAAGAAGTATGGGATGGAAGATTCCAAACTTAGTACTCCAATGGTGACTGGATGTAACCTCATTTCTCATGATGATTCTCCCATGATGAATCAACCAGAGTATAGATCCATGATTGGAAGTCTGCTTTATCTAACGAGGACAAGACCATATATTATGCATGTAGTTGGGATTGTTGGACGATTCCAAGCTAACCCAAAAGAGTCTTGCCTTTAGGCTATAAAAATAATATTCAAATATCTACAAGGGACTCAAGACTTTGGTCTATGGTATCCAAAGAATGTTGATCTCACTCTTCATGCTTACAAAAATGTGGATTGGGCTGGAAATTTTGATGATCGAAAAAGCACTAGTGGTGGTGCATTCTATATGGGGCCCCGATTAGTATCTTGGTTCAGCAAGAAACAAATTTCTCTTGCCTTATCTACAGTGGAAGAAAAATATGTGGCTATTGCATCATGTTGCACACAACTTCTTTGGATGATGCAAACACTACAAGACATTCAAATCAAATGTTCACCTCCCATCTCCATTCTATGTGATAATACAAGTGGCATTAGTATCTCAAGGAATCCTGTTATGTATTCCAATACCAAACACATTCCTATCAAGTATCACTTCCTACGTAAACAAGTGCTTGAACAAAAGGTTAAATTGGAGTATGTTCCCTCCAAAGAACAAGTTGCAGATATATTTACTAAATGTCTTCCCAGGGAAGCATTTCAATATCTCAAACAAAATTTGGGAGTTGTCTTTGCCTCTATTATCAAATCTACTTAATTTCAGAGGATTAAATTCAGTACGCTGGTTTCATAAAATCAAATCGCGTATATACGCGAGTTTCTGTGCATAAAACTGCGTATGGTTTTTTTGGACAGAAATTCTCTGGGTCAACTTTCAAAACAATTTGTGGTACTATTGGGTAATCTCTGTTGTTGTTCCAATATTCATCTTACTATACCTTTCTTTGATATGCATCTCCTTGGTGAAGATGCTTTGATGAATTGGTTGTTGAAGGTGTCTAGGATGCACAAGTTTAGGGGGAGCACCTGCCTTGTGGAAAAGGATGCATTGTTGGCATTTTGATTGGTTGTTGTGTTGTGATATCCTGTTTGAGATTCTTTGGTTTTGGTTATAAAAAGTCATATCTGTAATTTGATGAAAAGGTCATGTTGAGACCTATGATGTAAAACTGTTATATTCAGTCATGTAAGGACTTGTTAAAATTTGTAAACCCACTTGGTTGGGTAGTTGAGTCAAAATTTGTACTTCCACTTGTTGGATCTTTGATGTAAGTATGAGTCATTGGTGATCGGACAGGTCATACTTGGTTGAGTTATAGAGTCATGTAATTCATTGAAAACCTTTCTGAAGATTCAGCATGAACTTAGGGGTAGCATGGTAATTTCAGTGCACATTAGATCTACAAAGGAAGAGAAACCTTGTTTTGGTATTGTTCCGCCCTTTTCCCTTGTTGTCAAAAGGGGAGAGTATCTTCGTGTTTGAATAATGGTTATGTCTAATGAATCTATCTATTGTGGTGATCCAACACCATCATGGTTGCCATCAATTCCAAAGGGGGAGATTGTTGGAAATATGATGCAATATGTTTTCCTTGATGGCAACCTACCCGATGAAGTGGTCCTTGATGGAAACCTACTTGATGAGTTTCATTTTGATAACAACCTATTTGTTAAAGATGTAAAAATTATGTTTCTACAAGTCAGTTCAGATGTGTCAGAGAAAGGAATTCCAGTAAGTGCCAGAAAAATGAAACAAGAAATATTTCTCAATGTATACGCAGGTTTGATGAAGGGAACCCACGTATGGAGGCAATGTATACGTTACTTGGTATACAGGCAACCCGCGTATACATCCATAATTAGTATATACGTATTTTTTATGAAGAGACTTCACATATACATGCAGGTATGAAGGAGAAAAGTCACGTATAACTTTTGTGCTCTAAAATTATGATACCAAGGGGAATTACCATGGTATTAACCCACAGTATTGAGTGTTGTATCATCTATTTGATTTCGTCCAAGAATACCATCGAAACTTGTGTGGTTTTGGATCATGGTATTGATAAAGGCTAATCCTATATAAGGAGAGGAAGATCATAATGCAAGGTGTTTATGTGTAAGGGTTGTTACTGAATACTTCTATCTAAAGTATATCTCCATGGGATGAACTATGTTTTATTGGTATATCTGAATCTATGATGCACCCTTGGATACAATGATGGATCAAGATCTCTAGACCTTAAATGACTATGTACTTGATTTATTGAAGAAATTATTAGATCTATGACATTGCATATGTTTGGTGAAGTGAAGTGGAGAAATATGGGTATGTCTATAGATCTGAAACATTTTGCAAAATTAATATTTAAAAATATATACGCTAGTTCGTCTCGGTAAAAGCACCTATATACACGGATTTATCTCAGAAAAAGTGCATATGGAAGTCAGGGTTTTCTGAATATTACTACAGAGGTTATCTATTTATCGCTGTTGTCTATCAATGAAGTCTTCATGAAGATCTGGGTTACTTGAATACTGTATATGTTGCTAATGTACAAATCTGATCAATGAGTGAGTAAATATGTTTAATGATGACTGACTGATTAAGGGTTCTGCAATACTTAAAATATATATGTTTGAAAGCCTCAGATCTGGTTCTAAGACTGACCATATTTTGGAAGATCAATATTCTCAGATCTATATGCAGGTTGGTGTGAAGGAAAGCATGTGTATACACAGGATCAATAAAGCAAAGTAGCATATGAATTTTAATATAATGAATGATCAAGGTTGAGATTGTTTCTACATACTGATTCTGAAATATGGGTTATTACCATATTATGGTTATAGTGATCTAAATATTCTGATTGAAGTTTGGGTTAAGTTTATTATTGATGATCTTTATGATGAGTTTAGTTGAAGCTGTGGGATCTAGTGTGAAAATTAATGAAACATGGTCTACAGTGGTTTTGAGGTTTGAAGCCTTCAATGTGGAAGTAGAAGCTTCATGCCAGTAGAAGCTGGTGTTCTGATCAGGGGGTTGAAGCTCCCTTCCAATAGTGGCTGGTAAACGAGATCAGGGGGTTGTAGCTCCCTTCCAGTAGCAGCTGGAGAATGAGAGAAGGTTGCAGCCTTCTGCAGGTAGATGCCTGCGTACTGATATGAGTCTGCATCAATACAATATTCTAAGCAGTTTTCCATATAATAAATATTGAAGACAGAGACAAAATCAATAGTGGTTTTATCCCAAATTGGGTTTCCACCTTAAATCTTGGTGTTCATGTGTGATGCTCTTGTGTGATGATTTATTCTGATGTTACTGCACATATTTATTGCTTAACTACATGATGCATAATTGATAAGCTGAGTTAAATTTTGTTTCTAAAATTTTATATACCAATAAAGTATATGCAAGTTTCTGTTTGTATATCCGCGTGTATATGCTAGTTGGGTTCATTAAATTTGCGTATACAATTCAGTAAGAAAAAGTAAAAAAATTTAGTGAGCTATAAATGGGTGCCCCATAGATATTTTTATGACAAAGTGATATTGAATAAATGTAGCACAAATGTGAATGATAAGCAAGGTTCTTAGCCAAGAAAATTTCACTTTGGCTATCATAGTCTATCCTTATAGCTCGCTGAACCAACCCCATACTAGAACACAATATCTGCAACCAAACTGCTTCCTTGCTTGCATGAGTGGATACCATGTATTCTGCCTCTGTAGTTGAAAGAGCCACTATAGACTATCTTTTACTCATCCAATTGACCACACCTCAAAATAGGCTAAACACATACCCACTTTTATATCTTCTTTACTCCAGATCTCCAGCCCAATCTGCATCAACAAAACCATAGATGTCCAATACTCTTCCCAATCCTGGTCTTCCCTAGTAGCACAAACCATAATCACTAGTGCCGCACAAATATCTGAAAACTTACTTCACTGTTGTCCAATGCTCCTTCCCTGGTTTTGACATAAACCTGCTCAATACCCCCACTGCATGTGCAATGTATGGTCTAGTACAGTCCATTGAATACATCGGGCTACCCATTGCACTTGAATATGGAACACGTGACATATCCTCCTCTTCTTCTTGTGTCTTGGGACATTGTTCAGAAGATATCTTTACACCTATGAGAATAGGAACCTTCACAGGTTTACTATCCTGCATATTGAACCTCTGCAATATTATCTTGACATACTTCCTCTGGTTTAACCAGAGCTTCCTCTTTTCCTGATCTCCCTTAATTTCCATGCCCAAAATATAGTTTGCAGCAACAATATCCTTCATGTCGAATTCGGATAACAATTGGGTCTTCAAATCTTGGATAATTTCTTTGTCATTTCCAATCAGCAACATATCATCCACATATAAGACCAAATAAATAACACGGTCACCAATAAATTTAAAATATACACAATGATCCTCTTTGCTTCTGGTGAAGCCAAGTCCCCGTATATAGGTATCAAATTTCTAATACCAAATCCTTGGTGACTGTTTTAACCCATACAGAGAATTTTTTAACCTGCATACTAGTTCTTTCTTACCCTTAACCATAAAGCCTTCATGTTGCTTCATGTATATCTCCTCTTCCAAATCCCCATGAAGAAATTTTGTCTTCACATCCATCTGTTCTACCTCAAAATAAAAGGCATCAACAACAAATAAAAGTAATCTAATAGAAGTAACCTTGTCAACAAGAGAAAAAATATCACCAAAATCAATTCCCGGCACCTGGGAATAAAATTTTGCTACCAATCGAGTTTTGTATTTCTCCACCTTGCCTTCTACATTCATCTTCTTCTTAAACACCCATTTTCTCCCGATGGGCTTCCTTCCACCCAACAACTCCACCAGATCCCATGCCTCATTTTTGTGCAAGGATGCCCTTTCATCAACCATGGCCTCCTTCTAGAGTTTTCCATCCTTTGAATCCACTACCTCCCTGACAGTCCTGGGATTATCATTAGTTATAGTTAGAGAAAAATTTCAACAGAAAGCAGATGGACTATACCTTTCTGGTTGCCTTCTTTCCCAAAATGATCTTCTCATAGCTGGAGTTTGTGGTCTTCCTCTTCCTCTTCCTCTTCTGAAGATTTTAATTCATCCTCCTTTAGCTCAAACTATATATTCTCAGGTTCCTTTGGTAGGAATTCATGTTTAGCAACATCTATCACCTCTCTAAATACCACATCTCAGCTATACAGAACCTTCCTTGGTTATGGGTTCCAAAGCTTGTAACCTTTTAAACCATCCTTATACCCAATAAAGGTGCACCTTTCATATTTATTATCCAACTTGGTCCTTTTCTCCTTTGGAACATGTACATATGCATCACATCAAAATATCCCCAGATGTGAAAGAGAGGGTTTCCTACCAGTCCATACCTCATGTGGAGCCTTATCCTCCAACGTTGATGAAGGTGATATGTTAACTAGGTAACATGTAGTCTCCATTGCTTCTGCCCAGAATTCCTGTCCTAACCCGGTACCACTGAGCATGCATCTTGCCTTTTTCATCAACATTCTGTTCATTCTTTCTGCAGCTTCATTTCGTTGAGGTGTGTATGGATTAGTCTTCTTCTGTGCTATAACACACTTCTTACAAAATTCTTCAAATTCCTTCTTGTAAAACTCTCCACCATTATATATCCTCAGCACCTTTATCTTCTTCTCTGTCTGGTTTTCCACCAGAGCCTTAAATTATTTAAATCTGTGAAAGACTTCAGATTTCTTCCTCAAGAAATATATCCATGTATTCCTTGAGAAGTAATCTATGAATGATACATAGTACACAGACTTTCCCAATGATGGAACTGACACAGGTCCAAACACATCACTCTGCACAAGATCTAATATCTTGTTCGCCCTCTTAGCACCAGAAGGAAAACTCACCCAATTTTTCTTCCCATATACACAATATTCACATAAATCAAAATCTAGAGAGAAATTAGACATACTTTCTACCATACCATTTCCATGCAGTATCCGAAGGCCCTTCTCTCCTATATTTCCAAGACTTTGATGCCATAACATGGTCATTTCTCTAGAGACCGCTAGGCTTTCCGCTCCACTTTCAGGAACCACAAAACTATTGCACCCATCAATAAAAATACTACCATGAAGCTTGTATAGAGTTCCAATCTGAACTCCCCGCATTAATACCAATTCTCCTTGAACCATCTTGCAGGTATCTTTTTCGAACACTGTTTTTACACCTACATCATCCATCTTGCTTACAGAAATCAGATTTCTGACCAATGCAGGAATATGCAGAACACCAGGAGGTGTTCTAATCCTTCCACCTTGAAACTTCAGCTTGAATTTTCAATGTCCGATGATTTTGGCCTTCCTATAATCCCCTAAGAAGACATCACCGTCATCATACTTCCCATACTCATATAACCACTCCATATGGGGAGTGAAGTGAAAGGATGCACATGATTCAATCAACCATGCCTCATGATCTACATGTGTATTTGAAGAAGAAGCCAAATACACATCCCCACCTTCATCCGAGGTGGTTTTTTCCTCTACTGAAGGAGAATAATCAGATCCCTTTCCTTTCTCGGGAGATTTACATCTACATTCCTTTTTGTAGTGCCCTTCCTTTCCTCATTTCCAGCACACCTTTACAAACTTTCCTAGAGATTTAGATCTCCCTCTAGATTTATATCTCCCACTCAAAACCTTATTCTTGTTTCTGCTCTGGGACCTTCCTCGTACAGATAAGGCATCTCCATTCTAGCCCTCCATATTTCTCTGTCTCATTTCCCCAGATAGCAAGGATGAGTCAATTTCATCAAAATTCAAGGTAGTTGTATCACTACCTATTGCAATAACTAGACTATCCCACGAATATTGTAGAGAACACAACAAACTGATGCACTTATCTTCATCTAAGATTTTAATATCAACATATAACAGCTGACTTATCATAGTATTGAAGGCATTCAGATGCTTTGTAACCGAGTCTCCATCCTTCATCCTCAGGTTATACATGTTTTTCTGTAGGAACAATTTATTCATCAAAGACTTAGATTGGTACAATGTCCCTAGCTTGTCCCACAAAGTTTTCATCGTAGCTTCCTTAGATACATTCAAAAATACTGAATTTGTGACACATCGTGCGACTAATCGCGGAAATAATATAACACATACCCAAAACTGATGAGAAAGAGTGATTCATCTAGAATCGACTCTTCAAAAGGAGTGGGATCAACCATGGTGGGATGATCACAGATCAACTCAGCAAAAACAAGGGATTTCTTGGACTTAGCGGTAGTGAACTCTAAGTCAAACTCTTGAAGGATGATAATCCATTTTGAGTATTGACCCCAAGAAACTAACGTGTGAGAATGTAAGTCATGGGATTACAATCACAAATCACCAAAGTTTTATGCAAGAGAATGTAATGACGAAAACTCTGAACAACATGGAAATCAACCAGTGTGAGTTTCTCTACATGAGCATAATGGGTCTCAGTATCAAAGAGATTGTGGCTCAGATAGTACACTACATGCTCTTGACCATCTTCATCGTCCTGAACCAACACCATACCGATAGTGTTGTTGGCGATGGCCAAATACAGGAAGTAGTTGTGGTGATAATTGGGATGATGTAATAGAGGAGCACTGATGAGGGCTCGTTTCAAAGCATCAAAAGAGTTTTAGGATATTTCATCCCAAATGAATGGGATTCTCTTTTTCAATAATCGAGTAAAACCTTTGGAAATATCAGCGTAATTCAGTATGAAGTGACAGATGAAATTGGATTTCCCCTGCAAGATTTGTAGTTGATGAACATAAGAGGGAGAAGGAAAATTAGTGATTGCCTCTACTTTAAGAGGATCGATGTGAATGCCTTCTTTGGACTCCATGAAACCCAAGATTCAACTAGATTCGAAGTATAAGACGCACTTATGAGGGTTCAACTGGATATTATAGTGTCACCAGTGAAGAAAGATGGCTCTGAGGTGTTTCGGGTGATCTCGACATTTCACAAAATGAGCAGGAAGGTCGTCAAGGTATGGTCGAACTATGTGCTTGATGTCATGAAAAGAATACCACATAGCACATTGGAATGTGGCCCCAAGATTCTTTAAGCCAAAAGGGATATTTTTTGGGAAAAGGTTCCCCATGGACAGATAAATGCAATTTTGTGTTGATCAACTGGAGCAATGTTGATCTGGTTATAGCCAAAAAAACCATTCATGAAGGGAAAAATCTCACTCCCGACGCACTCGTCAATGATTTGGTCAATAAAGGGAGTGGGGTAATTATCCTTAGGACACGCTCAATTGATATCAAGTTAATCAACACAAACGCGAATGGTCCCTTGTTTCTTAGTAACAGTAACAATATTGGAGACCTAATCTGTCAACGGTATGGGATAGATGAAACTAGATTTGAGAAGTTTTTCAACTTCACCCTTTATGACAACAACCTTTCTTGGGTGCACAGGATGAAGCCATTAGCAAACGGGCTTCGAGTATGGATAGGTAGGGATTTCATTCATGATAATACTCAGATCAATGTCAGACATCTCTTTATATGACCATGTGAAGACGTCGCAAAATTCTTGAAAAATATTAGTGTAGATGTTGATCTCATTAGGAGCACAAGATGCACCAATGTGAACATTCTCGACAATCCATGGTTTGACAGAGATGTCGATTGGAATGTTTGGAGTAATATTTACCATGTTCCCTTCAGAAAACACTTCATGAATTAAAATGGGATTATGAAATGGGCCAGTCGGTACAGATGAATTATTGGATTCTAGACAGGTGGAGATGTCACCTAGATTCGGGAGAAACAAGGAATGATGATGTCAATCATCCCATAAGGTTTCTTCAAGAGACATTACCTCTAATATACTTTCGTCGGTGGGGAAAGTCTCATTCAAGGGATCATTAGATTCGAAAGAACCAAACCAGGTAGACTGCACATAAGTTTTCAGAGAAGAAACCAATCAATAGTTGGTTTCGGATTCATCCTCAGAAGCCATAAAAATACTCTGATACATTTGCTCAGCATGGCTCAAAGGAATAACGTCACAAAGCTTTAACGTTGGTCGAGACTGGGAACAATCCATGGATTGTGACTAGATGATATCATATTGATAGTGGTGACATTCAGAGGCGGGAGTGGAACAATTCCCATAAGGAACGATTCTTTTAATAGACCCGGCCCAATGTTCTCATAGGGGGTAGTGGTATTCCCAACATATGGAATGTATCCTGTTGAAGGATTAGAGGAAAAGAAATCCAACTGATCAACAGTCACGATTTTTCCTTGATGAGGAAAACGAAGGACACGAAAAAGGGTGGAGACCACACAAACCATGGCATGAGTCCAAGTGCATCCAATAGGAGATTATAATTCAAGTTGGTTACTACCACCTCAACTTCTAAATTTGATTTATTTCCCTCCAATAGGATGGGAAAATATTTTATAATACCATATGGCCTAGAATCTCGACCTTCAAAATATTCCAAAGTGTTCGGGTACTAGCTCAATGGAGGATAGTCAATGGATTTCCAACAAGTGATAGACATGATGCAGGTGGAAGCGCCTTCATCAACAACAATCCTATGAATGGTTTTCCCCATCATGGTAACTTGAATCAAAAAATATACTTGAGATGGGAGGCGAGGAATGAAGTTCTCAAGATCGAAAGTAATAATAATGGAATCTACTGGATCAATCCCTCCAATAGTGGATAGTAGTGCCTTTCGTTGTGATGGACATGACTGAAGGACTTCCAAAGCCGACATCGTTGAAGGCACTTGAGCTATATCCTCTATAATATTCTAGTGTTGTGCAGCTCTTACATTCAAATTATAAGATTATTTCCAAAGAACACCTTTTGGGGGTGGTCAGACGATGGACTCAGTACTCGATCTCTCAATCGAGAGATAACTAGAACTAGGAGATGTGGAAGAGGAAGGATGATTTGTGATTTCCGGTTCCATAGGAGATTTGGATGGATTGTGGTAGTATTTTGATCTTGTTGCAATAGAGATAGGTTCCATACCATCCATGAAAACTGAAGAGTTTCTAGATGATTGGGGTTGATCTACCATTTGCATCTACTAAGAAGGGAAAGGCTCTTTCAAGACAACCGGGGTCCCGGGGGCGCCCTTCAGGAGATAGGAAAATTCGGCATGCCAAGGAAAATCCTTGGTGTAATGATAATCATCACATATTAAACAAGTATATTTAGGCTTGCGCATTGAATAATTGTCAACATGTGATTTTTTATAATCCTATTTAGGGTTGTCGGATTTGTATTTTCCTTTACCCTTTTTCTTACCTTTCGAGGATTTTTCTACTGTGGTAGATTGTAAAACATTTACATCAGAGGTTTTACTAGGATTCTTCTGGTTGTTAGAAGGAGTAGAGGGTACAACGATAGTAGTGGACTTAGACTTCGAGGAAGCCTTGGGTCCACTACTATCAGCATGGGCCACTACCTTGATAACGCCAACAACTGGAGCCATAGTAGGAGACTGAGATGATGTTAGATTAGTTGAAGGCCATGGTGCGTCAGGTAGGAGATTGTATAGAGTTCCAAATTGGGAATAAACCAAGCTGAGGTATTGAGCTCCAGAAATGAATTACTCTTCAGTGACACATCCACCCATTGCAAGATCTTTAACAATCTTTGGAACAAATGATTTCGTAAACCATTAAGTCAAGAACTGATCTGGGATCTCGAATTTTATGAGGCAACGATGACACCACCATTTGTGAATGTGATCTGAAATGTGAATAGCAGTTGACTACTACAACAAGGTGAGGAGGTGGGTGTCGATTTCATACCAAACATGTAACTGGAAGTGAGTAAGGAAATCCATAGACAATGAAATAAAATCAAAGAAAAAACCTCGAGGGAACTCAATATACCACTTGATCACAGTACCTATGAGAGTGCGCTGGAAAAGACAAAGAAAAATTAAATCTTCGACCCAAGGGTTAGAAGAGCACCATAAGTGGTACATGATGACATGGGTTTGGGGGTCTTCCCCACACTTGCCTTCAAATTTAGGAAAATATCTCGATATTTTCGTCAAAACAGGCGGCCAATGAAACTGATGTTGGATGGGGTCATTTATAAGCTTTGACACATCCAGAAGTTCCAACATTTCCAAAAATGGAAAGGGAGGATGATGAGGAGAAAAAGATCGGGGGTTCCAACCTAGTTGATATGGATTCTACCCTATTGGAACAGGGTCCCCTAAAAGCTGCGATTTTGTATAATTTTTGTATATTTTAGGTCTTAATTAGTCTAACGCAAGGGTTTTGGGGTGGGTCAAATCCCCTAATGTATTGTAACAGGTCAAGGGTAGACCAAGAATCTGCAAACCAAGGTTTGTGGACCATTGGATGCTAAGGATAAATTGGTATAAATAGATGAGCCTTTTTTAGTCATAGGTAGAAGAGAATAGAGATTGATGATAGCTACGAATTTTTAGATCTATTCGGGTTGCTAGGGAAAGGACTCCTGCTGGCTATGTGCGCAAAGATCTCAATATTGTTGTGCGGACCCTACTGGCTATGTTTGTAGGCTGTATGGGATTGTATTGGGTTTTGAATGATAATATATGTGGATCTGGTTAGAGTATCTCTGCATTGTCTGAATTTTATGTATTACTGTTGATGCGAACTGTTGAATATATTGTTGGTTATCCATTGTAGATGCATTTATGATATTACATGTGATGTTGTTGATATGAAGGTGCTGATTAGATCTATGATAGTAACTCTGGTAGCTATGGAATACACTGATTAGAAAACCTACGAATAATTATGTTTTATAGCTACGAAAATATCCCTGTTTTTGTTATATAAATCTATGATCTGTTGACTACTGCAATTATAGTTGTTGTACTGGTAGATTGATGTTATGCACATGGAAGCGAAGGTAATTAGTAGATATAAAATTGGAGATATAAGTCTATAGTTAGATCTGTTAGTTGCAAAGCTGATATACTGGGAACGCAGCTTTGTTGCCTTACCTTCTCTCTCTTAGGGTGCGAAAACCTGGTTCCAGCACCCTTCCATACTGCTTCGGGTGAGACTTTGGCCTACGTAAGCAGGTCACTGCTGAAAGGGCCAGTATTATAGGGGTTTTTTGGCAAACCTTAACCTCCTAACCTGGGTCGGGACCCCCCGAGCCAACAAATGGTTCTGTTTCCGAGACCAGGAGCATTTTGAGAGAGATCGGGTAATGCCTGAGAAGGAGATAGATTTTTCTATAATCTAATTAGAAATTCTGCCGCGCAGAAAGCTCTATCTACGACACCTTAGAACCCTCATAGGGTTAAGAACTCACCCCCACCACCACCAGAAGAGAATATGGCCTCGCACATGAAGCTACCCACCTTCAAGGGTGTAGGGGATGAAGATATGGATTGATTCTGGTTTGTCACAGGATCGGTATGGACTGCGCAGAACGTAGCCAGGGATGTCATGAAAAGGGTGTAGCTATCCCTGGCCTTTGAAGGGAGGGCCTTGGATTGGTACATGGGATACGTTGACCAGCATGTAAATGCAACCATTGAGAAAATTAAGAATGCCTTGAAGCAGCAATTCAAGAAGCCTAAGTCATACTCTCAGATAGTGAACGATCTGAAAGACTTCAAGAAAGGACCGACTGAGTCTGTATGGGAGGTTGAACAATGGTTAAAAAAGGTAATTAGAGAGGGAGGATTCATGTACGATGACAAGTAGCACACGGAGTGGTTCATTTCTATGTTGTTGCCCCACCTGCATGTGCCAATGGGACATCAAGCCATCGAATCGAAGGAAAAGGCCTTGGAGATTGCTATGAAGATGGAGGTCGTGCCAAAATATGATACCCAGTTAGGAGTACAGCAAATTCAAGGCTAGCTAGAAGCAATGCACATGGAAATCCAGAATATATGGAAGGAACGAGGAACAGAGGCTAGCCCTAAAAGATGGTGCATATGATGCAGGGTGAATGGCCACACCAAGGATAACTGTCCTCTGCTAGAAGACTACATACAGGCTGGGGGACCCAGTCCATTACGTCTTATGGATGCCACAGGACCTAGTGGGCCGGTGCCATGTTGCGATGATTGCCGCATTGTTGGGCTACATGATACCAACCACTATCCCCGCCTTGCCGCATATGTCCCAAAAATAAAGCAACAATGGTGCAGGCTCTGTAGATCTATAAGCCATGAAGAATAGAACTTTTGGACGTATGATCTGATGATAGATCAAGGAAGTCTATATATGGTACAGTCAGATTCATCTCCGCCAAGATCCCCATCAGGAATAGGTGGCTCCCCGGCTAGGGGCAGGGGAGGAGGCCAAGGTGGAAGTGCAGGTAGGGGGAGAGGGAAATTGATTTGCTATAACTGTGGAGAAATAGGCCACTTTTTAAGGGATTTCACGAACCCTGCAAGACAATCTTGCAGATACTGTAGACATTTGGGTCACATGGTTGAATATTTCCCGATTATGATAGCCAAGATGCAGGAGAAGCAAAAAACACCTACGTAGAATGTAAAAAGGGTCAAGGCAGAACCTTGAGATGAAGGACCAAGTGTTAATGTTATAACATGCAGCAGCATGGCCACTAGAGGTGTTGCAGAGAAAGCTGAGGTGGAGCCTCTCATCTGAAAAGAAGTTGTTAAAAAATAAGGTTTGGACTTACAGAAAGAAAAAGAAACCTTTGTCGCAGCTCGCCAAGACTTTGCTAAAGCTGAGGCACCTACTCATCAAGCCCCTGCAAACCCCAGATCAGATGAGGAGGTCAAACCATTCCTACAGGAATGTATGAAGTTGTTACGCAACCAAAGGGCTATAGAAAACCTCCAAGCTTTGATAAATAGCTGTGAAAAAGAGACAACCCCAGTTATGGAAGTTAAGGATGTTCACAAACTCTATAAGAATAAGAGACGCACTAGTTGGGAGATGTGTCTGACCTTGAAAATCGGTGATTATGATATGGATCAAGTTAATTTTGACTTGGGATCAGATGCGAACATACTCCCTAAAAAGACTTGGCAGTGAATGGGGGAACCTAATTTGGAGTGGTCCACTATCCAATTGTGCATGGCCAACTAGCAGAAGATCATCTTGTTAGGAAGACTGTTGAAGATCATGGTAGATATCATAGGAGTTAAGTTCCGGGCTGAATTTGAAGTCATTCAGATTGTAGAATATGTGGACCCTTACCTAGCGCTCCTAAGATTGGACTGGGCCATAGATATGGGCGGTGTTTTCAACTTAAAAAAGAGGAGCATGGTATTTGAAAGTGAAGGAACATGTGTGATAGTACCGCTAGATCCCGTAGAAGGAGAGAGGTATATAGAGCTAGTGTGTGAGGAAGAAGAGGTGGATCACATCTATAATATAACTGTGAGGGACAAAGACTAGATCAATCCTATGGCCGATGGTATGCTTTGCTGGGAAAGAGATAGTGAATGCTTCTCTGACTCCGATGAGGAAATGGAAAATTGGAAAAATTGGCTGCATGATGTCTCTATGTTGTGCTGCCTGCGAATTACAAGGGACTTCCGTTGCATATCCTCTGAGGTAAGAGAACTATCCTACTTTGATGGGTCTAGTAGTGTAAAAGCGTTTTTGCGAACATTTGAAGCTGAGGTTCCCAGAGAACAAAGGTTATGGGCCCTTAATGTAGCCATGCATGCAACACCTGCAAGATGGTGGGAGATGCATAAGGAGGCATTCCAGGACTGGGAGGACTGTCGGGATATGATGATCCTATTATTTGAGCCTCTGGATGAGGCATGCGTCAAGACATTCCTTGGCCCAAGGGATACACATAAACACGTGTTTGCTTGGATAGAGAAGTGGTGTGACCGAACTACAGAATAATGGGTTCACTTGTTCATTCATGTGTTGGGTCCAATCCCTACTGCATGGTACCTGGATGGGAAGCTACATCAACGCCCCCACCACTGGAAAACTCTGAAGGATGAATTCATAGGAACATTCAGACTAACAGGGGTTCAGAGGTGCTTGACGAAGCTCTACAAGATATAGATACGTTTGTGTTTGGTGAATCCAGCTCCTCTAGAATATTCGAGGCACCAACATGGGAAACACAGATGTAGGATATTTTCAATTGTCACAATATAATGATAGAAGAGTGAGACGAGAATCTGTGCAATATCTCCATCCCAAAATCAAAGGGGGAGCGCGCAGTTTTGGGACCCATTACAGACTGTAGATGTGATGAAGCCTTTGAAACTGCAAGTAATCAACATTGGCACGGAAAAGCAGCCTAAGTTGAATAAAATTGGGGACTACTGGGATGATGACACTATAATAAAAGTTGTTGAATTTCTCACAGAATATCAAGACTTATTCCCAACCAAGTTTTCAGAGCTTAAAGGGATCACAGGGGACCTAGCGGTTAGGCGTATCATGCTAAAACCAAATGTGCACCTTGTAAAGCAGTGGCCTTATCGGCTGAACCCTAACTATAAGCAGAAGGTTAAGGAAGAAATCAATAAAATGCTCGCCGCAGGTATTATCGAGCTGGTCGAGCAGTCGGATTGGGTAAGTCAAATGGTGGTTCAGGAAAAGAAAACAAAGGGTGAAATACGAATCGGTGTGGACTTACGTAAACTAAATGACGCATGCATACATGACCCATTTCCATCGCCATTCTCAGATGAGATCCTGGATAGTGTAGGAGGCCAGGAAGCATACTCATTATTGACGGGTTCTCAGGATATCATCAGACCAGAATCACACCAGAAGATCATAGAAAAACTACGTTTTCCACTGAATGGGGATCCTTCCAATATACATTCATGTCGTTTGGACTTAAGAATTCCCCTGCTATCTTCTCGCAGGTCGTTGTTGTAGTGGTCAAAGAATTCATCCACAAATTCCTAGAAGTGTATTTCAATGATTGGATTGTCTTTGGCTTAGTAAAGGCACATGTTTCAAACCTGCGCATGATGTTGGACGCATGCCGGAAACACCATATTTCCCTAAATATCAAGAAATGTATCTTATGTGTACCCTTCGAAATCTTGCTCAGACACATAGTTTTCCGACAAGGGTTGATGGTGGACCCTGTGATAGTGGCAGTGATTATCAATCTGGCAGTACTTACGATGGAGAAATAGCTACGTTCAATCCTTGGACATACAGGCTACTATAGAAAATTCATTCAGGGATACACACTGATCACAACACCCATGGAAAAGTTTCTTAAGAAGGATGTCTCGTTCTTTTGGGATGATGAGTGCCAGAAAATATTTGAGCTACTCAAGGAAAAGATCATCTCTACACCTATTCTTATTTTTCCTGATTGGGCGAATGTATTTCATGTTCATGTTGATGCTTCAGGGATTTCCCTAGGAGAGGTCCTTACGCAGCCTCGCACCGAGGAAATTGATCACCCAAACACATTTTCTAGTCGAAAAATCTCAAATGTGGAGTGCAACTATGCCACCACAGAGAGGGAAGGATTGGCCATGATCTATGAACTACAGAAGTATCGGCACTACCTGTTAGGAGGACACTTTAAAAAATTTACAGATCATTCAGCTTTAAAGTACTTGGTAAATAAGCCTGTGTTAGGGGGGGGAATCTGCAGATGGTTGTTGCTATTTCAGGAATACAATTTTGAAATCATAGTCAAACCAGGGAAGTTGAATGATGGGTTGTATCACTTGTCCCGAATTGAGACAGGCGAGGAGCCCACTAACCTAGAGGAAGGCTTTCCTGATGCGTAGCTATTCACCATTAAGGTCGTTGATGCACACTTTGTTGATATCATTCAGTCCCTGACTACGGGCATGGCACTTGCAGACTATTTGGTACAACAAAAGAAGGAATTGGTTACCTGAGCAACAGATTTTACCATTATCGTAGGTCATTTATATAAACTAGGGGCTAATGAAGTGTTGTGTGGATACGTTCTGGAGCATGAAAGGCACGCTGTCTTGGCAGAAGCTCACGAAGGCATAGCAGGAGATCACTACGCAGGCAAGCGATGGCACAAAAGATCTTGCAGGCTGGGCTATGGTGGCCTACCCTGCATAGTGACTCCCACGACTATTGTAAATCCTACGATACATGCCAAAGGACAGGAAGGCCATCACGCAGAGATGAGATGCCTTTACAACCGCAAATGGCTCTGCAAGCCTTTGACAAATCGGCCATTGATTTTGTGGGACAGATCAACCGACCAGGGAAGAATACGAGTGCACACTACATAATTACTGCCACTGATTATGTAACTAGGTGGGCCAAAGCACAAGCAGTGAAGGATTGTACTGCAGATACTGCCATGTACTTCATCTTTGAGCATATTCTGACCAAATTTGGATGTCCAAAGATCCTTATGAGCGATAGAGGTATGCACTTTGTTAATGAATCAATCCAAGCTTTGACTGAGGAATTTCGAATCCATCATGCGAAGAGCACCCCATATCATCCACAGGCTAACGGAGTAGTTGAGGCTTTTAACAAAATCTTGGAGCAAGCACTGACTATGGTCTCCAACGCCGATCGCAGTGATTGGGACGTGCACATCCCAGCAGTTCTTTGGGCCTATTGGACAACCTGCAAGAAGCTAACAAGGAAAACCCCATTCAGGATGGTCTATGGCAAGGAGGCCATTATGCCGATGGAGTATATTGTTCCTAGTCTGTGTATCACAGTATTTACGAACATGGTGTTGAGCCCTAGAATTGCCTTCACTTTTACAAACATCCACTTCATTTCATCATTCTTTTATCACTTCATAAGCCTAAAATAAATGAAGAATGATTAGGATTGCTTAAAGGTTACATGCAATTGATTAACATATTGTATTTTCATGGTTTTTTGTTGTTTTAATAATTTTGTGCAAAATAGCTACAGAATACAGACGTTTCATAGCCGATCATGCGTTCCGCAGCTATTTTAGTGTTTAAACAGGTTACAGGTGTCGTCTGAGGGAAAGACGTATATGGTTAGACTCCAAAACTCTCCTGCATCATTCCTTGTCCTCCACGAGGTCTGAACAAAAATCTGGAAGTGGTTATGCACATGGACAAAGCCAAAACCAAGAAGCAGACTTCTATAAGGAAAAGGACTCTTGAGGTGTCTTCAGCAAAATACGAGTCCTCAACAGGAGATTTAGTTCAATTTTGATTATAAAAGACACCTATGCCTATTTCTACTCAATGTCAGTTATGTATTTGCTTATAAAAATAACTTGGTGAACCGAGAAACCGTTAGTTGATATTTTGTTGTTAGTTTTCAAAGACTGTGATACTCTGTTTCTGAAGTGCTTTCTTTTAATAAAAGAAGTATAACTTTGATGCATGATCTGAAGCAACTGTAAGGATTTAAGGATTCGTGTGCCAATTTGATGGTAGAGGGCCCCTACTATCCGAAAAGGCTTTTGCATATTTTCTAGATAAGTGACCTTTAACTCTGTTTTGTTCTTAACTTAGGCAATTTTCTGAGTTTATCCTCTTGCATCATGTCTTATGTCATTTACTTACATCAAATATTACATTCAATCTTCTTCTCATGAGCTGTTCCAATATATCACTAATACATGAATAAGATCTAGCTGTAGTACTTTGAGTTAATTGTATTTTAGTTTTGTTCATTGCATTTCAGTTCTGCTAATTAATTGCATTTCAGTTCTGTTAATTAGATTTAAAAGACCCTCATTATTTTATAAGTTGCTCTTGTTCTCAACTTCTTCTAACACATCACTATTATAAGAACAAGAATTACTTATATTATTTTGAGTTCTTGACTGTTATATAGTTATGTAAGAGATTCTCATGATTTTACAAACAAGTCTTTTTCCCAAGTTGATCCAGGTGGATATCGGTGGCCACCCACCTATTCCATTTGGACCAGCACCATCAATTCTTGCAGATTTTCACATTCAGCACAACTTACTATTTTTAGCAGGTTTTCGGGTCCTCCACTCTCGGAGCCGTTTTGGGGGCTTAATGATCCCGGTGGATATTGGTGGCCACCCACCTATTCCATTTGAACCCCCATATTCAGTTCTTTCAATTTCCAAGTTGCAACAAAACTTACTATTTTTAGCAGTTTTTCGGGTCCTGAACTTCCGGAGCCGTTTTGAGGCCCTAAACGACATTTTTTGGGAAAATGGAGAGCAACATGGGTCCATGGACCGATGTTGCTCGTTCAAAAATTGAAGTCCTCGGATAGATCTTTCTAACGAGCTATTGAGCGCGTCAAACGGAGATCGGGTGCCAAAGTTATGCCCCCAGGAAGTTGAACCACCAATTTACCCAAACGGGCGCCCATAGTTTTGGCGCCTCATCTCCTACGGTTAGGTTTTTGGACGTTTCAAATTCTACATTGTTTCTCAACAATAAATAGGCCCTCGAGCCTCATTGTAACAGAGTTCAGAGGTCTGTAGCCATCACATCTCTTCTCAGAGATTCGCTACCAGCACCCTAGCTATTTTATTTCCATTATGCCTGTAAGCATATTTCTGTTATTTGATATTAATGAAATGAAGCACTATTTCCGTTGCATCTCTATGTTCATGGTTATTTCTGTATTCTGTTGCGTTCCTACATAAAATCCAGATCAGTGGTATCAGAGCGGGTCTGCTCTTTCTTTGTTTTTCTTTGCATGTCCCCAACACGGTCAGGGTATAAGGAGCTAGGGCTCGATCTGGTGGAACCTTTGCAAGATCAGCCTCGCAAACCTCGACGGACGCCCATGGGGGACGAAAAGAAAGATGAGGGAGCAGGAGATCCTATCAAAATACTGCTCGAGGAGGCCCTCGAAAAACAAAGGAACGCGATGATGGATAGCTTTGCTCAGATCCTTCAACGGCTGCCCACCGGCGGCGCATCTGCATCCAGTAGCCACTCACGGAGCGCCACTCCCTTGGTGCAGGTAAACTTTTACATTCCTATATTTGAAGGAAAAATAGTGCGACCAGCGCAGCGGATGGTTAAATTTATTTGGAAGGGTATTTCTCGGTCCATGACATCTACGTGAGAAAGATTATTTTTGCACTCACCAGAAAGCCACCCCCCATGTCGGCGGTGGGAAACCTACGCGAGCAAGAGGGCGAAGGGGAACCCTCTCTGTTCTCGGCCACACCCACTTGGAATTCGTTAGAGGCGGCATCAAGGAACAATATTACCCCGTGGGGAGCTATGAGGACAAATACATCCAATGGACCACGCTGTGGCAACAAAAGGATCAAGATGTGCACGAACTGATGAATCTGTTTCATACCCTGCGCACAAAGTTGGGTATTAAAGATTGAGAGAGACATTTGGTGCTCAAGTACCGCGACTGTCTGCATAAACACATTCAGGAGGAAATGGAGTTCCTCGACATTACATCGCTTGGCACGACATATCGCTATGCCGCAAAGATCGAGCAGAAATTTAAGCAGAAGAAGCGAGACTTTGGATCTGCGAATCCGAAAGGTGCCCCCGAATCGAAGAACAAGGGGCAAGGCCAAAGCAATGCAACTCAGAACAACACCACAAATCCAAAGAAGGACACGGGAAGTGGTGTGAATTTCATGTGACCCCACTCACAGCACAAACGGTGTCGGGCCAAACATACCTTTGGTGGTGAGCCAAGGCACCGAATCGAATGCATTTCGATCACGAGAGTTAGAACCAGGACAAAACCGTGACAAAGACGAGGATCATTGATGCGGATCCCGGTGCCATTGTTTCCACCACCAAGATCTAGAGGGAGTGTCCAGAGGATCCAGAGGAGGGGGAGCGCCTCGTCCAGTCACAGATGTGGGTGAAGGGTTCTCCGCTGCAGGTTCTCGTCGATAGCGGAAGCCAAAAGAACCTCATTTCAGCAGACGTCGTGAAGCGGCTCGGCCTACCAACCATAGCACACCCGCAACCGTATACCATTGGGTGGCTCCACCCAGGGAGAGATCTCCGCATCCGCCAGCAGTGCCGACTTCCATACGGTATCAAGCCATTCACGGATGAGGTATTGTGTGATGTTGCTCCTCTTAATGTGCTCGATGTATTATTGGGCCAACCATACTTGTGGAGGCGACATGCTGTGTATGAGTCTAGGCCTCGTGCTGTTATTATTACTTTGGGAAATAACTTGTACAGGATACCGGAGGTAGTACCGCCTCCTACCATCTCTTTGACTACTGCAAAACAACGCAGTAAGATTGTTTCCCAGACCAGGAAATTCATTTTCCTTATGACTCACTCATAGGGAAAGAAGAATATTGTGGCCACAACCTCGAAACAGGGCTCCCTTTCACGGCTGCAGCAGATGGAAAAAGTCATGGAGGAATACGATGACAATTTCTCCTCACTCATAGAGGTTCCTCTACACTGTCAGGACAAGCACTCCATTGATCTGACTCCCAATGCACCACCACCTGATGTTGCCATACATCTTGCAACTACACATACAGAATCCAAACATGTACTGTATGAGGCTGATAAAGAAACCAAATTTACTAAACGCATCCAGCATGTCCACCCGCAAGTCCATGACATCTTCAACACATCTAATACTCAGTTCAACAGAATTTGCCTCATCTCATGGAGGATCTCAACGCAATGGGGACCATTGCTTCCTAAGGAGGGAGGAATGATCCCGGTGGATATCGGTGGCCACCCACCTATTCCATTTGGACCAGCACCATCAATTCTTGCAGATTTTCACATTCAGCACAACTTACTATTTTTAGCAGGTTTTCGGGTCCTCCACTCTCGGATCCATTTTGGGGGCTTAATGATCCAGGTGGATATTGGTGGCCACCCACCTATTCCATTCGAACCCCCATCTTCAGTTCTTTCAATTTTCAAGTTGCAACAAAACTTACTATTTTTAGCAGTTTTTCGGGTCCTGAACTTCCGGAGCCGTTTTGAGGCCCTAAACGACATTTTTTGGGAAAACAGAGAGCAACATGGGTCCATGGACCCATGTTGCTCGTTCAAAAATTGAAGTCCTCGGATAGATCTTTCTAACGAGCTATTGAACGCATCAAACGGAGATCGGGTGCCAAAGTTATGCCCCCGGGAAGTTGAACCACCAATTTACCCAAACGAGCGCCCACATTTTTGGCGCCTCATCTCCTACGGTTAGGTTTTTGGATGTTTCAGATTCTACATTGTTTCTCAACAATAAATAGGCCCTCGAGCCTCATTGTAGCACAGTTCAGAGGTCTGTAGCCATCACATCTCTTCTCAGAGATTCGCTACCAGCACCCTAGCTATTTTATTTCCATTATGCCTGTAAGCATATTTCTGTTATTTGATATTAATGAAACGAAGCATTATTTCCGCTGCATCTCTATGTTCATGGTTATTTCTGTATTCTGTTGTGTTCCAGCATAAAATCCGGATCACAAGTTGTTCCAAGAAATCTCTAATCTTTGAATGAGGCTTAATAGTAACATTGTGAGTGGTAGAATGAGTTAATTTTAGTGTCATAAGTTATTTTAGCACATGATTCTTTACTATGTTGCAGATGATCTTTTTCTCAAAATGTTCCAACAGACTTCTAACCATGAATAAGATTTCTCTATGATGTTTTAAGTTGTTGTTTACTAAAGAGAACCTCATTACATCAAAACTAATCATTTTCTCAGTTTGTTCCAATATATCTCTAATGAAGCGAATTGGACTAAGTTTAATGTTATGAGTTACTTTATTAGTAGCTTTACAATCTGTGGATTAGCATTCTCTTTTCTTTTTATCATTCCTAGTTTAGAGTAGATCTTATTTTTTTTAGTGAATTTAGTAACTTTTCTTCGCTATTGATTTAGTTTTTCACCTTACCATAAAATAACAGTAAACATAAAACCAAAAAAAATAGAAAAACATTGAACACAACGAAGTAGGAAGAGGTTACTTAGGCACATATGGTGCACTTCACTTCAACAGTTTACTAGCCCTGGTTGACAATTTATGTTATCAATTTAGGAATACTAAAATTGATTAAACATTTTGGCGCCGTTGCCGGGGAAGTGTAACTAGGTAACCTTATTTCTTACATCAAAAAAAAACAAAACAAAACAAAAAAAACTTCAATCACCTACCACACCCACTATATCATGTGGTGCAGTAGGAGCCACACATCCACATCATGAATTCATATTTTTGCAGGTAGAAGAAGAGGTGACAAAGGAGGTTGAAGAAATGGATGGAGATGATGACAATGAGGAAGATCCTTTTGGATTTCCCATTCAAGAAACTGATATCAACGTTCAAATGAAGAACATCCATCCATCTGTACTTCCTAACTTCAAAGGTATGAGATCAGAAGACCTGGAAACCTTTCTTTTTAAATTTGAAATAATTTGTAGATCTTATGGCTACTCATTGCACATGCAAAAATTGAATTTGCTTCCGGCAACATTGAAGGATAGAGCTCTTAGATGGTTCATGAATTTAGGAACAAATTCTATAGGGACATGGGATGATATGAAAAGAGTATTTTTGGAAAAATATAAAGGTTATTGCATGCACCATGACCTTAGAAATGAAGTCTTTAAGATGAACCAAAAAGAGGATGAAAGCCTAGAAGATTTAGTGGAGAGATTTACTTATAATATCAAAAGATCTAAATTGCATAATTTAGGATCAGATGCGTTAAAAACTCTCCTACTAAATTCTATAAAGGATGAATGGATTGATCTTCTCAATCTTGTGGGAAAAGGAGATGTCTATCAATTTCCATTTCAAGAAATTTGTGAACTATGCAAGAACATATCAAGAGGAAAAGTAAAGTGTGTAAGATCCCTTCAAGATCCATTTATGGCAAGAGTAAGTAAGTCAACATCAAGATTGGTAAGTCAAACTGAACCTAACAATTTGCTAAACATTCTTGGTAATTTACATGAACAAATTGACATGTTAAGAATGCAAAACAAGCAAAAATTTGCTTCATTCATATTTTTCCCTAAATGTAGAAAGAAACATGCTTTGCATGAATGTCCACTTGATAACATTAAAATGTGTAAAATTTGTGTAGGATCACATACTACTGAAGATTGCCCATCATTACCAGGGTTGAAGGCAATTTACCAGAAGGATAATGGAGCAAATCAAGCACAAGAGCAACTTTCTTATGTAGCTCCAAGAGGACTATGGCAGCCTCATCAACCCAATACGATGCAATATCCTTATGCACAGTATCAAGGTTATGCACAACAATCTCAAGGTAATTGGAAAACACCCTTGCCTTGGCAACCTTGGGCATCTCAATCCCAACCTCAAAACCAATCTTGACAACAAAGTTGGCAAAGGCCCTATAAAGAAAATCCACCATATCCTCAATCTTTCCCTCTCTATCCTCAATACCATCATCAATGTTATTCATACCATTCGTCTCCACCACAACATCAATATCACCCTCATTTGACCTCAATTCAACCTTTCCCATTATCATCCACACAAGCACCCCAAAAATTCATTCCCACTCCACTACCTCCACAACCATTTCATATCCCCAACAATAAAACACCTCAATCAACTTACAATTTTGAGGTATTGCAAAATGATTCATCAGCTATCATTGAAGAACAACAACCAGAAGAAGACTCATATAAGGTCCAAGAATCATGGATGTCTATTGATAAAGAGAAGTTAATGGAACCAGAGATTGAAAAGTCTCATGCATGCCTATCACCAGATTCTATGAATGAAGATCACATCTCTGAAGACTTGCATTTCATGATAGAGGAAAGACAAGGAAGACAAGATTACATTGAATGTTGGTTCAAGTCAGTCATCGGATCCCAATGCTCAATTATTCAATATCTTCTGACATCATCTAAATCAAGACAGTTGGCATCTCATATACTGGTACATATCAAAGAGTATCTTTGAAACCTACATATGAGTTTATCTATCATCTTGTTACAGACATGGTTCCATTGGAAGTATTCATATACTTGAACAAGATTTTCTTTTTTAAGTAGAGTAGGACATATAATAATAATAAAAAAAGTAAAGAGAAAAATAAGTTCTATTGTGAAAACCAGCTTGCTGGCGCAATTGGACATGAGCTTTGCTTGAAAACCAGGAAACTAGCGAGCAAAGTTCACAATAAGTTCTGCAATTTCATGATGGTTTCAATCTTTCATGGTTCTTCAAATCATTTTTGGTTCTATGCTCGAGTTGGATGATGTGGAATTCCTTAAGGTCCACCTTCCAACAAATCTTGTCCCATCGACCTCAACACTTTATCTGGGATCAAGATTAGATATTATTTGGAGTGCCTTGGAGCTTGCATTCATCAATGGCAAGCCTCCTCGTTGATAACAATGGGAATACAACAATGTCTCTTGATTCTCAAATATTGCAGGCGACTCGACTTCGACACATTCATTCGTCCCTGTCAAGATGCACTGAGGTACCTTGACACTCATTTACATTATCGGTGATTTGTCTTGCATTGGTTAACAATTTTCATTGTTGATCGGTAATCCAATGATTTCTTCCCATGTTGGACTTTGACACATTTATTCGCATGGTAAGAATTATACCATGAATGTTGGCTTTGATGAAGACTAATGGTTTTATGGAATCAACAACAACTTGCAGCAGTACATTTTATTAGTTTCTTGTAGCAGCATGTTCATATTCTTTTCAATTCAACAACAGTTGCAGAAAGTGGCAGTTTCTGCAGCTATTGCTGTAGCAGCCTGTTTTTGTTTTTTGCAACTTTTCTTCCAGAGGCAGTTTTGGCGCAAATATTGCAAGAGATTGGAGCAAAAATAAAAAATTCTGAGCTTCTGGGTTTTCTCAAATTATGATAAATTGAGTAAGAAGCGGATAGAATTTGAAAAAAAACAATTTTAAAGGGCATTTCAGATGGATTTTTAAGGAAGATTTTCATTTTTCAGCGTTATGGACAGATTAGGACAGATTTCAGTATTTTTTCACAACGGCGCCTTTTCTTCATCAAAATGAAATTATAAAAGCATGTGGCAATAGAAAAGGTAAAAATACATAGTTTCCTTTTTGAATCGCTCAATTCGGCCTTAAAATGAGTTCGTGGCGTATTTTTTTGTTGCAACATTGGGCAGAATGAAGGGTGAAACAGGGCAGAAATTGATTTTATCATAACTTTCAAACCATGCATCCATTGGTCCTGAAATTTTTATGGTAAATGCATTGAGGTAGGGTGAATAAACACAGAAAATTTCAGAAAATTTCAGTGTGTATTCTTCAAGAAAATAGCCACTTTTACCTACAGCCATTTCTCATTTTTCGGGAAATCCGTGCAACCAATGGCTGATATTTTTCATCGGAAGATGCATAATAATATTGGTAACAACCTCAGAAAATTTCAAGGAAATCTAATGTACCATTTGAGAGAAATTGCAAAATTCATTTCATTTTACAATTCCACTCCATCTCACCCCACTTTCATTCCATTTCATAAGTCATATTCCACTTTCACTCCATTACATTTCACATCCATATTCCATAGCCATACTTCATTTCTTTTCATAGATCCATAGCCATTTCATTTTCCCTTATAACTTAATTGCATCCATCAATTCACCTCCATTACAGTTTGGAGCCAATCCATCTTTAAGTACATAGAGGTAATTCTGAGGGTGAAGCATCATTCTATAGCTAATCCATCTTCAGACACAGAGATATAGTTTCAAAAATAAAGCATTAGACTCTGTAATCAATCTAGCTTCAAGCATAGAAAATTAATTCTGAAATGAAGATAATCTGCACAGAGGAGGAATGTGGCTAATTGTTAGGACAGAACCAGTTGGAGTCAAGTATTTGGAAGGACATCCACAAGTCAAGGAGCTACTACAACAAGCACGGAGGTTAAATTTTATAGAGAAATTTCATGGCTTCCATAAGGATATTACAAAATCGTTTGCCAAATATTTTGACTCAACAACAAATTTATGATTATGTGGAATCTTGGAAAGAAAGGCCTCAGAGAATCAAGAAAGATCTCTCAGTCCACAAGAACCTCCAATAGAAGCCCTGAAGAAAGATAATTATGAATTGGAGATATTAAACAGACACGTTAAGAATGAGAATGAAATCTTGAAAGAACAAGTTAAATTGAAGAATGCTATGAATAATACTCTCACTCTGCAAATGGACACATTGCACAAAGAAAACAGGAAGCTAAAGAAGAGGAATAAGAAATTGAACAGAGCCCTCATAAATCTCAGGTTTAAATTACTCATAATGAAACCCAAAATGACAATAACCAGCAAAAGAAGAAGAGAGATAAGGTTGCATGTTCTAACAGAGGTTTCAAAGCACATGGAATAAGTTTTTATAAAATTGCATGAGGACATGTAATAGTTTTGCAGTGGGGGTATGTTGAGCCCTAGAATTGCCTTCACTTTTACAAACCTCCACTTCATTTCATCATTCTTTTATCACTTCATAAGCCTAAAATCAATGAAGAATGATTAAGATTTCTTAAAGGTTACATGCAATTGATTAACATATTGTATTTTCATGGTTTTTTGCTGTTTTAATAATTTTGTGCAAAATAGCTACAGAATACAGATGTTCCGTAGCCGATCAGGCGTTCCGCAATTATTTTAGTGTTTAAACAGGTTACAGGTGTCGTCTGAGGGAAATACATATATGGTTAGACTCCAAAACTCTCTTGCATCATTCCTTGTCCTCCACGAGGGCTGAACAAAAATCTGGAAGTGGTTATGCACGTGGACAAAGCCAAAACCAAGAAGCAGAATTCTATAAGGAAAAGGACTCTTCAGGTGTCTTCAGAAAAATATGAGTCCTCAACAGGAGTTTTATTTCAATTTTGATTATAAAATACACCTATGCCTATTTCTTCTCAATTTCAGTTATGTATTTGCTTATAAAAATAACTTGGTGAACCGAGAAACAGTTAGTTGATGTTTTGTTGTTAGTTTTCAAAGACTGTGATACTCTGTTTCTCAAGTGTTTTCTTTTAATAAAAGAAGTATAACTTTGATGCATGATCTGAAGCAACTGTAAGGAGTTAAGGATTCGTGTGCCAATCTGATGGTAGAGGGCCCCTACTATCTGAAAAGGCTTTTTCATATTTTCTAGATAAGTGACCTTTAACTCTGTTTTGTTCTTAACTTAGGCAGTTTTCTGAGTTTATCCTCTTGCATCATGTCTTATGTCATTTAATTACATCAAATATTACAATCAATCTTGTTCTCATGAGCTGTTCCAATATATCACTAATACGTGAATAAGATCTATCTGTAGTACTTTGAGTTAATTGTATTTTAGTTCTGTTCATTGCATTTCAGTTCTGCTAGTTAATTGCATTTCAGTCCTGTTAATTAGATTTAAAAGACCCTCATTATTTTATAATTTGCTCTTGTTCTCAACTTCTTCTAACACATCACTATTATAAGAACAATAATTAGTTATATTATTAAGAGTTCTTGACTGTTCTGCAGTTATGTAAGAGATTCTCATGATTTTACAAACAAGTATTTTTCCCAAGTTGTTCCAAGAAATTTCTAATCTTTGAATGAGGCTTAATAGTAACATTGTGAGTGGCAGAATGATTTAATTTTAGTGTCATAAGTTATTTTAGCACAGGATTATTTACTATGTTGCAGATGATCTTTTTCTCAAAATGTTCCAATAGACTTCTAACCATGAATAAGATTTCTCTGTGATGTTTTAAGTTGTTGTTTATTAAAGAGAACCTCATTACATCAAAACTAATCCTTTTCTCAGTTTGTTCCAATATATCTCTAATGAAGCGAATTGGACTAAGTTTAATGTTATGAGTTACTTTATTAGCAAATTTACAATCCGTGGATTAGCATTCTCTGTTATTTTTATCATTCCTAGTTTAGAGTAGATCTGATTTTTTTTTAGTGCATTCAATAAATTTTCTTTGCTATTAATTTAGTTTTTCACCTCAGCACAAAATAACAGTAAACATAAAACCAAAAACATTAGAAAAACATTGAACACAACAAAGTAGGAAGAGGTTACTTAGGCACATATGGTGCACTTCACTTCAACAGTTTACTAGCCCTGGTTGACAATTTATGTTATCAATTTAGGAACACTAAAATTGATTAAACATTTTGGCGCCGTTGCCGGGGGAAGTGTAATTAGGTAACCTTATTTCTTACATCCAAAAAAAATAAAAATAAAATAAAAACAAAAACTTCAATCACCTACCACACCCACTATATCATGTGGTGCAGTAAGAGCCACACATCCACATCATGAATTCATATTTTTGCAGGTAGAAGAAGAGGTGACAAAGGAGGTTGAAGAAATGGATGGAGATGATGACAATGAGGAAGATCCTTTTGGATTTCCCATTCAAGAAACTGATATCAACATTCAAATGAAGAACATCCATCCATCTGTACTTCCTAACTTCAAAGGTATGAGATCAAAAGACCCGGAAACCTTTCTTTTTGAATTTGAAATAATTTGTAGATCTTATGGCTACTCATTGCACATGCAAAAGTTGAGTTTGTTTAGGGCAACATTGAAAGATAGAGCTCTTAGATGGTTCATGACTTTAGGAAAAAATTCTATAAGGACATGAGATGATATGAAAAGAGTATTTTTGGAAAAATATAAAGGTTATTGCATGCACCATGACCTTATAAATGAAGTCTTTAAGATGAACCAAAAAGAGGATGAAAGCCTAGAAGATTTAGTGGAGAGATTTACTTATAATATCAAAAGATCTAAATTGCATAATTTAGGATCATATGCATTAAAAACTCTCCTACTAAATGCTATAAAGGATGAATGGATTGATCTTCTTAATCTTGTGGGAAAAGGAGATGTCTATCGATTTTCATTTCAAGAAATTTATGAACTATGCAAGAACATATCAAGAAGAAAAGCAAAGTGTGTAAGATCCCCTCAAGATCCATTTATGGCAAGAGTAAGTAAGTCAGCATCAAGATTGATAAGTCAAACTGAACCTAACAATTTGCTAAACATTCTTGGTAATTTAAATGAACAAACTGACATGCTAAGAATGCAAAACAAGCAAAAAGTTGCTTCATTCATATTTTGCCCTAAATGTAGAAAGAAACATACTTTGCATGAATGTCCACTTGATAACATTAAAATGTGTAAAATTTGTGCAGGATCACATACTACTGAAGATTGCCCATCATTACCAAGGTTGAAGACAATTTACCAGAAGGATAATGGAGAAAATCAAGCACAAGAGCAACTTTCTTATGTAGCTCCAAGAGGACTATGGCAGCCTCATCAACCCAATACAATGCAATATCCTTATGCACAGTATCAAGGTTATGCACAACAATCTCAAGGTAATTGGAAAACACCCTTGCCTTGGCAACCTTGGGCATCTCAATCCCAACCTCAAAACCAATCTTGGCAACAAAGTTGGCAAAGGCCCTATAAAGGAAATCCATCATATCCTCAATCTTTCCCTCTCTATCCTCAATACCATCATCAATGTTATTCATACCATTCGCCTCCACCACAACATCAAATCCACCCTCATTTGACCTCAATTCAACCTTTCCCATTATCATCTACACAAGCACCCCAAAAATTCATTCCCACTCCACTACCTCCACAACCATTTCATATCCCCAACAATAAAACACCTCAATCAACTTACAATTTTGAGGTATTGCAAAATGATTCACGAGCTATCATTGAAGAACAACAACCAGAAGAAGAAGACTCAGATAAGGTCCAAAAATCATGGATGTCTATTGATAAAGAGAAGATATTGGAACCAGAGATTGAAAAGTCTCATGCATGCCTATCACCATATTCTATGAATGAAGATCACATCTCCGAAGACTTGCATTTCATGATAGAGGAAAGAAAAGGAAGACAAGATTACATTGAATCTTGGTTCAAGTCAGTCATCGGATCCCAATGCTCAATTATTCAATATCTTCTGAAATCATCTAAATCAAGACAGTTGGCATCTCATATCCTGGTACATATCAAAGAGTATCTTTCAAACCTACATATGAGTTTATCTATCATCTTGTTACAAACATGGTTCCATTGGAAGTATTCATATACTTGAACAAGATTTTCTTTTTCAAGTAGAGTAGGACATATATAAAAAAAAAAAAAAAAGTAAAGATAAAAATAAGTCCTATTGTGAAAACCAGCTTCCTGGCGCAATTGGACATGAGCTTTTCTTGAAAACCAAGCAACTGGCGAGCAAAGTTCACAATAAGTTCTGCAATTTCATGATGGTTTCAATATTTCATGGTTCTTCAAATCATTTTTGGTTCTATGCTCGAGTTGGATGATGTGGAATTCCTTAAGGTCCACCTTCCAACAGATCTTGTCCCATCGACCTCAACACTTTATCTGGGATCAATATTAGAGATTATTTGGAGTGCCTTGGAGCTTGCATTCATCAATGGCAATCCTCCTCGTTGATAACAATGGGAATAAAAAAATATCTCTTGATTGTCAAATCTTGCAGGCGACTCAACTTCGACACATTCATTCATCCCTGTCAAGATGCACTGAGGTACCTTGACACTCATTTACATTATCGGTGATTTGTCTCGCATTGGTTAACGATTTTCATTATTGATATGTAATCCAATGATTTCTTCCCATGCTCGACTTTGACACATTTATTCACATGGTAAGAATTGTACCGTGAATGTTGGCTTTGATGAAGAATAATGGTTTTATGGAATCAACAACAACTTGCAACAGTACATTTTATTAGTTTCTTATAGCAGCATGTTCATCTTTTTTTCAATTCAACAACAGCTGCGGAAAGTGGCAGTTTCTGCAGCTATTGCTGTAGCAGCCTGTTTTTGTTTTTTGCAACTTTTCTTCCAGAGGCAGTTTTGGCGCAAATATTGCAAGATATTGGAGCAGAAATAAAAAATTCTGAGCTTCTGGGTTTTCTCAGAATATGATAAATTGAGTAACACACGAACAGAATTTGAAAAAAAATAATTTTTAAGGGCATTTCAGATGGGTTTTTAAGGCAGATTTTCATTTTTCAGCATTATGGACAGATTAGGACATATTTCAGTATTTTTGCACAACAACGTCTTTTCTTCATCAAAATGAAATTCTAAAAGCATGTGGCAGTAGAAAAGGTAAAAATACACAGTTTCCCTTTTGAATCACTCAATTCGGCCTTAAAATGAGTTCGTGGCGTATTTTTTTGTTGCAACATTGGGCAGAATGAAGGGTGAAACAGGGCAGAAATTGATTTTATCATAAATTTCAAACCGTGCATCCATTGGTCCTGAAATTCTTATGGTAAATGCATTGAGATAGGGTGAATAAACACAAAAAATTTAAGAAAATTTCAGTGTGTATTCTTCAAGAAATTGGCCACTTTTACCTACAGCCATTTCTCATTTTTCGGGAAATCCGTGCAACCAATGGCTGATATTTTTCGTCGGAATATGCATAATAATATTGGTAACAACCTCAAAAAATTTCAGGGAAATCTGATGTACCATTTGAGAGAAATCGCAAAATTCATTTCATTTTACAATTCCACTCCATCTCACCCCACTTTCATTCCATTTCACAAGTCATATTCCACTTTCACTCCATTACATTTCACATCCATATTCCATAGCCATACTTCATTTCTTTTCACAGATTGCATGTTGCAGCCACATCTTATTCAGCAGTTCTGACACAATTGTATAGCCTACAAAGAGATGATGATTACAGGAAATTGAAGGATTCTGTTTTGAAGACCAACATGCTAAAAGAGGACCAAAGGAACAACATCAAGCACATCAATTAACAAGGTCAAAATTCTGAGGTAAATTGTGAAAATTATTTTAATAGAAAAAAGTTAAAACATGAAATAGATACAATGTGTATAATCATATGTTTCCTAAACAACCTATCATTCGAATTGATTAACATATCTTGGCCATATCCCTTATCCAAAATTCCATAACGGTCCTCATTAAAACCTTGATTAATGACTAACGGTCATAATCACAAACGTAACCTACTAGTCCACATCTCCTTAAGATTGTATCATTCACTTATTTCACCACAAGTTCATCATAAATTCTCCATCAGATCCATAGCCACTCCATTTTCCCTTATAGCTTAATTACCTCCATCCATTCACCTCCATTACAGTTTGGAGCCAATCCATATTTAAGTAGAGAGAGGTAATTATGAGGGTGAAGCATCATTCTACAGCTAATCCATCTTCAGACACATAGATATAGTTTCAAAAATAAAGCATTAGACTCTGCAGTCAATCTAGCTTCAAGCATAGAAAAGTAATTCTGAAAGGAAGATAATCTGCACAGAGGAGGAATGTGGCTAATTGTTAGGATAGAACCAGTTGGAGTCAAGTATTTGGAAGGATATACACAAGTCAAGGAGCTACTACAACAAGCAGGGAGCTTAAATTTTATAGAGAATTTTGATGGCTTCCATAAGGAGATTACAAAATCATTTTCCAAATATTTTGACTCAACAACAAATTTATGATTATGTGGAATCTTTGGAAAGAAAGGCCTCAGAGAATCAAGAAAGATCCCTCAGTCCACAAGAACCTCCAATAGAAGCCCTGAAGAAAGATAATTATGAATTGGAGATATTGAACAGACACATTAAGAATGAGAATTAAATCTTGAGAGAACAAGTTAAATTGAAGAATGCTATGAATAATACTCTCACTCTGCAAATGGGGACACTGCACAAATAAAATAGGAAGCTAAAGAAGAGGAATAAGAAATTGAATAGAGCCCTCATAAATCTCAGGTTTAAATTACTCATAAAGAAACCTAGAATGACACTAACCAGAAAAAGAAGAAGAAATATAAGGTTGGATGTTCTAACAGAGGTTTCAGAGTACATGGAATAAGTTTTGATAAAATTGCATGAGGACATGCAATAGTTTTGCAGTGGGGGTATGTTGAGCCCTAGAATTCCTTTCACTTTTACAAACCTTCACTTCATTTCAAAATTCTTTTATCACTTCATAAGCCTAAAATCAATGAAGAATGATTAGGATTTCTTAAAGGTTACATGCAATTGATTAACATATTGTATTTTCATGGTTTTTGCTGTTTTAATAATTTTGTGCAAAATAGCTATAGAGTACAGACGTTCTGTAGCCGATCAGGCATTCCATAGCTATTTTAGTGTTTAAACAGGTTACAAGTGTCATCTGAGGGAAATATGTATATGGTTAGACTCCAAAACTCTCCTCCATCATTCCTTGTCCTCCACGAGGGCTGAGCAAAAATCTGGAAGTGGTTATGCACGTGGACAAAACCAAAACCAAGAAGCAGACTTCTATAAGGAAAATGACTCTTGAGGTTTCTTCAGAAAAATACAAGTCCTCAACAAGAGTTTTAGTTCTATTTTGATTATAAAAGACACCTATGCCTATTTATACTCAATGTCAATTATGCATTTTCTTATAAAAATAACTCGGTGAACCAAGAAACAGTTAGTTGACGTTTTTTTGTTCGCTTTCAAAGATTGTGATACTCTGTTTCTGAAGCGTTTTCTTTTAATAAAAGAAGTATAACTTTGATGCATGATCTGAAGAAATTGTAAGGAGTTAAGGATTCATGTGCCAATCTAATGGTAGAGGGCCCCTACTATCCGAAAAGGCTTTCGCATATTTTCTAGATAAGTGACCTTTAACTCTGTTTTGTTCTTAACTTCAGCAGTTTTCTGAGTTTATCCTCTTGCATCATGCCTTATGTCATTTACTTACATCGAATATTACAGTCAATCTTGTTCTCATGAGATGTTCCAATATATCACTAATACGTGAATAAGATCTAGCTATAGTACTTTGAGTTAATTGTATTTTAGTTCTGTTCATTGAATTTCAGTTCTGCTAGTCAATTGCATTTCAGTCTTGTTAATTAGATTTAAAAGACCCTCATTATTTTATAATATGCTCTTGTTCTCGACTTCTTCTAACACATCACTATTATAAGAACAAGAATTAGTTATATTATTTTGAGTTCTTGACTGTTCTACAGTTATGTAAGAGATTCTCATGATTTTACGAACAAGTCTTTTTCCCAAGTTATTCCATGAAATCTCTAATCTTTGAATGAGGCTTAATAGTAACATTGTGAGTGGCAGAATGAGTTAATTTTAGTGTCATAAGTTATTTTAGCACAGGATTCTTTACTATGTTGCAGATGATCTTTTTCTCAAAATGTTCCAATAGACTTCTAACCATGAGTAAGATTTCTCTGTGATGTTTTAAGTTGTTGTTTACTAAAGAGAAACTCATTACATCAAAACTAATCATTTTCTCAGTTTGTTCCAATATATCTCTAATGAAGCGAATTGGACTAAGTTTAATGTTATGAGTTACTTTATTAGCAGCTTTACAATCTGTGGATTAGCATTCTCTATTCTTTTTATCATTCCTAGTTTAGAGTAGATCTTATTTTGTTTTAGTGCATTCAGTAACTTTTCTTTGCTATTAATTTAGTTTTTCACCTTAGCATAAAATAACAGTAAGCATAAAACCAAAAACATTAGAAAAACATTGAACACAACGAAGTAGGAAGAGGTTACTTAGGCACATATGGTGCACTTCACTTCAATAGTTTACTAGCCCTGGTTGACAATTTATGTTATCAATTTAGGAACACTAAAATTGATTAAACATTTTGGCGCCGTTGTTGGGGAAGTGTAACTAGGTAACCTTATTTCTTACATAAAAAAAAAAAGCAAAACAAAACAAAAACAAAAAATTCAGTCACCTACCACACCCACTATATCATGTGGTGCAGTAAGAGCCACACATCCACATCATGAATTCATATTTTTGCAGGTAGAAGAAGAGGTGACAAAGGAGGTTGAAGAAATGGATGGAGATGATGACAATGAGGAAGATCCTTTTGGATTTCCCATTCAAGAAACTGATATCAACGTTGAAATGAAGAACATCCATCCATCTGTACTTCCTAACTTCAAAGGTATGAGATTAGAAGACCCAGAAACCTTTCTTTTTTATTTTGAAATAATTTGTAGATCTTATGGCTACTCATTGCACATGCAAAAATTGAATTTGTTTCCGGCAACATTGAAGGATAGAGCTCTTAGATTGTTCATGACTTTAGGAACAAATTCTATAAGGACATGGGATGATATGAAAAGAGTATTTTTGGAAAAATATAAAGGTTATTGCATGCACCATGACCTTATAAATGAAGTCTTTAAGATGAACCAAAAAGAGGATGAAAGCCTAGAAGATTTAGTGGAGAGATTTACTTATAATATCAAAAGATCTAAATTGCATAATTTAGGATCAGATACATTAAAAACTCTCCTACTAAATGCTATAAATGGTGAATGGATTGATCTTCTTAATCTTGTGGGAAAACGAGATGTCTATCAATTGTCATTTCAAGAAATTTATGAACTATGCAAGAACATATCAAGAAGAAAAGAAAAGTGTGTAAGATCCCCTCAAGTTCCATTTATGGCAAGAGTAAGTAAGTCAGCATCAAGATTGGTAAGTCAAACTGAACCTAACAATTTGCTAAACATTCTTGGTAATTTAAGTGAACAAACTGACATGCTAAGAATGCAAAACAAGAAAAAAGTTTCTTCATTCATATTTTTCCCTAAATGTAGAAAGAAACATACTTTGCATGAATTTCCACTTGATAACATTAAAATGTGTAAAATTTTTGCAGGATCACATACTACTGAAGATTGCCCATCATTACCAAGGTTGAAGACAATTTACCAGAAGGATAATGGAGCAAATCAAGCACAAGAGAAACTTTCTTATGTAGCTCCAAGGGGACTATGGCAGCCTCATCAACCTAATACGATGCAATATCCTTATGCACAGTATCAAGGTTATGCATAACAATATCAAGGTAATTGGAAAACACCCTTGCCTTGGCAACCTTGGGCATCTCAATCCCAACCTCAAAACCAATCTTGGCAACAAAGTTGGCAAATGCCCTATAAAGGAAATCCACCATATCCTCAATCTTTCCCTCTCTATCCTCAATACCATCATCAATGTTATTCATACTATTCGTCTCCACCACAACATCAAGATCACCCTCATTTGACCTCAATTCATCCTTTCCCATTATCATCCACACAAGCACCCCAAAAATTCATTCCCACTCCACTACCTCCACAACCATTTCATATCCCCAACAATAAAACACCTCAATCAACTTACCATTTTGAGGTATTGCAAAATGATTCACCAGCTATCATTGAAGAACAACAACCAGAAGAAGAAGACTTAGATAAGGTCCAAAAATCATGGATGTCTATTGATAAAGAGAAGATATTGGAACTAGAGATTGAAAATTCTCATGCATGCCTATCACCATATTCTATGAATGAATATCACATCTCCGAAGACTTGCATTTCATGATAGAGGAAAGACAAGGAAGACAAGATTACATTGAATCTTGGTTCAAGTCAGTCATCGGATCCCAATGCTTAATTATTCAATATCTTCTGACATCATCTAAATCAAGACAGATGGCATCTCATATACTAGTACATATCAAAGAGTATCTTTCAAACCTGCATATGAGTTTATCTATCATCTTGTTACAAACATGGTTCCATTGGAAGTATTCATATACTTGAACAAGATTTTATTTTTCAAGTAGAGTAGGACATATATGTAAAAAAAAAAAAAAGTAAACAGAAAAATAAATCCTATTGTGAAAACCAGCTTGCTGGCGCAATTGGAAATGAGGTTTGCTTGAAAACCAGGCAACTGGCGAGGAAAGTTCACAATAAGTTCTGCAATTTCATGGTTCTTCAAATCATTTTTGGTTCTATGCTCGAGTTGGATGATGTGGAATTTATTAAGGTCCACCTTCCAATAGATCTTGTCCCATCGACCTCAACACTTTATCTGGGATCAAGATTAGAGATTATTTGGAGTGCCTTGGAGCTTGCATTCATCAATGGCAAGCCTCCTCGTTGATAACAATGGGAATAAAACAATGTCTCTTGATTGTCAAATCTTGCAGGCGACTCGACTTCGACACATTCATTCGTCCCTATCAATATGCACTGAGGTACCTTGACACTCATTTACATTATCAGTGATTTGTCTCGCATTGGTTAACGATTTTCATTATTGATCGGTAATCCAATGATTTCTTTCCATGCTCGACTTTGACACATTTATTCGCATGGTAAGAATTGTACCATGAATGTTTGCTTTGATGAAGACTAATGGTTTTATGGAATCAACAACAACTTGCAGTAGTACATTTTATTAGTTTTTCACTCTGCAAATGGGGACACTACACAAAGAAAACAGGAAGCTAAAGAAGAGGAATAATAAATTGAATAGAGCCCTCATAAATCTCAAGTTTAAATTACTCATAAAGAAACCCAAAATGACACTAACCAGCAAAAGAAGAAGAAAGATAAGGTTGGATGTTCTAACAGAGGTTTCGATAAAATTGCATGAGGACATGCAATATTTTTGCAGTGGGGGTATGTTGAGCCCTAGAATTGTCTTCAATTTTACAAACCTCCACTTCATTTCATCATTCTTGTATCACTTCGTAAGCCTAAAATCAATGAAGAATGATTAGGATTGCTTAAAGGTTACATGCAATTGATTAACATATTGTATTTTCATGGTTTTTTGTTGTTTTAATAATTTTGTTCAAAATAGTTACAGAATATAGACGTTCCGTAGCCGACCAGGCATTCCGCAGCTATTTTAGTGTTTAAACAGGTTACAGGTGTCATCTGAGGGAAAGACGTATATGGTTAGACTCCAAAACTCTCCTACATCATTCCTTGTCCTCCACGAGGGCTGAAAAAAAATCTGGAAGTGGTTATGCACGTGGACAAAGCCAAAACCAAGAAGCAGACTTCTATAAGGAAAATGACTCTTGAGGTGTCTTCAGCAAAATACGAGTCCTCAACAGGAGTTTTAGTTCGATTTTGATTATAAAAGACACCTATGCCTATTTCTACTCAATTTCAGTTATGTATTTTCTTATAAAAATAACTCGGTGAACCGAGAAACAGTTATTTGATGTTTTGTTGTTAGTTTTCAAAGACTGTGATACTTTGTTTCTCAAGCGTTTTCTTTTAATAAAAGAAGTATTACTTTGATGCATGATCTGAAGCAACTGTAAGGAGTTAAGGATTCGTGTGCCAATCTGATGGTAGAGGGCCCCTACTATCCGAAAAGGATTTTGCATATTTTCTAGATAAGTGACCTTTAACTTTGTTTTGTTCTTAACTTAGGCAGTTTTCTGAGTTTATCCTCTTGCATCATGTCTTATGTCATTTACTTACATCGAATATTACAGTAAATCTTGTTCTCATGAGCTGTTCCAATATATCACTAATACATGAATAAGATCTAGTTGTAGTACTTTGAGTTAATTGCATTTTAGTTCTGTTCATTGCATTTCAGTTCTACTAGTTAATTGCATTTCAGTCCTGTTAATTAGATTTAAAAGACCCTCATTATTTTATAAGCTGCTCTTGTTCTCAACTTCTTCTAACACATCATTATTATAAGAACAAGAATTAGTTATATTATTTTGAGTTCTTGACTGTTCTGCAGTTATGTAAGAGATTCTCATGATTTTACAAACAAGTCTTTTTCCCAAGTTGTTCCAAGAAATCTCTAATCTTTGAATGAGGCTTAATAGTAACATTGTGAGTGGCAGAATGAGTTAATTTTAGTTTCATAATTTATTTTAGCACGGGATTCTTTACTATATTGCAGATGATCGTTTTCTCAAAATGTTCCAACAGACTTCTAACCATGAATAAGATTTCTCTGTGATGTTTTAAGTTGTTTTTTACTAAAGAGAACCTCATTACATCAAAACTAATCCTTTTCTCAGTTTGTTCCAATATATCTCTAATGAAGCGAATTGGACTAAGTTTAATGTTATGAGTTACTTTATTAGCAGCTTTACAATCTGTGGATTAGCATTCTCTGTTCTTTTTATCATTCCTAGTTTAGAGTAGATCTTATTTTGTTTTAGTGGATTCAGTAACTTTTTTTTGCTATTAATTTAGTTTTTCACCTTAGCATAAAATAACAGTAAACATAAAACCAAAAACATTAGAAAAACATTGAACACAACGAAGTAGGAAGAGGTTACTTAGGCACATATGGTGCACTTCACTTCAACAGTTTACTAGCCCTGGTTGACAATTTATGTTATCAATTTAGGAACACTAAAATTGATTAAACACATGGCAGAACCTGTAGTCATGGAGGAGCGTTTAGTGCAGCTTATGGCTTTGGAGGAATATCATTTTATTACTAATTTCCATCAATAGGTTCAGAAGGCTTGCGATAAGGCATGGCATGATCGACATATCTACCAAAAGAAATTTTCAGAAAGCGAGTTGGTCCTCTTATATGATAGCCATTTTGCGAAACACCCAGGGAAGTTCCAACAACACTGGTTGTGTCCCTACACAGTTAAGGAAATCACGGATGGTGGAGATGTTAGGCTAGCTACCTTGCATGGAGATATGCTCCCAGGACATGTCAATGGTAGCCAGTTCAATCCGTATCAGATCAAATGACTATATCGTCGGAGTAGCTGTATAGGGAAAGATATGCCCACCAAGGAAGATGAGGAAGCAGCCACAAACTCGGAAGCCCGGAAGAGTGCGCAGGAGGTGCAGGTGTCTGTTGAAAATGCAGCAGGTGTGCTGGGAGCGCAGGGGTGCGCTGGGCACACAAGAGGTGCGAAAACTAGCCATTGGAATAGTAAAGTTAGGTAAGAAGCTAAAATTACCATTGAAAGGAGTGAGCGGCCAGCATTTAATAAGGCGATTTCCAAATATTTTTTACCATTTATCGGAGGGTAAGTATCAATTAAGGTTCACTTGACCATTAGTAGCTCTCTACAGTTATAAAAGGGGAAGGTTAGGTTGGAAGAGGGTTCCATATATTTTGTCTTGGTTGTGCTCTGAAGGTTTATGCCTTAAGATAGTTTGGGCCTACTGGACTCCTTTCATGTCTTCCCAACCCACCCCCTCTGATAGTATCCACCCAGGATTGGGATTCATTTTCTGCACTAGAATGACGGCCACCAACCCTGTTATTGCCTCTCAGACGATAGCCTCCGAAGAGCTAGAAACCGAGGAGGTAGTAGAGATCAAACTGGAAGTTGAAGCAGTCATCTCCACGCCGCCTCCAGTAGCAAAGAAAGGAAAAGAGAAATCGCAAGGGTCAGGAAAGCCTACAAAATGGGCTGGGGTAAAACCACGCACTTCTCCCTGCAATGTGAAGTCACCACGAGGGGCAGCCCCGACCGGCTCACCTAAACCAATAGGCTGCCCTTTATCTAGTCAGGAAAAGGCCCAATTTTCTCAACCAATCAATTGGTTGCCGCCATTTGTCTGGTCTCACAGAACCTCAACCTGCACACCAAAGAACCTCGATGGCCTGATCACCTACCTACAGATGCCACTAACCTCGGGCGAGGTCCCCATCATTGGCGAACCCTTTGGCAAGCTTCATGAGGTGAAGTGCGATGATCATGACTTGGCCAACTATGAGGCCTTTCCCCAGCTGGTAGCTGAGTTTTACCTGGAATGGATATTAGAAGATGATGGGGTGCAAGTCGTCCCTATGCGCTAGGTGCGCGGATTGGTTGGTTCTGGGCTACTTAACCTGCTAAGGATGCCACATATTGGCCACTACAATGTTACAGATTGCTTGGTGCATCAACTGCTCACCTTGGTCCATGACGGTAGCTTGTGGATCCGAGATCGCATCCCTATTGATGCTACGCTAATTCACCGAATTATCGGCCTCCCCATGGAAGGGCTTGACCCGATGCTATGGGTGGGTAAGAATTATGAGCAGAAGATCGTTGATAGCATGCACGAGACTTACCATGCACTATGGAATACGCGGGGGTTCATGATCAGTACCATCAATGACCCAAGAACACAAATGGGTACCTTGTTGCTAGCATGCAAGATAATGCGCAAGTGCCAAGCCACCACCGTCCCTGTGTATGTCATTCAATTGGCGGGAGAGTGCGAAAAAGGCATTTTCTTCAATTGGTCCCAGCACCTTTGTACTAAATTTTTGTCAAATGTCAGCAAAGCCCAAGAACAGGGGCACCCATTCTTCTATTCTTGGCTGCTATTGCTCATCGCGTTGGTCTCATGGGAAGCACCGAAAGAAGCATTCCTCCCCAAGCTCACTCCTGACATGTGTGAAGGGGCGCGCTATGTCAACTTATGAGATTCAAAGGACACGCAGCGTATCGAGGACAATCAGGTCGTCTGGGTCCTTTTTCAGAGCATCTTGGCAGCAGCTATCAACTCCCATCCACGCTTGTCTCCCACAGTCTATGACAAGTACAAGACCATCACGGAATTTCAAATCACCATGCACAACATCCAAAGGGCGCGCAAGGATAAAACATGGGTATTGCTCCCATATATGGCTTCGGACGAGGATATTGATCGCATAGTCGCCACATGGTTTCCACAGTGGAAGATCAAGTTCAAAACCGGTACGATGGGCACCACAGGGGCGACTGCTACAAATATTACTGAAACTACCACGGCTAAAAGAACTGATGGATCAAGCAAGGGCACAGGGAAAGAAAGGTCCGTAGGATCACAGCAGGGTTCGCAGCCGGATAAAAATATGGCGAAGGGTGTGGAAGTGTCGTCGCAAGAGGGTTGACAGCGAAATCTGGGTACAGAGGGCCAGGAGACGAGAGGCACTGACTCCCCTAGAGGAAAAAATTGAATAGGTGAGACCGCCAAAGGGCCACGAAAGAAGAAGCACTCTCAGTGATTAGAACACGATGAAATGGTTACACTCATGGAAGGCGACCTTGAACAAATCATAGATGCGGTCACTTTGGCTACAGAGGACGAGTGGCTGGCTTAGAGAGAGTAGTAGAAGGTCGCGGTTGACTCCCTTCAGGCCGAGCTCCAAGCCCTACAACTAAAAATGGACACACTACAAACCATTTTGTTCCAGGCCTGCCCAGCCTTCACCGCTAGTAGCACAGCACTTGTTGCAACCGAAATCCGCCTATGTCCCCTACCAGGCACAGCCCTCATAGTAAGTCCACTTGACTTGGGAGCGCAAGTCCAAGCCTATGCAGAGGTCCAGCTGGATCTAGCAAGGTTACCACATGATTCACTGCAGGTCCTACATAGGTCATTGTTCTAAGAAATTCAACACAGGGACCATCAGGCCCACCAATAGCTCAGCACAGCAGAGAAGACCATTGTAGAACAGAAAACTGAGGTAACCAAGGTGCAAGCTGTGTGCGCCCTCGCCACCGCACAGCAGACGGAGTTGGAGCATTTAATTGGTAGACTCTGTGCAAATGTTAAAAATGAAATACCAGCCACAGCTACCCCCAAGGTTAAAATTGAAGGGTTGGTCACGGCCTTAAGAGCCTCACGGGCGGAGATATAGGTCGTTAAAACTCAGTCGGAATAGAAAATCGTCAACTTGCAGGCCAAGTTGCAACCAGAAACACCTCCAGAAGTCAGGGCCCAACGAGCTATGTTGATTACAGCCGCCATGAATGTGATCACAAGCCAAATTTCTTAGGGTGCCGAATTACTAGACACAGCAATGCAACTTTGGACCAAGGTACACCAGGATCCTCTCCTATGGGAAATTACTCAAACATTGCGCCAGAAGGAAGAGGAGTTCGATCAGTTAGAGGCTACCTTGAACACATTGGTCCCTTCCCAGCGCTTGGCCCGACTGCGCACCATCCAGCCCCTTAGAGCCAACATGGACACCCTTCGATAGCGGAAGCAGATGCTGAGTAATCACCTCCATCCATGGGCAGACAAGGCCCTAGAGCTTTCCCATGATGTTGATGTTGCAGTGAAACTGTTGAACTAGACATTGGAGAGTGTCGTAGCCGCAAACGAAGGCCCAACTTCACAGAAGTTGGTAGAGATAGCTCAGACTGCTGTTGCACAAAGTGAAGGGGTGTTTCCCCCACTAGTCAATGCAGTCAAGCGGCTTTAGGCGAAAATGGATGACCCACGACCACCATTACTCGGGATGAGTCACAAGATTGTGTTGGGGGACTGTTGGAACAGAGTCCCCTAAAAGCTGCGATTTTGTATAAGTTTTGTATATTTTGGGTCTTAATTAGTATAACGCGGGGGTTTTGGGATGGGTCAAAGCCCCTAACGTATTTTAACGAGTCAAGGGTAGACCAAGAGTCCCCAAACCACAGTTGTGGACCATTGGATGCATAGGCTAAATTGGTATAAATAGATGAGCATTTTTTAGTCATAGGTAGGAGAGAATAGAGATTGATGATAGCTGTTGTTGTGCATATCAGCCCCTCCATTCAAAATTTTGGCTAACAGTCGCATCCGAATCCGTTTAAAATCCCTATAGTGGCCCAAAACCCTCTTATTTCATCTATCGTTGCCCTCCCCGCGCATAAAAATACAACATTCAAAGTTAAAAACTGCAATTAAATTTTATATCGGGTCTCAGCCCCTTGGTTTTAATCCCCATGTGACTCGTATGCAAAACCTTGTGTTATAACCAAACGGGACCCATCACTTTACAGTTTCGGGCCAAGTCTTAGTCGTCCGATCTCAACCAAATCTACGGCCCGCAATCAATTCAGTAATGGTGGTCCCCACGCCCGAAAACCAGTGGTCTTTTCCGCACCACTCATCCATAGCTGGTGGTATTCCCCGCGGACCCAGCGATTCCATACGCTGGGTGACACGTGTCCCAGGGTACGATTGCCAAACCACTCATTTCGCGCATTATCTCCCAGTCGAAAGACGTGTAGCAGAATCCACCCAGGCCATTCGATCTTGGGGTCCACATTTGACGGCTCTCGTCCTTCAAAGTTGTGCACCTTTTAGTCTTTTCCATCGTGCCCAGGCCCACCATTTCATTGTTCTCCGATGCATTTAAAACCGTCGATCTTATTCAGTAATCGTGTGGCTCAGATCACTTGACTGCCCGCTGTTGACCCGGATCATTTCCATGTCATAATTTCCACGTGTCGCCTACTTTCACCTCCACCACCCATATATTACATTCACACGCCACATTTTAGCGTTTTATGTTAAAAACCCCCATCAGTCCGTTCCTCACAGTTCATTTGCGTTTTCACCACCACCCTGGTTGTCACAACACCTTGTCACACGACCACCCTCATTGTGTTTCCATCCCCGAGTCTGGTGTCTGTTGATGAGTTTATGAACTTTTGCAGGTGTTCGTTGTTGAAGAACCATTATAATTCGGGATTTTCACTATAGAGGACGAGTGCATTTCAAAGAGCTATTCAACAGGTGCTGGATGATGAAGCAGAGATCCAAGGAAATATTGTCGACAAGACTTCTATTTAATGAAGCAGGGCTGGAATTTATCAAACCCTTCGGAGCAATACAAAAGGTAGTTCCTGGTAGATGAAGACATTTATTTCACGACTTCAGAATATCGGTGAAAGATCGAGAAGTGCAACACCCTGCATTAAAGATCTGGGGTTTAAATTCAAAGTTAGAGGGCCGAGAGTACTATGCACAATCACAAGCTATCTCAAGGTTTTATGGCAGTAGATTTCTCTCTTTCAGCAAAGGGCAGAAAATTTGTATATTTTATTATTTGCGTCTTGTTTATAAGGAGATTTTCATCTTCAGCATTTATTTCTGGAGGTAGATTGTAAAGTACAGTTAATTATATTTAGTCATTTACAGTGTAGGCGCGAATTTTTTCCGCCAACTTGTTTCAAATCAGATCATTAAATATGTATCACCTACCTCATTCTCCAGAGTCTTCTATCTTTTCTATAAAAACCCAGAAATAAGACATTGTAAGGGTTCCAGATTTCTATCAGCAAACTGTGCAGTGAAAGGCTTTGTATACATCTTGTAAATTTTCTGTATGAAGGCTCAGAGCCCGTAGGGTCTCAGTGAGGAGGAGTTATAACTGTAATGAGGATTCTGGTCTTTGGTATCCCACAGTATGTAATATTTTCTTATGTGTTAATATAATATCTCATTTCATTGCATTTATCTTCTTGTATCATATTCTAGAATGTGAGTGGCTCACTGATCTTAAGTAAGGATTCATCCTAGTTGGTGCCCATACTTGGATTAGTCAAGTGCTTTAAATAGGCCTAGTCATGATATACTGTTCCATGTTCATGTCATTCATATTTCCCGCTATATTAGTTACTTGAGGAGGGTGCTTTTAAAACGCCATTGTCATGCATGGATTCTTAGTTGGATAAGCCCATATGTGGTTCTGTTGTGTATCTTGGTATCAGCCTCATGTTAACTAGTATCTCCTTCATGTTTTCCTCACTGCATCCACTTTCTGATATTTGATTTCTGTGGCATACTATTTGAACTGGCCCTCTTTGCAGTAAGCTATCTCTTTACTGTCTGATGCTTTTGTATTGGAGTTTTGCATGTTGTTCCTACATTATTCTTATCTTTGTATCAGCTTCTGAGAGAGTTTGGTTCCATTTAAACTAATTTCCTTGTTTTGCAAGAGATAGTAAGAGAGCTTTTGGATTGACAACCCAAGATATATTATGAGCTCCTTGCTATGCTAAGATGTCCTAGGCACTGGTCTATAGCAACTCTAGGCTGTCTCTAGGGTAGACAATAATTGTCGACAACATCTTTCTGGCGCCGTTGCCGGGGAGCGAATTCAAGAATATCAGTTTCCCTGGGCCTCGACAAATCATATTCACTCTCTAATCAGGTGAACACAGAGAGTTGAAGAGTTGCGTATCTCTCACCTTGGCGACTCCACTGCTTTTTATTTGATAAATCTATTGGTAGTCCTGGCTCCTCGAAAGCCACATTTGAGGTCAGATACATCACAGTCGGAGATACCTTCTGTGCCTGACCCATAAAAGATTATACATAGGAGAAGTTGGAGAGAAAGATAGTCAGTTCGTGCTGAAAACCATGAACATTCTGTAGAAGACTTCCCATCCTCCTCTTCTCAAGAAATCCCGGTTGAAAATTTCGACTCCACCGAGGAAAATCCTGAATATTACTCAAATAGTCCACCCCGGGGAAGTGCAAGAACTAAAGTGAACTTTCATCCTACCCCTGAGGCTGAGGAAGTTAAAGAAGTTACAGAAGTAGCCCCTGTTAATCATGAATTGTTTCCATCTACAACTCAGGCTTCTGTACAGTACATTCCTATTGTTATCCATACTCCACTTCCTCCTCCTCCTCTGCCTCCATTTGTACATCAGATTGCCGCACAAGCCCCACCTCCTCCAATGGCTAATATTCCTGCGTTCCTGTTAAACAAATATGCTCCACTGGCCTTACCACAAGTGCTAAATGATATGCCACAAGATTATTTGAAGATTTTGCCTAGATTCAATGGAGAAAATGAGATTGATGCTCAGAAACATCTTGAGGTCTTCTATGCCTTTGCAGAAAATTTGAATGTTGAACATCTGGACGTGGTCTTAAGATTGTTTGTTCAATCTCTGGACGGTGAAGCCAGAAAATGGTTTAAAACATTAGCAGACCGTTCTGTAAATACTTGGGAAAGAATGGAAGAATTTTTCCTCAGGAAATGGGGAGAAAAGAAATATCATGGGATGCGTCTGACTGAATTTAATACTCTAAAGAAGAAACATAATGAAGGGGTGTCAGAGTTTATTAAAAGATTTAATAAGTTATGTTTGAGCCTGCCTCCTGAGATGAAGCCTCACCAAACTGCTGCTAAGGTAGTCTTCATAGCAGCCTTTGATTCAGATTTTGGCTTCTCCTTGAGGGAAAGGAAACTTGCCACTCTAGATGATGCTCAGTCAGATGCTCTTGAATTAGAAGCAAACTTTGCCTCCACTGGGAAATTAAAAGGAAAAGTTGAACAGGATACTAGAAGGAGAGGAAAAGAAGAGGTCTCTACCTCCAATCAAGACAAAGACTTTGACAAAATGGATGAAATAAGCAAAATGATTAAGAAGATGGTCAAGCTTGAATTGCAGGCTAAGAACGCAGCCCCTAAAAATGTCTACAATGCTCCAAACAGAGGATACAATTCCCAGTACAAAAGACCACCCCTGCAAATATTGCCCAGAGATACAAAGGAGCAACAAGATCAGGTACCTCATCCTTTGTACCTGGAAGGACCAGTAGATGACTCCACTGAAGGCGCTGCCTATGAACTGGAAGATTCAAATCTTGCTTTCTCAAACCATGATGAAATGGAATGCCCATTGCAAGAAGAAGAAGAAGAAGAAGCAGAAATTGACCATTATTGTAAACAATTTAATGATTTCATGCAAGCACATTTCAATAGAAGATACGATCTGAGATCTTCAAGGAAGCGAACCAGAACTCAAGATCGAAATGAAGAGTCCAAAGAAGTCTCAATAGAAAAATCCCCTTTTGCTTTCAATTTGCAAAAAGAACTTGAGAAGATCAAAATTCCAGTCCGCTTGACTGAACTGTTGAAACAACCAGCATATCAATCGCAGATCACCTCTTTCATACTTCCTCCAGAAGCACCACTCACCCCAGATAATATCAAGCATTGCCAGGTCTTTGCGGATGAAGAACAGATGACGGGATTCCTAGAAATAGAAGGTGAATCCTCCAACATAGAAATTGATGTTGATGAAAGAAATTTGACACCATTTGATAGTCAAAGAAAGGAGGAAGGAAATTCTGTGGAAGATTTTAACCCATGGAATGAAGAAATCAGGTTGTTGGAGATTATGTTGAATAAATATGATTCAATATAGGAAGAAGAGGAGGAGAGCAAAGAAGAGATCCTTGAGCAAGATGAAAGTAACGAGTCTTCTCTTGAAAAAGAGGAAGCAAAGGTACAAGCCCCTGCTCAAGAATACATAAATATTTTCAAGGAGCTCAGCACATCAGCGCAGAATATACCAGAGCTCCAAAAGGACTCAGCTCCAATATACATTGAGTCCTCCAGTTTAGAGAATGAAGGATATGAAGGAGATTCTCTATCTCAAGAGAGTCTTCCTCTTGATCCAGTGGAAGGAGATAAAATCCTGGTTGAAGCCTGCCTGCCAGATACTCTTAACCAGGTATCATTTCATGATCCTTATGTGCATTTCCTGCAAACATTTGAAGAAGGATCAAGGGTCTTTTCTAGCAACATATTGCCAGCAGAGAGAAAAATTTTCAAAGTTGTTACTGTGGAACAAAAAGAAGAGATCCCACTACCTTCCAAAATACAAGAAGAAGGTGATCAAGCTTTCGAGAGCCATATTGGAGATGCAGTGGAAAATAAAAAAATCAAAGTTGCCCAGGTTGAAGACAGCAGTGGGCAAGGTAAGTTCCAGACAAAAGAAAGGTTGGGCATAGAAATTGACAGCATCAAAATACTTATGATGAAGGTGCCTCAGAAACAGCAGATAGCAGCAAGAAAGCAAAGAAAATTTGGCAATGGAAAAACAAGAACAGAATGTGAAAGCATAGCTGGAGGCAAATTGCAGAACAAAATATGGAAACATAGAGGGGTACAGTTAAAGAATAATGTTACTAATGGATACCAGCAAAGCAAAGTATGGGACCCAGGAGGCGAAGACAGCCTGGTGTATTATATTGTACATTAGTTTTCTTTTTGTTTCATCATTCTTTTAATAATGTGTGGGTGCCGATTAATTATGAAGTAAAAACTAGAGGTGCTAAAGCACAGAGTCCACATACAGGATGGTCTGAGGTCTGCGTGTTCTCGACATGTCCGTGGATGAACATGCCGTCCCCAAATGGAGCCGATGTTGTGCATATCAGCCCCTCCATTCAAAATTTTGGCTAACAGTCCCATCCGAATCCATTTAAAATCCCTATAGTGGCCCAAAACCCTCTTATTTCATCTATCGTTGCCCTCCCCGTGCATAAAAATACACCATTCAAAGTTAAACCCCGCAATTAAATTTTATATCGGGTCTCAGCCCCTTGGTTTTAATCCCCATGTGACTCGTATGCAAAACCTTGTGTTATAACCAAACGGGGCCCATCACTTTACAGTTTCGGGCCAAGTCTTAGCCGTATGATCTCAACCAAATCTACGGCCCGTAATCAATTCAGTAATGGTGGTCCCCGCGCCCGAAAACCAGTGGTCTTTTCTGCACCACTCATCCATAGCTGGCGGTATTCCCCGCGGACCCAGTGATTCCATACGCTAGGTGACGCGTGTCCCAGGGTACGATTTCCAAACCACTCATTTCGCGCATTATCTCCCAGTCGAAAGACGTGCAGCGGAATCCACCCAAGCCATTCGATCTTGGGGTCCACATCTGACGGCTCCCATCCTTCAAAGTTGCGCACCTTTTAGTATTTTCCATCGCGCCCAGGCCCACCATTTCATTGTTCTCCGAAGCATTTAAAACCGTCGATCTTATTCAGTAATCGTGTGGCTCAGATCACTTGACTGCCCGCTGTTGACCCGGATCATTTCCATGTCATAATTTCCACGTGTCGCCTACTTTCACCTCCACCACCCATATATTACATTCACACGCCACATTTTAGCATTTTATGTTAAAAACCCCCATCAGTCTGTTCCTCACAGTTCATTTGCGTTTTCACCACCACCCTGGTTGTCACAACACCTTGTCACACAACCACCCTCATTGTATGTCCATCCCCGAGTCTGGTGTCTGTTGATGAGTTTGTGAACTTTTGCAGGTGTTTGTTGTTGAAGAACCATTATAATTCGGGATTTGCACTACAGAGGACGAGTGCATTTCAAGGAGCTATTCAACAGGTGCTGGATGATGAAGCAGAGATCCGAGGCAATATTATCGACAAGACTTCTATTTAATGAAGCAGGGTTGGAATTTATCAAACCCTTCAGAGCAATACAAAAGGTAGTTCCTGGTAGATGAAGACATTTATTTCACAACTTCAGAATATCAGTGAAATATCGAGAAGTGAAACACCCTGCATTAAAGATCTGGGGTTTAAATTCAAAGTTAGAGGGCCGAGAGTACTATGCACAATCACAAGCTATCTCAAGGTTTTATGGCAGCAGATTTCTCTCTTTCAGCAAAGGGCAGAACATTTGTACATTTTATTATTTGCGTCTTGTTTATAAGGAGATTTTCATCTTCAGCATTTATTTCTGGAGGTAGATTGTAAAGTACAGTTTATTATATTTAGTCATTTACAGTGTAGGCGCGAATTTTTTCCGCCAACTTGTTTCAAATCAGATCATTAAATATGTATCACCTACCTCATTCTCCAGAGTCTTCTATATTTTCTATAAAAACCCATAAATAAGACATTGTAAGGGTTCCAAATTTCTATCAGCAAACTGTGCAGTGAAAGGCTTTGTATACATCTTGTAAAGTTTCTGTATGAAGGCTCAGAGCCCGTAGGGTCTCAGTGAGGAGGAGTTATAACTGTAATGAGGATTCTGGTCTTTGGTATCCCACAGTATGTAATCTTTTCTTCTGTGTTAATATAATATCTCATTTCATTGCGTTTATCTTCTTGTATCATGTTCTAGAATGCGAGTGGCTCACTGATCTTAAGTAAGGATTCATCCTAGTTGGTGCCCATACTTGGATTAGTCAAGCGCTTTAAATAGGCCTAGTCATGATATACTGTTCCATGTTCATGTCATTCATATTTTCTTCTATATTAGTTACTTGAGGAGGGTGCTTTTAAAACGCCATTGTCATGTATGGATTCTTAGTTGGATAAGCCCATATGTGGTTCTGTTGTGTATCTGGGTATCAGCCTCATGTTAACTAGTATCTCTTTCATGTTTTCCTCACTGCATCCACTTTCTGATATTTGATTTCTGTGGCATACTATTTGAACCGGCCCTCTTTGCAGTAAGCTGTCTCTTAACTGTCTGATGCTTTTGTATTGGAGTTTTGCATGCTATTCCTACATTATTCTTATCTTTGTATCAGCTTGATAGGTTTGGTTCCATTTAAACTAATTTCCTTGTTTTGCAAGAGATAGTAAGAGAGCTTTTGGATTGACAACCCAAGCTATATTATGAGCTCCTTGCTATGCTAAGATGTCCTAGGCACTGGTCTATAGCAACTCTAGGCTGTCTCTAGGGTAGTGACAATAATTGTCGACAACAGCTATGAATTGTTAGATCTATCTGGGTTGCTAGGGAAAGGATTCCTGCTGGCTATGTGCACAGAGATCCTTAGTCCTACTGTGTGCGGACCCTGCTAACTGTGTGCGCAGGCTGTATGGTATTGTATTGGGTTTTGAATGATAATATATGTGGATCTGGTTAGAATATCTCTGCATTGTCTGAAGTTTATATATTACCGTTGATGTGAACTTTTGAATCTATTATTGGTTATCCATTGTAGATGCATTTATGATATTACATGTGATGTTGTTGATACGAAGGTGTTGATTAGATATATGATAGTAACTTTGGTAGTTGTTGACTACACTGATTAGCAAACCTACGAATAGATCTTTTTTATAGCTGCAAAAGTATCCCTGTTTCTGTTATATAAATATATGATCTGTTGACTATTGCAATTATAGTTGTTGTAATGGTATATTGATGTTACACACATGGAAGGGAAGGTAATTAGTAGATATAAAATCGGGGATATAAGTCTATAGCTAGATCTGTTAGTTACGAAGCTGATAGACTGGGAACGCAAATCTGTTTCCCTACCTTCTCTCTCTTAGGGTGTGGAAACTTGGTTCCAACACCATCCCATACTTCTTCAGGTGAGACTTTTTCCTGCGCAAGCAGGTCATTGCCGAAAGGGCCAGTAGTATAGGGGTTTGTTGGCAAACCTTAAGCTCCGAACCTGGGTCAGGACCCCCTGAGCCAACATGCCCCCAATAGGGTAGATTTTGTCTTAGATATGCATACTACCCCCGTTGCTAGTAAGGACCTTGAGGGAGTGGTTGGTACTGAGTACCAGGTTGATTGGGGTGGGGACCAAGTTGACCTAGAGGGAGATTCAAACAAGTTTTGGTGTTAGGACCAAACTGAGGGTTAGTCGCAATAACACCTACAGGAATCTGGGGTTGTTGGACATACTGGTGAGAGGTGTGTGGTCGAGGAACATATTGATACTATACATTCAACTGTTGAAAATATTTATCAGGTATGTTGGGTTGTTGAACATACAAATATGGTACGTTCGATTGTTGGAGTGGATGCTGAACCTAAGAATACTGAACGTGGGGCTGCTAATAGAAAATTGTGGTTGAAGTAGGTTGACTAGTCAAAGGAATGGTTCCTATGACATTGTTTGTCGGTCGTGAAAACAATGTTCCACTTAGACTAGCATTAGGTTGTCCTGCCCCTAGAATGGTTCTAGAGTTCAGTGGCCCTCCACTCGAGAGGGGAGGCACTTAAAGAGGATTAGACTGCTCCCAAGGCACAGAGGAAACCATATATTGTCTGCTCAAAGATGGTACCGCAATAATCGTAGATGGCGAGAAGGGGGTAGAAGATCCTATTGTAATAATCATCTGACCAATAGTGACTGTAGGTTGAAAAATAGGTTGAGACATGGTAGCCACATTTTAAATGAATGGGCTAGAAGATGGGGGGATGCATTTTCACCAAAAGAGATCTGGAAATAAAGATGTGGCGCTGAAAGCTCCTGAAACAAGGCTTCCCAAATAGGTATACCATTCTGGAAGTGGAGATGAAACCTGACTAAATGGTATTTCGGTTCCTCTACTCAAATCTTGAGATGATGGGACGAAAATTTTTCCTTCAGATGGAAACACGGATGAGTTGGCTTGCGGAATGTAGGTGCCAATGGTTTCTTGCAGAATACTCTGAGGAGCACTCACGAATGGGACATCATCAACATTGGATGCCATTTCGTCAGGAAATAACTTATGAACAATAGAGCAAGATGCTACTGGAGAAGCATGAAGGGGAATTCCAGGTTGATCAAAAGGACTATAAGCCCATTGAGGTGAGACCACAATCATATCAAAGAGTGGATTCTCAGAAAAGACCATAAACTATGCAAACAGTTCAGGGCTTTCCAGCTCAAAGTCTTCTGATGTCGTCCAAGGAGAATCATCAAACCGTGGTCGATATGAGATGTGTTGTACACTTATGATAATCTCGAGTTTAAAACCTTGAGCTTCAAGGGGTTTGGGGTCAACCCACAAACTTTCCTTGGGCACCTCAGAGAAGTTTTCACCCATGGATCTTTATTCTCTTCTCTTCCTTTTTTTTTTGAGAGAGCAAGTGAGTTGCCTCCATCGAGGTTTTCAATGCACAATCTTTCCTTGGGTGCCTTAGAGAGGTTTTCACCCATGGATATTTATTATTATTATTATTATTTATTTTTTATTTTTATTTATTATTATTATTATTATTATTATTATTTTCAGGAGGTGTGGGGAACTATGGAGCTTCTCATCACATACACCTCTCTACTTATTGAATTTATGAATTATTCTTTTGACAAAGGCCTCTTGTAAATTTTAAGCCTATGACCATTGACAAGCAACGAGATTCCTTCCTCATCTATGGTTCTGATTTGAACTGCTTCAATATCAAAACATTTTTCCAATTTGTAATGTCCCAACCATATTTTCATCATCTTGCCTTTGAAGTATTTAAACCTTGAATCATACAAAAACACCCAATATCCTTCTTGGAAGGTCTTTTCTTTGATGTTCTTGTCATGCCAGACATTCCTTTGCAGCTGAACTACCTCTATGTGAAGAAGTGCTTGCATTATGAACTCATCCAATCCATTTAGTTGCAAAAACCTCTCTTTTTGGGCATTTGTAGCTCTAGATTTAATTTAGCTGCCATTCTTAAATAATTGAATTCAAACTCAACTAAAAGTAGAGCCTTCTTACCATAGACTAGTTCATAGGGGGTGCATCTTGTTGTTGTCTTCCAAGTAGTGTTGTAGGCCCAAGTAGCTTCTACCAATATGTCTTCCCAATCCTTTCTACTGCTGCTCACAACCTTGGTGAGGATGCTCTCTAAATATTTTTTAGTTACTTCTACTTGGCCATTCAACTGAGGGTGATAGGCAGTAGAAGTTCTATGCTTAATCTTCTGCTTCCTCAAAATATTCTTAATGACGTGAGAGGTGAATTATGCTGCCTGATCAGTGACTATTTCTCTAGGGTATCCAAACATGTAAAACACATTCTCCCTTATAAACTCTGCTACTTTCTCCTCGGTTTCTACCTTCACTGATTTTGTTTCAGCCCACTTTGTCAGGTAATTAGTGCATACTATGATATAATTCTTTTGTTCGGATGGTGGATCGATAGGTCCAACAAAGTCCATGCCCCATTTATCAAATGGTTCAAGGACCACCTAAGGGTGTAAAGGAATTTCATCCCTTTGTGTGGGTTTCCCCATCCTTTGGCACTAATCACACCTAATGGTGTATGTTCTGGAATCTTGGTGAAGGGTAGGCCAATAGTATCTCGCCTGCAAAACTTTGTAAGAAGTTCTCTTTGCAGCAAAGTGGCCTCCACATGGGTTTTCATGACATGCGGAGAGGATATCAAAAACTTCTTCCTCCCTCACACATCTCCTTAGGATTTTATCAGGGCCTAGCTTGAATTGGTTTCCCCCAATCCATGTGAAAGGGGTGTTTTTTCTAATGATTATTGTCCTCTATCTGAATTAAATATTGGGAGGGAGTCTACTAGCAATCAAGTAGTTGGATATATCAACAAACCATGGTGAGAGTGTTGATATGGAAAAGATATTCTCATCTGGAAATTGGTTATCCACCATTACTTCTTCACCTATAGGGAGAGCTAACCTGGACAAAAAATCTGCAACAGCATTCTCCTTTCCAGGTTTATCAATAATAGTCAAATCAAATTGCTGCAAAAGTAACAACCATATAATTATCCTAGCATTAACATCCATTTTTTTTCATTAAATACTTGATGGCTACATGGTCAATGTGAGCAAAGGTTTGGTATCCAGTTACATAATGCCTAAACTTGTTCAATGCATGGACAATGGCTAACACCTTTTTCTCAGTAACAATATAATTCATCTTGGCCTTGGAAAAATTCTTGCTGATGAAATAAATGGCATAAGGGATTTTGTCTTCTAATTGTCCTAAGGCTACCCCTACAGCTTTTTCAGATGCATCCGTGTGGACATGGAAGGGAAAAGTCCAATTTGGACCTCGGAGGATGGGGGCAGTAGTCAATTTTTTCTTAATGAGCTCGAAAGCCTCTTGACAAGGACCGGACCAAGTAAACTCAGAATCCTTGGCCAATAACCCAAATAATGGTGAATTCATCTTGCTAAAATCTTTGATGAACCTTCTTTAGTAACCAGCTAAGCCTAGGAAACTCCTGACATCTTTCTGCTTTTGAGGAGCAGGTACCCTTTTGATGATAATGATTTTGTTTGGGTCTAGCTGTATTTCTGCTTGGGATATGGAGTGTCCTAATAAAACCCCTGCTTTCTTTAGGAATTCACACTTTTCTGGGCTCAAGGAGAGATGCATCTCAATGCACCTTCTTATTACTTTACCCAAATTGGAGAGAGCTTCTTGGAATTCATCCCCATATGGTGTGAAATCATCCATGTATATTTCGATAGAGTCATGGACTAACTCAGAGAAAATGCTTAGGACAACTCTTTGGAAGGTATTTGGGGCAACCCAAAGGGTAGGAATCTATAAGAAAAGGTACCCCAAGGGTAGGTGAAAGTAGTCTTATCCTAGTCTTCAGAGCTGATTTGAATTTGATTGTACCCACTGAACCCATCTAAGAAGGAAAATAACTTCTTCCTTGCAAGGCCATCTAGGATTTGGTCTATAAAGGGCAAAGGGAAGTGGTATTTATTGGTGGCTTTGTTAATTTCTCGATAATCAACACAAATTCACCACTTCCCATTATTCTTTGGGACTAGGACAAGAGGGGATACCTTGGAATATTCCCAAATGGGAGAATCAGGAATATAGTGCATAAACATGGAAATAGAAGTGAATAAATCAATATAGAATTACATGAGACAAATGTACAGCCATCTTATTAAACATATCAGCAAATAATAGGCACAACATCTTCAGGGTCAAGTCACTCAAGCATACAAAACAAGCCTCTACTAAGAAAATATGTCAATATATGAGAAATAATTTCCATACAAATGCCATGAGCCAAGACAACACATTTTTAGGGCATAAACGCTACAGAAATGATATAACAATGTAGATAAGTTGTTATATAGCTCAAAATTTGTTGGTGCTACCCAAAATGCAAAAATGCCAGAATGCAGCACTAGGGATGAATGGTAGCTGCAACTGAATAACTGTATGGAGGTGGTTGAAACTAATGTACAAATGTATACATCACCTCCAATATATCCTTCAAGTGAAAGGCCGATCCCAACACTAAAGATCTCACCCTCCAAATCAAGCATTGAAACCTCCACTACAAATGCTCACTAGAATAATGCAGTCAAAGAGGGAATCTGTGTTGTAGATGATGGAAATAGGTTGGCCTAGTGCCAAGATATGAAATAAAGTTTAATAACCTTCCTTTCTTATCTCCAAATGGGAATAATTCTTCCTCCACTGAGAAACTAGCTCAGAAAATGGGTTTCTCACCCCTCCACTGCAACACCCTGCAACACAGCACAAATCTGAACAAAAACTGCACTGTAGTTGAAGACTGAAGCTTGCACTGATGCCTAGATGTGGACTATAAATATCAATAATCTCTCCTGATTAGGAAGATTGTGGGGTCCCTACTCGGGAACACCCTTGTACTAAACAGTATAGCATACCCTGCTAAACAACAAAGCATGCATAGAAATGTCACCTGACAATTTCCAGATATCAAAGATCAAAATCAATAATCATCTAACATGCCTTCTATGGTTTCCTTTCCCTTCCTTATATGCATTATGAGCCTTCTCACCTTGGGTCCCACTCATTAAAGACACTACTCACATGGAGACTATCTCCCATTAACTCTGCATTGTTTCACATTGATGCTCCACTCTCTCTATACCAGCGTTGTTGATTTGGTCAATATTGACCTTGTCCACATGATTTTTCCCATGTTCACAAATGGAGGTGCTTTATCCAGCTATCATGATGATCCCTTTTAACATTAAGAGGGCTTTTATTCCTACTAAATATATTTATGGGTCTCCCTACCCACGTATTCATCTATCTAGAAGACAAAAGAAAAAAAGAATATTCCAATTAGTTGCATGCTAATTTAGGAATATTACAGTCCTCCCCTCCCAAATGTTGCTTGTCCTCAAGAAACTGCAAGAATAGAACTAAAGAGCCTCCTATCCTCCTCCTATAGAATCCTCATATGATAAGCTACTCCAATGAACAAGATGCTTTCTCATCAATATGTCTCCAAGTTTCTCCTCCCAAGTGTATAAGCTAGCCTTTGGTGACAAATCCAAATGGATTTCATCATGAAGTAGTGGGATATCCATGAAGGCAACTATATGATTTCTAGAGGCCTTCTTGAGGCATGGAATCTGAAATATACTGGGAACTATAATTCCCATTTGAAGCTCCCATCCCCAAGCTATCATCCACAAAAAATGAGTCACCCTCCAAAATGGTAACTCATGGAAAAACTCATCCACCTTAGGCTCCTGCAATGTAGGTGGGTTTCATAGCTGAAATTGATATACAAAATTTTCTATCCCATGCTATTTCTCTCTCCACTTATGATAAGTGTAGAGTGGCTGTTTATTTTGGGCTACAATAATGTTGCCTTCAAGAGGCAAGAAGAAAAATGGATCCTCAAAGATCCTCTCTCTAGTGTCATGAATCATGTTTGCCCAAACTATCCCATATATGATGAATAGGAAATCACCACCATATGGTGTCCAAATGAGAAATATATTGAAGGTTTCATGTAGTTCTGGAAGGTACCAACAGTTTCCCAGGTGGTCACATCGCAGTTTTTCTAACTGTTGTTTCATAACATAATATGGCAAGTTGTCTCCAACCAATTTTCTAGTTGTGTATGTCATCTCATCTACTAGTAAATAGTAAATGGAATTATGTATCAACTGAGCATACAAATAATATCACAACACTTGCCCGAAGCCATACAAGAAATGGCTATCTCCATCATACATGTTGGTCTTAGAAACACCATGAAGCCCAAATAAAAACTTGCCCTCTTATGGAGCAATGCACTGTATATAAATGGAAAGAGAATGAAAATATTGTGTTATTTGATAAATAATTGCAAAAATACAATTCTCACCATGTACTGAGATTAATTTGATAATGAGATCCATGGATTATCTCTCCATAGTGGTATGATATGTCTCCATGAGACTCTAGTGAATGGAAAGGACTGAACCATGTGTTGCATACAAGGTCTTCTTCTTATGCTTGAAGATCCAAGTCAAGAAGATCATATCATGGTAATAGATGTCTCCATCCACTACTCCATCACTCTCATCTCCTACTTTTCCATCAAGTGCATCATATGTGAAGTGATCCTGGGAACACTCCATCAAAAATCCCAAGCTCCCAAGTGACATCATTGTTGGCCTTTGTAATAAGGCTCCTATCATCTCATAGTTCCATTCTTTGACATGCCAAATGCCAAAGTCATCCACCATAATGATTTTGTATACGGGATATTCCTTCCAAAGTTGAAGTGCCTCCTGATCCTCCAAACCTAAGAAGTACCCCCTTTACACCATGATTGTGCCACCATCTACTCCTGCAACATCATGCAAAGTATGGGAGAAAATCAGCCCATACTCTCCCAAGAATATCCAAAGCAACAACAACTCTTGTTGCCTTCTTTGTATAAATTATATACAAGATGCATGTATATATCCATATTCTCCTGATCTAACAATATTTTTCTTCTTACTAAATATATAATCCTTCCACTGTTAATCTTTTGCGGAAATTAAAATCAATTGCAAACACATGAAGCAATAAAAACAATTGCATATAACAAAGTTGTTTAACGGGAAACCCTGAAGCTAAAAACCCCAATTATAATATATTATGTATCATGGATATCATGTATCAATATCATACAAAGCTTAGTACATCAAGCTCTCAGTACAATCAATCGTTACACACTAATCAGAAGAAATCTGCAAATCCATGCACCGATTTCTTGCCACCTGCTAGCCTGCCTCCACTGCACAATCCCTGCTGAAGAATAGCTCTGAATGAATTCGAATTACCCTTGCCTTGACTATGAAATCCTCATTGGCAACTCCAATGTGTGTGTGGTGCAATCAATGCATCACTATAGTCACAACAGATAGTCCATCTTTCCCTTTCACCTACATATCCACTGGGTCTCCACTGGAACTGACATGCACTGTAGTTAACTGTTGTATTTTTTCAGTTGATTAATGAGTTATTATTTGTGAATTAATTAACTAATTAATTCACTCCACTCTCACTAGTGTATCATTCAGTTAGACTAGATACAACTAGCTCAACTGAGTTTAACTCCATTAATTGAGTTAAACTGAATAACAACTCCATGAACTACTCTTCCAACTCTGTCATAACTTTTCCACTTCAGTTCTAACTGAGTCCTCCATGCATGAACCACCAGTAAACCCTAGGAATTGCATAATTCCTTCAGCCCACTGATTTGACAAATATGTGCACTGAAATTCAGTGCTCCAAGAGAATAAGTTGTTTTTTATTTTCGGATTATTATTAAGAGATAATAATAATCGACACTTCTATTTTTAGATCGACAATATATAAATAGACTTCACCCAATATTCTAAAAATAGAATTTCATATATTTTTCCAACTTGACCAACCATCCACAAATAGCATCCTGCAACTTCTGAAATATGATCACCATGTCTAAAAATAGACTTGTGCCAAAAATAGCCTGCGGGCCCACTTAGTGAAGGCGAATCTTTTCACTAAGCTCATCATATTGTTGAATCTCAACACTCCCTCTCAACAAGATAGGGATTATCCTTCACCCCGATCCTACCTCTATGATATTCAAATTTGCTCCTGGTGAGCGCCTTCGTCAGAATATCTGCATCTTGATCTTCCATAGGAATGTACTGAAGCAACATGATCTTCCGTTGCACACAATCTCTGATATGATGATATTGGATATCAATATGTTTAGATCTATCATGAAACATAGGATTAATAGAGAGTTTAATGCAGCTCTAATTATCACAATGTATCACTGTAGGATCTAAATGTGAACCGAACAAACCAACCAGGATCTTCCTCATCCAGATAGCCTCACATGCAGCTTGACTTTCTGCCATGTATTCTGCTTCCGCTGAACTAAGTGCCATGGATATTTGTTTCCTGTTGTACCAAGAAACTTTCATAGATACAATAATGAAAATCCCTCCTGATGTGCTTTTTCTGTCTGTTGGGCTGCCTGCCCAATCTGCATCCGTGAAGCAACTTCACCTCATCCGTCTGTCTGTACCATAAGCCATACTCAGATGTGCCCCTGAGATATCTCAAGACATGCTTGCCTGCCTTCCAAAAGAGCTTGGTGTGCTTAACCATCGCTTGTGAAAGCTAGTTCACTGCATAGCATATGTCTGGTCTTGTATTAACTAAATACATGAGCGAACCCACCAACTATTGATAAACAGTGGCATCCACTACCTTTGCCGATGTAGCATCCTCTTTCCTCCAATTTCCTGGAAGAGGAGTGTTAATAGGCTTGCAGCCTTGCATGTGAAACTTCTCCAGTATCTCCTGGGCATACTTGCCTTGAGACACAAATAGTTCACTTTCCCACTGCCATATTTCCAATCCAAGGAAATAATGAAGGAGGCCCAAATCCTTCATCTCAAACTCCTTTGCAAGATTTTCCTTGCATGAGTGTATCAACTTCTCATCACCCATTAGTATTAAATCATCAACATAAATAACAATGATTAAAAGCTTACCCTCCACCACAATTTGGTATAGGTTTGCATCCGCCTCACTCTTGGTGAAGCCAAGTCCAGTGAAATAGTTGTCGATCCATGTGTACCAAGCACGATGTGCTTGCTTTAGCCCATATAATGCTCTTTTGAGCTTGCACACATGTGACTCACTGTTGTAGATCTCAAATCCTTCAGGCTACTCAATGTACACCTCTTCCTCAATGATCCCATTAAGGAACGCAATCTTCACATCCATCTAATGAATGTGCCAACCCATCTGCGCTGAGAGAGCAAGGATGGTCCTTATGGAATAATACCGTGTGAAAAGTGAAATGGTTTCTTCATAATCAATCCTGTCGATCTGTGAGAAGCCTCGAGCAACAAATCTTGTCGTATACTTCTCGACACTCCCATCAGTAGCTTTCTTTACCTTGTAGATCCATCTTGATCCTACAACTGATTTTCCCACCGGCCTTGGAACAATCTCCCAAGCACTGTTTCTGACAATGGAGTCATACTCCTCCACCATGGCATCTACCCATGTGGACTCCTGCACTGATTCTTCAAAATAACACGGATCTATCATGATACACTTGCTCATAAGAGCCATGTATCCAGTAAATCATTCAGGTGACTGTCTCTGTCTGTGCTTTGATGTAGGGACTCCTACATTCTGTGCCACATCAAGCTTTTGTGGTACGATTTCTGCCTTGTCTGATGTTTGGTTCTGCATGAGTGGACTCCTCTACTCCATGAATCTCCTCCTGTGGTTGATCCACATCTAGATGCTCATCTTTGGGAACAAGAAGTTCCTCCTCTGCACGCAAGTGTAGCTCCCTCTCAAGCAACAACTTCATGGCTTTCACCTCATTGAATTTTATATCCCATCACACCACATTCATCCGACTGTCTAGCAAATACACATGATAATTATGGGTTGTTTCTTTGTACCCCACAAATATTCCAACTTCTGCAGTTGGCTCCAGCTTCTTCCTGGCATCCTTTCTCACATGAATGTAAATATATGAGCCAAAAATCTTCAAATGAGAAATATCAGGCTTCTTACCAGTAAAATCTTCTTCAGGTGTACTCATGCCAAGTACTCTATGAGGACAACATTTTTCCACATAAACCGCAGCATTTCATGCTTCCGCCCACAAGTGCATCGGTAGGCCCTAGTCATGCCACATCGCTCATGCAGCACCCACGATCGTTCTGTTCTTCCTCTCAGCGACCCCATTCTGCTATGGGTTTTGAGGCACTATGAGTTCTCTTCGAATTCCTTCTTTGCTACAGAAGTCTTTGAATTCACCCGAGATGTATTCACCACCATTATCGCTCCATAGAGCTTTCACTTGCTTCCCCGAATCCTTCTCCACCAATGCTTTAAACTCACAGAACTTTGAGAATTTTTCACTCTTCTTCTACATGAAGAAGATCCAGCATCTACAAGACTATTCATCAACAAATATAACATAAAAACCTATGTTTTTCTATTGAAGCAACCGAGACAGGTCCACACACGTCTGTGTGAATTCTCTCCAGGATCACCAAAGCACGGTTCTCCTTCTCATGAAAGGTGGTCTTCACAAACTTACCCATAGTACATCCCTTGCACTGATCTGACTATGCAAGAGTACCCTTGGGAAGTCCAGTAGAAATCTGCTGCAAAAAATTCAAAGCACCATGGTGAAGATGGCCTAATCTCCTGTGCCTAATTCGCCCTCATCTCAGCTCACCACTTCTTCTGATTTTCCCACCATTACAGTGTAGCCATCTACCTCTAGCTTGTAGAGATTCTTAACTTGAATCCCTATCTTCTTGGTTTGACTCGTTGTTTTATGTTGGAGGAAAGCTTTTCCCTCACTGAAAACAACATCATAACCCTTGTCTTCCAACATTGCGACCAAGATCAAGTTCTTATTCAGACCTGGAACATGCATAAAATCTTTCAACAAGAATGGATTACTAGACTCCCTCTCATAGGTAATGGTCCCAATTCCGGTCACACTGTATCGACCATCATTTCCCATCTCTATATGCATTTGAAGGTCCTTCTCCTCCAAGTCACTAAACAACTCCTTGTCTCCCGTCATATGGAAAGACGCAAAACTATCAAGATACCACACCGATCCCATATAGCTTGAAACCAAGCATGAAATCAAAGATAAATCAAGTTCAAATTTCAATGCTAAGGCCTCTCCAGTTGTAGCTCCAGCAAACTTCTTTTTCTTCTTCTTCTGTGGACATTTAATGGCGAATGCCCATGTTCGTGACAGTGAAAATACTTCACCTTGGACAAATCCTGCTTCTTGCCTTTAGCTTCAGATTTTGAAGGAAATTTCTTCCCCTTTCCTTTCCTTGATTTGGCAGCCAAAGTGCAATTCTCTTCATCATCATTCTTCGATGAAGATCCATCCCTGGTACCTCGCCTTATCTCCTCCTGCACAAGATCCAACCAAAGTCGCTCCGATCCCGGCAGTTTCTCCCGTCCATCGACAGAGTCTTCATAGCTATGCCAACTGTTCGAAAGCCCAAGGAGATCCAAGCTCACCAATTCTTCATCATCAATAATAATCCCCACACTTCCCATTTCATCCCTACAGCGGACGAACTTCGTGAGATATTTTGGAATATTGTCGCCCTTCTCCATTTTTATTTTTCTGAGCTTGTCTTTCAGCGCCAACTTCCTCTAGTCACTGTTGCTTTGGAACAAATCTGTCAAAGCCTTCCACATTAAGAATGGAGTGGATTTCTCGTGAAGGCTGAACACAATATGGTCCTTCACACCTTCCAACAGAATTCTTCTTTTCTTTGCTATCTTCTTTTTCCATGCGTCAAGTAATGCAGCATCGCTAGATCCCGGCTTAGGAACATCGATATCGATGAACTCCTTCAGTCCATTATCCTTCAGAACTACCTCCATCCTATCCTTCCAGGCTATGTAATTCGATTTCCCATCAAGGTCATACTCCAATCGCAACCCATTGAAAGACATTTCAATGTATACTCAATTTTTGCACCAAGAATTTTCTACAGCAAATTCGAATTGTCCACCAGCACAATCTCAGCAATTCTTCACAATTGCAATCTTCAAGAATTAACACTGCTTTGATACCATGTAGAAATTATATACAAGATGCATGTATATATCCATATTATCCTGATCTAACAATATTGATCTTCTTGCTAAATACAGAATCCTTCCACTGTTAATCTTTTACGGAAATTAAAATCAATTGCAAACACATGAAGCAATAAAAACAATCACACATAACACAGTTGTTTAACGGGAAAGCCTGAAGCTGAAAACTGCAACTATCATATATTATGTATCATGGAGATCATGTAACAATCTCATACAAATGTCAGTACATCAAGCTCTCAGTACAATCAATCTTCACATACTAATCAAAAGAAATCTACAAATCCATGCACCGATTTCTTGCCACCTGCTAGCCTGCCTCCACTGCGCAATCCCTGATGAAGAATATCTCTGAATGAATTCGAATTACCCTTGCCTTAACTGCGCAATCCTCATTGGAAACTCTAATGTGTGTGTGGTGCAATCTATGCATCACTATAGTCACAACAGATAGTACATCTTGGCCTTTCACCTACCTCTCCACTGGGTCTCCACTGGAACTGACATGCACTGTAGTTAACTGTTGTATTTTTTTAGTTGTTTAATGAGTTATTATTTGTGAATTAATTAACTAATTAATTCACTCCACTCTCACTAGTGTATCATTCAGTTATACTAGATAAAACTAGCTCAACTGAGTTTAACTCGATTAACTGAGTTAAACTGAATAACAACTCCATGAACTACTCTTCCAACTCTGTCATAACTTTGCCACTTCAGTTCTAACTGAGTCCTCCATACATGAACCACCAGTAAACCCTAGGAATTGCGTAATTCATTCAGCCCACTGATTTGACAAATTTTTGCACTGAAATTAAGTGCTCCAAGAGAATAAGTTGTTTTTTATTGTCGGATTATTATTAAGAGCTAATAATAATAGACACTTCTATTTTTAGATCGACGATATATAAATAGACTTCGCCCAATATTCTCAAAATAGAATTTCATATATTTTTCCAACTTGACCAACCATCCACAAATAACATCCTGCAACTTCTAAAATATGATCACCATGTCTAAAAATAGACTTGCGCCAAAAATAGCCTGCGGACCCACTTAGTGAAGGCGACTCTTTTCACTAAGCTCATCATCTTGTTGAATCTTGACATTCTCATCTCCTCATCATACAAGTCATGTAATAACATCATGATGATTGACTTTTAGAATTCCCCATACAACCAAATACTATGTTTCCATAACATATGGGTGTCATGCAATGCCTCAAACCATATCATACCCTTTGAAATATGATATATCACACGATGGCAAAACTCTTTCAAGAGTAGCAAGCGCATACATGCCTCCTGCTTTCCTATGTTATAGATATGCAAGTGGCTCACCAACCTCTTGCTCACCATCCTCACCCATCCATCCAAGTGTGGGTGTCTCCTTCCATGCTCAAAATTCTTATCCCTCCAATGGAGAGAATAGCATCCTCCCAAATCAGATTACTACCTTTGCACTTCATGGGATGTTGAAGTACAACCTCTTGGAGATCTCCAAATGAAGACCACTCATCAATGACCAAGTTGACCCCATAAGGATCCAAATATGTTGTAGGAAAAAACTTCTCATTGAGCTGTGAAGTTCTCATCAAGAAGGATCTATCATAATAATGAGAGATATCATCCATCATAAGATGTATTCCATCAATCATCTACCTATCCAATGCAACACAGGTGGAATGGTCATCAAAATGTCCCAATGATAGTTGGGCCCCCAACTCATCACTGTTGCTCAATGACAGCGTTGTTGATCTCCATGATGGTGCATTTGTTGCCTCATGATCATGCACAATGCTAAACATACAATTCTGCATTGGATTGACTAGGATAATGCTCATCCTATCCTCCAAAATCCTACACTCCAATCCAAAGTGTTGTGTGCAGCTCATCAATAAATAACCATGATGGCTATATATCTCCTCCTTGAACAAATCAAGGGCCCTTTGCGCAGTGATAGTTTGCTGCTCCAAATCAGCAATGTGCTTTGACCCTAGGTCATGTATTTTCCCTAATGGCATGTTGCCACAATCCTCCATATGATGTGTTGAAATAATAGGAAGTGGAAATATGTGCATACCTTGGTAAAGCTTGGGAACATCTTGTACTACTACAAGGTTTCCTTCCTCCGGTGTGATGACTTCCCCAACTACTAATGATGATGGTTGCTCCTCTATAGCTACACCAGCACTAGTATAAGTCTCCTCCTCCTCATGCATCTCTAGAATAGTGCATGGGACTCTAAATTTCAAGAGATCAAGACCACTTTGCAAAGGTGCAAGTGTTCTTTCTCCTAATGCAAGTGCTCCTACATCAAGTGGTGGTGGAGGTTTCTTCTCCTCTAATTTCTTCTTGTCAAACTTCTTGATCAGCCTTTGAGTAAAATTTGCATATGCAATCACTTTTGCATGACTCAAATTGAACCACCAAATGTTTGCTTCACCCTTAAGGTGTAGCACTACAATCTCAATAGCTTCTTTCTCTACTACTGGATGTAGCAGGAAAAATGCATCCAACTTCATTCCCTAAGCCCTTTCTGTGCATGTGGATGACCCATCAAATGTAGACAATAAAAATATATTGTTGCAGGGTGTTCTTTCTTCTTTGAGCTGAATGAACTGTGGGAGAGTTAGATTCTCATTGAAAGCTCTTCATTGAGATTTGTATTCTGCAAGGTACTCACTTAGAATCTCATGATCTAAGTTTCCTCCATCTCCATGCCTTTTGTCTTATTCTTCAAAGGAAAAGGGCATAGTATGTTTCTTTTCCCTTTGTTAGACTCATTAAATCTAAATGACATTGGAGTTGTCGACATGACGTTACCGATTTCCTCCTTCCTAGGGCTTGTAAAATATACTAGGATGAATTTTTTCGAAGGACAAACTTACATGATAAGCATATGCTATCCCCTTCAAGCTTGTTTCCAAAAATAATTGGGGTACTCACCAGAAATGGTGGGGGAAAATGGAACTATTTGTTAGTTGCGTCGACAATATGTCGCTCCTGAATATGACACTTGTCTGTAGTTCGTGTTAGGATAGTGACATCCCACATTTGTCATTTTTCCTCAATGAATTTGGGTTATTCGTTTTGACCTCTCATATGCTCTTTGTTTCGTCACCATCACCTCATATCCCTCGATTTCAAATACTTCCCAAATTCTGAAGTCTTGTCGCCAATATGTTCAAGATAAGTCCCTTTTGCATTTTTCAACCCCTGATCCTCTGTTCAGTCTTGATTCACTATCATATTATTCCTCTGTCTCATGTCGATGATGTGGGAAACATTATGGCCCTCCTTCGACCATTCAATTCCTGTCGACTTCAACTCATTATCCTGGAAGCTAATCCAGAGACTCCCTTCTGGTACCTTAGATCTTGCATGCAGCAATGGAAAGCTCTTCGCATTCAATGATAGGTTCTTATCATTGGCCTTCGGTCAGGTGATTTTGTGAATTTTGGACTTTAGTTCATTTTTCACATTTCGTGGATTGTACTAGTTTTACATTGAGAACCATTGTCACTATTGGTAGTTTCTCTCATGCTTGTTAACAACTTCCATCATTGACTGGTAATCAGACGACTTTCTTGCATGTTCGACTTCAGCTCATTCATTCACATGCCTGAATTTGTACTTGTTTGAGTCGGGAAGAAGTACAAGACCCTCGATTTTGTCTAATGAAATCCAGGCTGTGGGACGAGTTGGTTTGTCATGACTATATACATGACTCTTCTGATTGGATGGTTGCGAAAATACCTGAGTCTATTTTATGATCCTTCTCACTCGATGGATGTGTCCATACTATGGATCTTGTTACATGTTCTCTATTATGGATGGATGCACCCATACCTCATACTCATGTATCAGAGATATCAGTCATACTTGATCTTGTTGGTCCTCTGACGATGATGTTTTGGTTTGGGCATGTTCTTGTAAAGCATTTCACCCCTCCCTCTCTCTCGGACTTCATGCTTTAGGGGGCACCTGTTACACAAAATTTTGTCACCATCCCTACATTCCCTATTCCGAATACTGGACAACCATCATAGTGACCCCTATGTATTGTCACACATCATAATGAATGTCATTTCATCCCTTAACATGCAAGGAACAAAATCTCTGTGGAACATTCCTAAAGTAGACCCTTAAAAACATGTAATTTTGGGTCAGCGTTGTGGTATGGTTATGTCCTCATGCCCATGGCCAGATTTTAACTAGGCCTCACGTCGTGGTCGCTCTTCTCTAAATAACCCCCATTCCAAGCTACTTTTGGAAGGTTTTTTAACATGGAAATGAAGCTTCTAAGATCTAATAGCTTCGTGGGCGGAAGCATGGATGTTTGTTCGATTGGATGTGGTCGACTTTCTCCCTTTGGCCTTCTATTTCCTACAAAAATGAAACTTCCCAAAGGGATAGACCTTTCCTCCACCATAAATGGATCCCAAATCTCTTCCTCCACTCCTACAAACTCCTCTTCATCCCATTGATTATGCTAGTGAGAGTATACCAAGAGATGGTGTACAGAAGATAGCATAGAATAGTTCATAGTTTTGAGAGACAGTTTGAGCCTTCGCCTCTTTGAGCTGAATCGACAAATGAATGCTTTGGAGACGTGCTTGATTGAACCTGTTAAAGGAGGTCTATAGTGTAAAGGCACAGGTTGTAAAATCCATTTTATACATTAATATAACATGACTAATTTCTAGTTCCATCTTTGTCTATGTTAATATTCAAAGTTTTTTACTCTCCTTGACTAGTTAGATAGTCATAAATGAATATGTATGCTCGTATTCTTTTAGTTTTTTCTTGATCTTTGTGCAAGTGTATGAATATTTTTACCAATGAAGTGTAAGTCTTGAAGAAAAAATATAGGGATCACTGCAACGTACTACGTCAAGAGCATTGGATTGAGGTCGGACATCTATTCCAATCTGCTAGGAATTTAGAAACCAACATGTTCCCTTGTTGCTAGACCCACCCTAGGGATAGAGGGGTCACCTCTGTTCGCAGAAAGGATTTTCTTGCACAACAACAATGAAGTGAGAAAAAAATCTAGAAGGAGCCTCCAATTACATGGCATGGAAAAATAGGATAGATCTTATCCTCGCTAAGCATAAAGTTTTAAATCTTGTTTAAGGAAAATTCAAGAAAACTACAAATGATGCAAGAAAGGATAAGTTCAGAGGAACCAAAATCTTGGTCATGAATATTATAGTAGATGGATTAAAGGAAAAACTAATCCCATACATATCCAACATATACTCTACTCAAGAAGTGTATGAATCTCTCTCCAAATTATTCACCATCAATAACATTGGTAAAATAGCTAGTCTAAAAAATGAAGGAAAATAAGGATGAAAAAATAAGATATTGTGTCACCATATTTTGTAAGGATGTTTAGAATAATTTATGAACTAAAAGAAATAGATGAAGTTGTACCAGAAAAAGAACTCGTAATTGTTGCTCTTCTAGGTCTACCAAAATCTTGGAGTACTTTTGTATCAGAAATTAGTAGTTTTAATGATATTCCAACCTTCGAAAAAATGTGGAATTAATGCAATCAAAATAATCATGAATATCATTAGTAAACAACAAGGAGGATGAAGAAGACAACACATCTTATGCCTATTCTGCTCATGACAAGAATAAGGGGACACTGAAGAAGTTAAAAGGACTAAATAAGAAAGTTGACCTATCCAAGAATTAATGCTAAAACTTTGTTGACGGTGTTGGACCCACCAACATTGAGGGGATCTCACCAATATGAAGTCCCAAATAGACCTCACATCATTTGGAGTAGGATTCCCAATAGTGGGGTGTTTAATGATGTTCCTTGCATTACAAAATGCAGAGAGTGGAGCATGATGTCTTTGGTTAAATAAAGTGTGTGACCCTATGGAAATTCAATATGATGCATGGGTGGTTCTAACACATGTGGGGGAAAGAAGTGTGCTCCTTGGAAGCATGTAATAGTACGTAACTTGAAAGGAACACACAAGCTGAGAATAAATCACACAAACTAACAAGAAGAATAGTCCACAAGTTAAAGGTGATGGGTTAAAGCATGAGCATGCATTCAACGAGATTCATACAAATGAAAAAAAATAGTCCATAAGCATATGCATAAGTTAAACAACATACATCACAAATATAACAATTTATTCCTACTACATTTACAATATATGCATGAAGACGTGTCGACTCTGATTTTATTATAATTGAAAGTTCCATTTATACATACAACGTGACGAACCACTTGCCCCAATAGTGGAATGTGAAGTCAACAACACCTGCTCCTCCCAAAGAAGTATACTCCATCTACGTTATGGAGAAGCTAGGGCTCACACAAAACTCCCAATCCCTTTCTAAGCGTAAGCCTAGCAAAAATCTTGGCACCCAAAAGCCTTTTACAAGAGTTATGAGGATGTATTTATAAGAAAGGGGGGTGAATTTTGGCATGCCCCCTTTGTGACTCTTGGACTTGCCTCCTGACTCCTCACACTGATATATGAATCTTCACATTCCATCATGGATACATGGAATTTCACTTATATAATAATTACAAATAATATCTCAATTTCCACTCGTACCCATATAAGACAAAATAGGGTAGATACAACTTGGCAGCCTAGCAAGACAAAACACTATGATGTTGGAGTTGGGTTGAACTCAAGTCGAGCATCTTCGACTTGGTGTCTCTCGGTCACATACTCATTCTAAGCTTGGTATTGTGTGATGGTCTCCCAAAACTAAGAGATAGTGTCAGGCTGCAAGAAGACTCTTGCCTCCATTACATCCAGGTGAAATGTCTTGGAACCGGTCTCAACCTCTTTCTAAATCAGGAGAAACATTGTTCTGATATGAATCATGCTACCGATGTAGGTATGAAATTTATGTCTGTTCACCTCCAAGTCCTCCCGGGTGGCCATCTAAACCAGCTAATCTAGGTACTGATCAAACTCCTATCGAACTTGTCGTTTGTGTTTAGTCTCGGTGAGTGTACCAATTGATGGGATTCGGTGGTTTCTCACCATAAACTCCAAACTTCTGTATATCCATACATATGAGGCTTGAATGTTTCTGATGAATGAGGTGAGTTTATTTTGTTTTGGATCAACATCTGAACTCTTTCTTTCTCTAACATTGTTTTTGGCTTCATCTTCTTCACCAGTGTAACCAGTGTGGCCCTATATCGCATTTTCCACTCATGCACGATGGTGATGGAAGCTTGTACATTCTTAAGGATCTTGACAAATATCTGCTCTTATTTTGGAAGTCGTGTAAGTGGATAACTAAATTATGTACGGTCAATCCTCATAAAGGTCCCACATAGTGTCTCCAAGTGCGGATACTTCAGCAAGTATCGTTGCTTTTATCTCCTCACAGTAGACCTATGCAGAAGGTGCATTCTGCGTTGTTTCACAGAGATGTTCATTCTCTTACCAGAGTTCCTGTATATTTTGTGTCAACTTCTTATTCTTAGCCATCAAACATGGATTGTTAGATCTCAATGGTCCTGCGAAGGCCAAGCTGGCATCGACAATGAAGTTTGGATTCTTGCCGGAGTATACCACTATCACCATTTCTCTCATGAACGTGGGTGATGCATGATCATCCAAGAAGTTATTTCACTATTTTTGTACAATATTCTTCTATATTTCATCAAATGACAGATTGTAAACATCCATCACAAAATAATGATCAAGGGGAACTACCTCCCCTTCCTCACTCGGGGCTTACTCTGCGGATGGAATTTGTACAGTCTAAATGGTGACCTGTGGTGCGTTGGGAATCAGGTCCATATCTTCACCTTTCCTCTCTGGTCCCAAATCCATGTTTGCAACTTCAATCAACTGCTCAATATCCTAAGCAATCTCCTATTCCTCCATCTATTCGCTCACTCATTTTTTTGTTTATTGATCCTGTATCTTCTCTTCAACCTATATGGGTGTCATCTCTTCTGTCATGGAACCTTTCCTTCCTTCCTCTTCTTCCCTTTATCTCTCCTCTTTTTCTCTTCTTCTAAGCTCGCATTCTTCCTTCAACTCTTGTTCTACTCTTTGTGCTCTTTGCACTGCTTCTTCCAAGTATTGCTTCTCTCTCTTCCTCCAATCTTCTCTCTATTTCCTCGGTTTCCTCTTTGCTTCGATTGCAAAAGTTGTTTTCTAAGTGACAGGATCTAATTTCATCTTACATCTTTGTTCCTCTTCTATATTTTTAGCTACCTTCCTCTTTCCTTTATCTTGCACCAAACTGTTGCTTGTTATTGTTGGTTCTTTCAGGACTATTTTCGTCTGTGGAACAACTTGAGAAGTCCCATTCATATTGATTGGTTCATGAGGTTAGGAGGAGTTATAACAGTTATTCCATGGTTCCTCCTTCAACCACCAAAATATCTTGCTGGCCCATATGTAGTATACTCTCGCACAATGGTATTTTCAAATTTCCCTCGGGTCATACGGACTGTAACTCTTTGTTCCAAACTCAAATATGACTATGTCTTTCCTTTTGACATCTATGAATTTGAGGTTCTTAATCTCGTTTAATATGACCTGTAAAGGGAGAGTTATCCATGGTTTCTTCTTCATCCTATGCAATGCTACTGACAACCCTGTGGAGATATGATAAAATACGTCTTTCATGACCAATTTTTTGGTGGCATATCTTGGAAAAATATGTCGTAGATTTTTCTTGCTGAATATTCTGATCAATGTGCCATTTGGTAAGGTGAACCAATTTGTGATATCTGATATCGCCTCCATAGTTTCTCATGACATGCAAGGTGGGTCCTTCTTAAAGATGAGCTTATAAAGTGGGATGACGAAGTGATCATTAAGTTGTTTCATGACTTTGCAATTACCAAAATCTAAGAGTAGCTTGAAATAGATATGTACAAAAGTTTCTCTCAGTGCCCATGTCCACTTCATGTCAGGAAATTTATTATGTGCACAAATTTCATCCAGTAAGTATGCATAAATGTAGAAGCATGATTACTCGCCCTTGGGTGGATTCTAAGCTTATGTCACATGGACTCTCAACTAATGAGCCAATAGATCTAACCATTTGAATGACTTCCTCTCATTCAAAATCCAGTTCAATAAGATAGCCCACCCTTTAGGAAATGTCACTGTGTTTGGTTGGCCATATATTATGCAAGCTATTATGAACAAAATCTGATAGGCTTTCCTGAGTTATTTTGTTTTTTACATGTGGGTGGGTGTCTATCTAAACTTCATGGGCTCCTTCACCCAGATCTTGATGATATATCTTGTGTTCATGCAGATGTGAATGGCATAACATAGTGATTCCATGTTCTTAACTGGCCCATGAATATGATACATCTACTAAAAATATGTTGCCAAGAATGTAGCAAGCTTTTTCCCAATGGTTTTGTTAAATTTCATAGTTTTCACATTAATGTTTGAGACAACCCAGTTGATCACATCCGCACATGGGAAGGTTGGATACCTACATTCAACCTTGTAAATCCTTGACTTCATGATGCTGAGATATACCTGTTGATCCTCTAATTTTGCCTGAAATTCCTTTGCGAGCTCATCTTTGATATATTGCCATGTTAGTTTTGATCCCTTCTCTACAAACAGTTGAGTGTCCGCATAAACTGAAACTTTAACCATAACTTGTTCAACTGCTCCTCCAGTAATTATTTCAATGGTTTCCTTTGAGAAACGCTCTTAGGTTCCATTATGAAAGTGACTGCTGCAGAGAATCTCAATAATTGTTGTAATTGTGGGACAAAAAAGACACTAACGAAAATAAAATAGCAGTTATAAGAAAAAATACTTTCAGGACATGTTCATGCAGCATATAGGGAAACTAACTAGAAGGACTGTGTAATCCTTATTGGGAATAGGGTATTATTAGTTGAGGGAACTGTGCATTGCACATTCCCAGCAGCAGTGTTGAATCTTGAGGATTGAGACTACGCAATGTGCAGTTCAGCATGAGCAATGAACTAGGAAAGAATGCATTATGCAGTCTCAGTGGCCAAGAATGTAGGCTAAGTCATGGGACTATGCAATTCATAGTGAGGCTAGCCTATATTGTGCATTGTGCAGTTCTAGAGGCCAAGATCTGAGATTGGGCCTCCATATTGCGCAATTCCTAGCTGCACAAAGTGAGTTATGGCCAAGGGAAAGGTGGATCTACCCAAGGGAAGTGTGAAAAATGAGCATATATGAGAGATGGTGAAGGATTGAGTGCGGATCTGACTAAGTGTGATTAAAATAAGAAAAATCGAGTGCAAAAACTGAACAAACAAGAAGTGAACGAGATCGATGAGGAGAGTCAGCACAACAGAGACCATTGATGAAAAATGAAGAAATTGATGTGACACTTATAAAATTAAAATGATAAATTGAAAAAAAACTTCTACAATCTAAAGAAATTTAAAATTCCAACATGCATGCAAATAAATAAGCAAAACAACACTCATGCAAGCCAAATGGAAAAAAGTGACTAAAGGCAATAAATGCAAAACTCACCCCAAAAAGAAATAACAATTGTACCGAAGGTTCCTTGATCTCCTCGGGAATGCTAGAGATCCAATATTGAGTGTGAAAATGATATCTATGGGTGTCAATTAAATAGATTTTATAAATTAGGGTTTATGACGCACATGCCAAAAATCAAGGGAAAAGCGACACATGGCGACAGTTTCTAAAAAGAGAAAGTATTCTTCCTTTGGGTTAGTAAAAGTAAATCCCTAGATTATAAGGATTATTTTTTTTAGAATTTATAATTTTTTTTGGAAAACCTTCCATGCACATCACCGAGAAGGATTGCACAGTTCTGAAGAACTGGAAGCTCCTGGATCAGTGCACTACGCATTTTTTGAGCTTAATGAGGGATTGGGCAATTTCTGGGCTTAGTGTTGGGCTTCCTATCATGACTACATATTTTTTTAGCTAGAGGTTGAATTTCAGTCATGACTGCACAGTTTTGAACGTCAAGGTCAAGCCTGGCTCCATAAATTGCACAGTTTCTAGAGGCAAGCCCATAACTGCTACACAAGTCTTAAATAGGAGGTTAGCTTGTGACTTTGAAAATATTTGATAAGTGAATAGAAAGTGAACACAAGCATAACTAAAAGATAAACATAAATCAAAGCATGGATACCTGATATAAGTGCAAGGTAAGCTCCTGTGAAAGAAGGTTAGGCTAAAAAAACTAGGCAATGGAAAAATTTTGGAGGGTGGTTGTAGCTACTACAAACAATTGTCATAAGATGGGTCATTACAAAAATCAATTTCCTAAGAATATAAGTAATAAGAAAAGATATAGGGAACGTAAATATTACCAATGAAGCTCCACGTAAGAAGAACAAGACTAAAGAATCTGAAGTCAAATACTTATACAATTAAGTCCTCTCTTACATATCCTTCTTAGTCTTATGTTCTAAATTTTGTATTGTTTTCCTTTATGTTTTTATTTCTAGAATTTAATATGTCTTCTTAGAAAATGTTTGAATTATTTTGATAAGTTTTATTATCCCTCAGAAATATTTAATTAATAGGGTGCCTTCACCACTTTACCAAAAGATAAGTATTTTGTTCCTTGTTTCCTCTTTCATGTTTGGTTTCCTCTTCACATCAATATTTTTTGTATTGTATACTAATAACCTTTTATTTATATTTTTCCTTGGTTATAAAATATTGCAAAATACAGAAAGGGTATGGAGAATACTTCTAAGGAAATTCTTGAACCCCTTTAAGAGTTGAAGTCCCACCAAGTTTGTCAAAATGGACAACATAAGGTATGTTTTAGACTACAAGTTTTGTTACAAGGTTCTCTTCATAGAAAAGGTATGATCTTCTTCTTGTGAAATATTCTTTACGCTACTAGCATATTTATGTCTAGGGTTTTGAATCACAAAATTTCTTGTTAGGTTGATTAATCATTAGATTGAATATTCCCTCGTTATATTATCTCTTATTGTTTGATCATTTGGTGAAACCCTAACCTTTACGATTCACTATAAAACCTTAGCCTCTTATTTCTAATGGTATTTCAATGTTAAATAATTAAACCTTAATCTACTTAGTGTTTTTTGATAAAGTATAGAACATATAAAAAAATCCTATCCTTTTGAAGTTTAGAGATTTTGATAATATGGTAAAAACCCTAGTCATTTAGGGTTTGTTGTTAATGCCTAAATGAAACCCTTTATTTTTTAGGGTTTAGTGAATTAGGGTTTATTAACAACACCCTTGCAATAGTTATAGTAATATCCTAGGAAATAAATTCTAGGTGTATATTCTCCCGCGTGATTGAAACCCTAGCATGGTCAAAATTTTTGTATATCTAACTTTGATGTATTGATGTTTTGTATTTATCTAGTATATATTGATGTGAAATGATAGTACATCCTAGATATGTATATGTGGGTATGTTAACTTGATTATTAATAATCATGTTTTAGTTTGTGAAATATAGGGTTTGTAACAAATCCTAGTATAGATTGATATTCAAGGACCTGATGATATTGTTTTTTATTATTGATACGATTTAGCTTTGATGATAAAATCTAGGGTTTGCAACAAATACTAGTAAATTATTACATGTAATACTAAAAGTATATTATTGAAACCTTAGATGTATAATACTATGATTGGATTGTTATTTGATTTAATTCTTGATATCTAAGGCTTTATGTCTCGAATATGGAGTCTAGGGTTCATGAAAAAAACCCTAGCAAGAAGTTGAAGTCTAGTATGTAAAAAGATATATCTTTTGTTGATTATGAACCTAATGAGTTTTAGGTATTTGATGTCTAAATTTTGAATGTTTTGATGCTTCCATTATAATGACATGATTTTGATATAGTTAACTTCATGCTTCTATATATTTGTATTTCGTTGTACTTGTGATTAAAGTTTTGCAAGTACGTGACCATCAATATGTTGAAGATGTTTTCAATTGAAGATGATAATAATGATGAGCATGATGAAGGAAGATATAAGAATTATTATGATCTAACCTTGATACCTGAGAAAGAATGAAGCCTTGAAAGGTTGAAGTTTCTCCGATAAGGAATTTTTTGATCTCCCTAAGTTGAGAGGGAGCTTGGATAGAAGAAAAGGGTATATCTCCCCAATTTAGAGGGAGGGCATATTAAGACAACCATTACCTTAAAGAAAGAATGAAACCAAAAAATGAATGAAAGTACTATAGTTTAATTTTCCAAAAAAGGACTTGAAGAGTACTGAGGCTATATTTGGTGCTACTAAAGAAGTGAAAGAAGAAGAAATATTATGACAAGTTATCTCTGGATAACTTGACGATTATATGAGTAGAATCATAATTATTAAGGGTATTGAAGGTCTGTGTGTAATTATATAGGTATTTCAAGGTATATTACTGATTAGGGTTGTGGTTTTGCAAGATCTCTCTGTAAAAAATTGAATTTTTAAGCATTCTTGGAGTGGTGGATATATATCTAATTTAGTTAATAAGGAGATATGTAGGCATTTGGGGTTGAGTTCCTGATGCTTGGGAAAACATATAGCCGGCCTATGTGCTAATTTCTATATCTCGACGTAAGGAGGGTGGCGCTGGTCATAGAGCTCTGACCTTGGATACACACCTAGATCCCTGGTTTGGTCTAGAGTGGAAGTCTAATGGTACTTATAGAGGTTGAAGCTTGGAAACACCTTAGTCCCACCTGATTAGAGTACCTTGGTTAGGTATCTAATCTATAGCACTATATGTGCTATAGCTCTTCTAGTTCATATCATTTTAAGATCTTCCATGTACCTTTATATGTACGTAATTATGACTACCTCCCTAGTAAAGAGGTAGTGTTGAAGAATGTAACTAGTTTCGATCTTCATAATTGTACATGTCAAAAGAAATTTTATTATTAAATAAAATGACTTATTAAAGCATAGGTTTCATGCTTGGGTCAATAATTTCTAGGTAAAATCCTCCATTGAAGGCTTATAGGTTTTGTATTGATTCAATAGAGTCATTGTCATTTTTATTTCACCCTTCTTGAGATATTGTATCATGTAAAAATAATTGTCAAAAATATCATTTATCACCTCCACACCAAGTTAAATCTATCCTCAACAAGTTGGTCTGGATTAGGGTTATTTGACCCATCAGGAAGGCTATAAATAAGAGGAAATTTGACATATTTTCATTAGAGGAATTTGATGTCTAAAATGGGCCTCCTAAGGAAATTATAAAATAATAGTGTAAATAATTAAAAAACTATTAGATTACATCATCAAATTTTAGAGGGAAAAAAGAAAAAACTACTTTTTCAACTTGTATTTTCAACCAATCTCCCCGTGGGTTTACTCAAATTATGAGCGGGAACACTCGTTGGATGCAAAATTTCATTCCTCATCTAAGGAGTACCCATGTTTCATACTTTCGATGGACCCTGCTACACGAAAAATGAGAAATATATGAAAGAATGTGATAGCAATCACGTTTTTCATGTATTCTCGTTTTCGTGTAGCAGGGTCCATCGAAAGTATGCAACATGGCTACTCCTTGGATGAGGAATTAAATTTTTCATCCAACGAGTACTCCACCTTGAAATTTGAGTAAAACCTTAGGGAGATAAGTTTAAAATACAAGTTGAAAAAATTATTTTATTATTTTATTATTTTTTAATCTTTTTACTTTTTTACTCCAAAAATGGTGAATCATCCCCCATGGTCGAAATAGTCATATTGAATATTATTGATTCTTATAAAGTTTATTTTGGTTGTATATATTTCTTAGTAAGCCCATTTTAGACCTCAAAATTCCTCTAATGGAACACTCACTCAAGAAGTTCGATCTACAAGAAAGAGGAGCATAAAAGGAGAGTAAAATTTTTGGGGAAGAATAAGATTAGTTAGGAAGACCTAAATAAAAAATTTTGGTATTATATCTCTCACCTGTGAAAATATATTGAGATTTTGCTGGGGCCTAAATTTTGAATCTACTGCAGGTCCAAATTTTTAAGCTAGGGGCTGAAAATTTGTAGCTGGAGACTGAAATTCTAGATTGAAGTTGCAACTATGAAGATGATACTTGGAGACTTTAGAAAGGATCATATACATGAAGTAAGGGCTAACTTGGTGGTTGTTGGAGGTCCTTTTCTAGGTATAAGAGGTCTTGTGTTGTCTCATCTTGATTTAAATCTACTATTGAAAGAGTTAACCAGGTTTTCCCCTATATAAGGGTTTTAGCCCTAGTTGAGTACCTATATTTGGTGTCCCAGATATTCATATTTTTATTTGATGATTGTTTGATGAAAAGAAGATAAAAGAACATAAAAAAAGTTAATAAGAACACATTAATATCACAATTAATTATCAATATAAGAAAATATTTCTTCCTTTCTGATTTTCTAACACAATGAGTTATTACACTAAGGTGTTCTATCAAACCTCAAGTGTAATTAATTAAGTCAATTCCAATAATAACCCCATTTTATGAAAGATGTCGGAATGCAATGGAACAAAAGGAAATTTGTCCAGATGATGGAACATGCCAAGCGAATGCAATTGGATCCCGTAAAAACTCCTCAAAACCCTTTGGAACCCATGAAAATGTAATCCAACTCCTATTGCCTAGCCATCCCATAACCTAGAAACCCATATTGGATGTACTATAGAGGAAACTTAAAATGGGGACATTACACTGAGGTATTTTTGTATGTCCCCTCTGTTAGTTTCAGTCTTTGCATCCTGTCACCAGTTATCAATGGCCTCTTATCATGTCTTGTTAGGGTCCCATAGTCAAATTTTTGTCATTTCACTAGGTCTTCAAGAAAACATTTGGTTCATTGTTGGTTCATGTCATCAAATAAGCTGAGTATATCATTATTCAGATATTTTCGTCATCATTTCAGTCATCACCACTGTGATCTGATTCATTTCAATGTCTTCATTAGGTCATTAGGGTTTCAAGGTCACCAAACTTCCATTTCATGCATAAAATCCGACAATTAGAAGAGTGGTAATAAAGCAAGTTTCTTCAATAAATTTTGATTTTCAAATGTAATTTTATGTTTCTATATGTAACAAGTACTTCAAAGTTCTAAAGCTACAGTTCAATGTTCCAAGGTGTTGTCACTCCTAGACACAGCCTAGAGTTGTGATAGACCAGTGCCTAGGACATCTTATATAGCAAGGAGCATATGGTATAACAGAGGAAGTTATCAATAAAAAGCTTTCATGCTATCTCTTGTAAAACAAGGAATACTAATCTGAATGGGACCAAGACCTTCAGAAACTGATACATAGAAAGAAATACTGCAGAGGCAACATGAAAAAGTCCAATATAAAAGTAACAGACAATTCAGAGACAGCTTACTACAAAGAGGGCCGATTCAGAAATACCTCACAGAAATAAGTTATCAGAAGGTGTATGTAGTGAATGAAATATTGAAAGAATATTAGTTTTCATTGAGCTGATATCCAGATACGCAATACCACCATGTATGGGCTTACCAATCTAAGAATCCATACATGAAAATAGCGTTTTAAAAACACCCTCCCAAAGAAACTAATATGGCAGAAATATGGTTTAAATGAATAGTGGAACAAAATATCATGCATGAGCCATATTTAAAGCGCTTGACTAATCTGAGCATGGGTATCAACTAGGATAAATCCATACCAAAAATCAGTGAGCCACTCTCATTCCAAAACATGATACAAGAAATATGGATGAAATGAAATGATCTATTAAAATAACACATAAGAGAGAAAGTTACACGCTGTGAAATACCAAAGACCAGAATCCTCTTTAACATATGGAACTCCTCCTCACTGAGACCCTATGGGCTCTGAAAATTCATACAAGATTTCAACAAAATGTATACAAAACTCCTTTCACTGCATAATTTTCTGATAAAATCTGGAACCCCCGCATCATCTGCTCTTCGGGAGCTTTATAGGAGAACAAGAAAGCTTGAAAATGGAGTAGGTGATGAACATTTAATTTTCCTCATTAAAAAAAAAATGACGAAAACGTGCACGCCCATATTTCTCGATGACTTTGTAATGTTGTTTGTAACCTGCTGACTACTTATAGAAATAAATGCACTGGGTAGAAAACTCTTCAGGAACACGGCAAAGAGTAAAATCTCATAAACATTCTGTCCTTTCCTGAAATAAAATGGCACTGAAAAGAAAGATTTAAGGTATTTTTTCTATGAATGGTACCCTTTTCCTTCTAAGCCCTGAATTACGGTTTAAGATCTTCAATGTTGAACGTTGAATTCCCCGATCATTTGCTGATATTTCTCTGCTGCTCCATTAATGTCTTCATCTGCTCAATCTATGCTTTGAATGGCTCTGCAGGGTTTGACAGATTTTAACCCTGCTTCTTTAATGGAAGTCTTGTCGATATCCCTCCCCAGGCCCTTCTCCATAATTATAGCCTCTGAAAAATAGTTTTTTGATGTGCTCTACTAATGCAAACAAGATTGTAAATCATGGCAGTTTTCCGCTGCTGTAATCCTGCAAAACCCACAAACTTGTTAGGAAATCCAAGCATGAAGATGATGGACGTGGCGGGATCAATGAAAATGGCTGTGCGGACATGGTGAAATGGTGTAACAATGCAGGGTGGCGGAAAAATGCAGTGGAACGATGGTGAATGGACTGGGTGGATAAATGCATTGGTGAAGGTTGACGGAGCGCAGCAAATGAAAAACCTTTGAATTTGACCTTTTGAATGAAATATAAGGAAGACAAAAGAAAATACAACAAATGACACACGAAATGGTGACGTGGAGGGAGCTGGGCAGTGGCATGGTGTGGATTTAGCCTGGACCGTCCGATCTCAGGAGGAGATCGACGGTGGAAAACGTATAGGGGGAAATGAGACGATGGGCCAAGGGCACTGTTGACTTGGACTAACACCCGTGCAGCTTTGCGACGCGATTACCGTCAGATAGATCACCCCCAATCGGACAGCCCACGTGCATATCGCGCCGGGTCTTTGATCAAACGATAATGCGCGATGAAGGGTGGTTTTTGAGCCGTACGTGGAGACACGCGGCAAAAACTGTATGGAATCGCTCCAAATTGAGAAATACCGCCCGCCTCCAAAAGGCGGTGCGATATAAACCACCTGTTTTGCATAGAGATCGGGTGTGGGGGACCCCTGGGCGGAGAAGAAAAAGGGACCATAGGATGCCAGAAAATCAATGGCCGAAAATGCTCCTGATGACTTATTTAGATAAGCGCTCATTGGACTAGCTCCTGGTCTCAGAGATGGGTCATGTGGGAGGGAAAGGTCAAGGGAGTTGGACGAAGGGGGCTGGCCTGCAATTATAAAAAATATAGGTTTTTCACCTATTTTTAATGTATTTCGGTTATAAAGGAGGGAAACGATAGGCGGAAAATGACTTTTTTAGGCCGAACAAAGGGGGTTTACAAGGTTCAAAGAGGATTTCTTGCCAAAAATTTAATAGGAGGTTGACATGATCAACATTGACTCCACCTGGGGATGGCACGTTCATCCTTGGGCGTGTCGAGAACTCCGCAGACCACCTGATAATCTTCTAGCAGACACTGTTCTTCAGCAATCCTATTTTCTTTTCATGATCCACCACAACACCCATATTACTCAAACAAAGATGAAAATAGAAAACTAACATACAGTATAATACACCAGGCAGTCTCTGCCTGAATCAGAACTGAAAGTAGGGCTTGAGAAATTGACCATTTACAGGGGCTTCGAGCAATTCTCCCTATAAATTCTCCAACCTGAAGGTGTTGTTTCCCCCCTATTCCACAATTTTGAAAGGCCCGAACCAAAGTGGGTCGAATTTACCATGCTTTCCTTTTTCAGCCCTCCGGATATCCCACCTGAGTACTAAATCACCAATCTGCATATTTATGTCCTTGGCATGCTGATCAAACAGGTATTTCATCTTCTCCTGATAGTCTGTCAGCCTTTGATTTACTTGGCTCCGTGTTTCCGCCAATTCTACCAGCTGATTTATTCTCCTGGTCATATCATCAGGCTCTTCTTTAATTTCCTATATGAATCGGGCTACTTGTAGGGCTAATTGAATAGGGAATACTGCTGCCCTCCCATATACTAATTCATATGGGGATTTCCCAGTTGCTCTCTTGCTAGTAATTCTATTTGCCCACAGAGCAAATTTCAACTAGGAATCCCAATTTTTTTTATTCTCATTAATAGCCTTCTTCAGTGCCCTTACCAGGGTTTTATTGGAAGACTCTACCAAGCCATTTCCCTATGGATAATAGGTTGTAGAGTGACTTAGTGTGATATTATATTGCTGACAGAAGCTCACAAATTTTTCAGATTTGAAGGCCTGTGCATTATCAGTCACTATCCTGGCATGACAACCAAACTTTTATATGATGTTTTCTTCCATGAACTTTATTATCACAGTATCTATGGCATTCCTCATGGGTATGGCTTCCACCCATTTTGTGAAATAATAAGTGGCAGTTAAAATCCACTTATGTTGACCACTTGATGGAGGGTGTATTTCACCTATAAAATAAATTCCCCATTTTTGGAATGGTTCATCCACGTGCACGAGAATCATAGGCAGAGGTGCCAATTTATGTATTTCAGCAAATTTCTGACACTTCTCACAAGCTCTAACCTGGGAAAATACATCTCCAAAAAGCTTGGGCCAATAGAAACCAGCCTTCAGGATTTTGTGAGCAGTGGCCTTCCAGCTGTAATGACCCCCACAAATCCCTTCATTAAATTCAGCTATAATACTCTCTACCTCATCCTCTATGAGACAAAGGAGTAGGATGCCTGAGGGATCACGCCATTATAGCCGACCATTGGCGACTATGTACTTCTGTGATTTCAATCTTAGCGTTCTGTATTTAGCTTTATCACAGCTTGGGGGACAGCTGAGTGTGAGGAGATATTCTACTATCTCTTTGTACCACTGATTGGTGAGGTACTTTATATGTGTTTCTGGAGTAGATACCCCAATTCCATGTCGCTCTTCTTTCTCCTCAGATTCCTCACTTGCTATTATGGACAAGTTTATACCCAAAGCTTGGTAGTTTTATTCAGATAATATTTTGGCAAGCCCCTGTCCTTTGATCAGCTTAGTAGGGCGGATGTCTAATTCATACTCCTGTATCTTGGCAATCCACTTCCCCCTTTTTCCTTCACTATCCCCCTGAATAAGAATATATTTTACAGCAGCTGCAGGCACAAATGCAGTGATATGGGACTGCAAGATATATATGTGAAATGCTTTGAGGGATTTTACTAGGGCGTATGCTTGCTTTTCCAATATTTTATATTTCAATTATGCATCACGGAGCACCTGACTGAAGAAGGGAATGGGCTGCTCGTACCCTTCCTCATTTTTCTACAATAAAACTCCAGCCATTGTATGAGGTGATGCAAAAGAAAATATCATGAAAGGTTTAGCATAATCTAGTCCAGCTAGTATAGGGGCTTCTGCAAAATCATTTTGTATCCTGATAAAAGCCTCTCGTGATTCCTGGGACCATTTAACTTCATAATCTTTCTTCAGCATGTCTGTTATATGTCTAAATATTTCAGCATAGTTAGGAATAAACCTTCTGAGGAAATTAATACGCCCTAGGAACACCTGTACTTCCTTCTTATTTCTGGGAAAAGCAATACCATTTATAACCTCTACCCTCTTAGGATCTATCTTCACCCCATCTTTAGTCACAATGTGTCCCAAAAGTTTACCCTCTTCTAATGCAAATAAATACTTATGAGGGTTAAGAGAGAGACCATACCTTCTGCATTTCTCAAAGGTTCTACGCAGATTCTCGATGTGCTCAGTATCATTCTTTGATAATACAGTGATATCATCGAGGTAGACCACCAAGAATTTATCCTTCTCCCCAACAAAAGCAATTTCCATGGCCCTTTGAAAAGTGGCCCCTGCATTAATCAATCCAAAAGGAATCCTGGCATACATAAATGTACCCCATGGTGTGGTGAAAGCAGTCTTCTTCTGATCTTCTGTAAATACAGCCACCTGGTTATAACCAGAGAATCCATCCATCATTGACATCCTTGAAGCTCCAACCACCTTCTGCAGGATGTGATCCATCTTAGGTAGTGGATAATTATCCTTTAAGTATGCTCTGTTTAAATTTCTAAAATCCACACACAGCCTTATTTCTCCGTTCTTCTTTCGGACAAGGACTAGGTTTGCTACCCATTCAGAGTACCTCAATGGTACAATTATTTTGGCCTTTAACAGCTTCTTAATTTCCTTCTCAATAGAGGGCAGTAGCAGGGGATTTATTTGTCTGAGCTTCTACTTATGAGGCTTTGCGTCTCCCTTTAGTGTAATTTTGTGCCGCATTATACTGATGTCAAAATTTTTCAAGTCCTGATAGGACCATGCAAAAACATCCTTGTAAGACTGAAATAATTTCTGATATAACTTTTTATATTCTCCTAGGATTTTCTTGGACAATTTTACAATTTTGGGATCAGCATCAATACCAAGATTCAGGTCTTCTACCTGATTTTCTTCTGCCACTTTGCCTGGCTGCAGGGGGACATAATTCTTGTTAAATAATCTTTCTAGAGGCACCAGCCCTCTAGGTATAATGTTTCCCTTTAACTGCAACACCTTATTACCTGCCACTTTTTCCTCCGAATTTCTTTCTGAAGTACCCTCAATTTCTCCCTCTTCATCAGCATCAATCTCCATATTGGAGAATTCCCCTACTGTTTCCAGGAATCTCTTCATCTGTTCTTCATCCTAAAATACCTACCAGTGTTTGATGTTATCTGGGATTGATGGCCGATAATGCACCTCAACTTCATATATTAAAAGAGGGTTCTGAGGTGGATGAAATGTACTAGCAGCCACAGCGAGGGAATCAGCCATTCTATTATGTTCTCGGGGCATGAACTGGATATTGAGTGCCAAGCAGAAATTCTCCACCATATCCCAAACTTCATTCCTATAGGCCCTTATCCGAGGATGTT